>CM066259.1:2932938-3055438 GCA_033675135.1 Frankliniella intonsa
GGAACAAGACTTGTAACACCGATGCGAGGCGCCAGCGCCACAAGAGCAAACACTCACGGTAGAAAATAATGTCGAACAACGTACGCCCCTCTCGACAACCAACGTAACTAGACCAGCATGACGTCTGAGATACGACAATTTATCGGCTGGACACCGCACACACACACACACACACGTGCTGGCCTGGTCCGCCCTACACTAGCAGCTCGCCAAACACTCCAAAGGGAAAGTAATCCGAGAGGGATAGGGCGCGGCGCAGCGCAGGGGCCGACAAAGACACGGGGGCGGGGCGGGGCGGGGCGGGGCGGGGCGGGGCGGGGCGGGGCCAGGGCGATAACCGAACTGTACGGAAGGCGACTGCACCGCGCTGTGGGGCGGGGCGGGGGGAGGGCGTACTGGTCACCGGACAGACGAACAGAGAGCTCTCGCAGGAGAGCATTTTGTTAAATGTCGTCGTCACGGAGAATAATTTATAGCAGAGAGGAGCGGGAGAGCGGAGAGAGAGAGAGAGAGAGAGAGAGAGAGAGAGAGAGAGAGAGAGAGAGAGAGAGAGAGAGAGAGAGAGAGAGAGGCAACAGAAGGCGCTGCAGCCGAGATCCGTCCGGACGGTTCGCGCCGCTGTAGCAGCGTCACAGCTATCATCACCTGCCCGCAGACCCACCCCACCCCACCCCGCCACGGTCCAAACGTATCACACGGCGCTAGGCTAGGGCGGGGCGGGCTAAGGTCACGCCAGGATCAAGTTATATTCCCTCCCCCCAGCTCTCCTTGCGCCGCGCCGCCCTGGGACGCTGAGTGACTCGCAAAGGTCACATCGTGGACCATTCCCTCCCCGGCCCGGCACGCCACCACCACGGGCGCGGAGAGCATCGCCTCGACTTCCGCCAGGGCGCGTGCGTCCCCGCCCCCGCACCCTCTCGTCGCGCACTACAAGTGTGTGAACGCCTCACGCGACACTTGTCGCATTCACAACTCGAGCAGAGAGGTACAGGTGTGAATTACACGAGGAAGGCCACGCACTTACAAGTAGTGTAACAATTCTTTCTTATAATTATTCAAAGCTAGAAGCATATTTAATTACTTTCCTCTTGACCCGCGCAACCACTCTCTCTCTCTCTCTCTAAACATGTTGCCGTTCCGGTCAGGGAGAATTCCGTGGCACAGTTTTAACTTTCTTCCCGATAAACAACAGGGACCACTCATGCATCCCAAAGGACGCATCAGTCCGTCCGTGTGGACAGATAGAATAAGGACCTGGCCGAGGACCCAGCCGGCGGAGACACCGCACTGCTCCATTTGAGATGGAGGGTGAGAGAGAGAGAGAGAGAGAGAGAGAGAGAGAGAGAGAGAGAGAGAGAGAGAGAGAGAGAGAGAGAGAGAGAGAGAGAGAGAGAAAGGGTGGGGGGGGGGGGGAAGACCATCTTGCTTCCACTGCAGTGGGGCATAAGGTGGGTGCAGGTGGGCCGGGGCCTTACATAAGTTTGGCTGAGCGCTCACGCGCACGCCCGTGCGGTGCTGAGGCGGTGCTGAGGCGCGGTGCTGAGGAGTCGCGAGACGGCCAAAGCGGTCTCGAAGGACAGGCGGAGGAAAATTACTTAAATCATTTCCTGAATTGGAAATTTTCAACGCCCTTTTGGCCGCGCCTTCGCGTTGGGCTTCGGGGAATATTACGGGGCGGAGGCGCCAGCGACACGCCGAGCACCGCGCCACACAGCAGGACGCCGCACTGAGCTCCAGGGCCGCTGCAGGGCCGGCGGCGGGACGCCCCTTTTTCCGCAGTGATGCTGTGGTCAAATTCAGGTTTTGAGAGATAGAATACAGTATGACCAGAACTCCCGCCCTGCCCCGTGCCTTATCTGCCTTTCAAAGGCGGCGAGGAGCAGCGGACCCAGCGCTGCCAACCGCGCGGCAGGCGGGGCGGGGCGGGGCGGGCCGTGCGGGGCGGGGCGGGCCAGTGCAGGCAGGCAGGCCGCGGCGATAATCTCGCTTTGAGGACATTATACAAAACGGCAAGGGTGTTGCGGGGCGAGGCGGGGCAAGGCAGGGCGGGGGGGGGGCGGGGCGGGGCGGGGCGGGGCGCCCAGTGGAGCAACACACCGGCTGGCCGCCACCTCCTTCCTCACTGGATGACTGGCTCGCTCCTCTGCCGCCGCCGCCGCTGCCGCCTGTGGTTCGTGCGGTCGCCGCATCAGCTCAGTCCAGGGGCCGGTGGCGGGGCGGGGCGGGGTGGGGTGGGGCGGGGCGCAGGCGTTCCCCATTGTCCAGTGCAACAATGCAAGCCTGTCGCCGCCATTATTGGCGCCAAATTTGAACTGCACCGCGCGCGGCCCGCGGCGGCAGCGGAACAGCGTGATCCGGCAAGTACGCGCGGAAGAATAGCACCCATGGGAGGGGGGGGGGGGGGGGGAGACAAATACGAGCGGGGAGAGGAAAGCGAAAAAATATTTCAGATTCAGCTTGTGCCATAAAGACGAAAACAAAACACTTGAGGAAAAATTATATTCATGCAATGTTTCATCATAGGTGATACAGTATACGCCGTTTTGTTTCTGCCACGTTTGCTGTCCGTTTTCCTGCACTGCTGGTGACACAGTGCCCCTACACACGCCCACCTTGTTTCCTGGAATAATCCCAAGAGTTACGTAACGTTTATAACGGCCGTAACGGCGAGTAGGGACCCGGCGGGGCCGAGCGGGGCCGTGCGGGGCCGGCCACCAGGCCAGTGATCCCCAGTGACTCCGTGGCCTTCTCAAGGACGCGGCCCCGCTAGGGCGACCGAAGGAGAGTCTACGGGCTCAGCCACCCGCGCACCCCGACGCGCGCCCCGCCCCGCCCCGCCCCACCCCGCCAAGCCCCGCCCCGCCCCGCCCCGCCGCGCCACGGCCTTGCGATGTCCTTGAGTTACGCTCCGTAACGTAACGAGACCAGGAGGGCGAGGACCTCTGAATGGGCACATCTCACAAGGCCGCACCGCACCTGAGCACGCCGCTGGTCTCAGGTACCTGCACCACAAGGAAAGGGAAATGTGGCCATTCAAATGAATATCTGCCGGATCTATTTATAAATAAGAAAAAAAAATTATAACTACAACGTGCGCGGATAGCACAAGGAAACGGCAAAAAATCAAATTTATATAAAACCCACCCGTCCCTATAGCTTCAAACAGGTACATTGTGCATTAAATACTCGGTAGTTCAGTCGCTGTTGTACTAGTCCTGCATTTAAGTCTCCGGCTGCGGCATGTCCTTTTCTGCAATAGAATGTAACCAATGCCAAAAATGTATCACAGCTCAACTTATATATATATAAAAAAAAGATTCAACTCTTTGGGATGAAACATTCAAAATAAAAGAGGCCCGAGATAAACCAATCGAGTGACACAATATCCGACAGAACAATACGACGGATCTGGGACTTCCCCTCAGGTCCGCGTACGTAATTGGGTAGCCTCCCGGTAACGCGAATATATTTTCGGCGGGAACCCCTCCCGATTAAGGTTCCTGCCGTATTGCCCCCCCCCCCCCACATGGGGGTGGGAACTCCGCTCCCCCCCCCCCCCCCCCTCTCGCGCCCCGCGGGTGAAGGGGAAAGTGGTGGGGCCCCGCCTGGACGCGGTGGGGCGGCGGTCCTGGGCCGGCGCCGGCCGGCCGGTGCGGCACGCCCCACCCCCCCGCCCCGCCCCGCCCCGCCCCGCCCCGGCGCGCCGGCTGGCCGGCCGGGGGGGTGCGCCTTTATAAGAGGAGGCGCACGGCGGGCGCAGCGAGCAGAAGCGAAGAGAGAGACTCCAGCCCCAGTCCTCCAGCCGTCCAGCGAGGAGCGGGAGAGCCATGAGGACCTGCAGGAGCCTTGTGGTTAGTGTCAGTGCAGCGCTCAGCACCGCTCAGCAGCGCCCCCTGGTGGCCGTGGATTAACCAGTGGAGTGCGTCTGTCTGCAGTGTGTGTGTGTGTGTGTGTGTGTGTGAGAGAGAGAGAGAGAGAGAGAGAGAGAGAGAGAGAGAGAGAGAGAGAGAGAGAGAGAGAGAGAGAGAGTGTGTGTGTGTGTGTGTGTGAGTGAGAGTGACAGTGCGACTAACGACGAAAGTGAGGAGCAGTGGAGTACACACGTGTACGACGTGTAGGGTGTTCTCGTGGATGAAGCGGGCGAAAAGAAATGTTCTTAGTGCCTGTGTGGATCGAACCTCGAAGAAGCCGCGGAAAAGAAAGCCTGTATAAAGGAATGTACTTAAAATTTGAAGATTTTAAAATTTTAAAATTCACTTATTTCATTAAAGAACTCGGTGCCATATTTTAATGTGTGCACTCTTCTTTCTTTTAATTTCGCGATGTTTTTTTTTTAAAATGGAAAGTGAATTTTCTCCTTTGTTTTAAAGTCACAGAATCATGAAGTAAATTGCGCAAGCCTTTTCGGTATAGTCAATTACATTGAGAAAAAAATTGTAAAAGTATCAGCAGGCTTTCGAGGGTCGAAACGCAACGCTCTTTGGCAGGGCGATTATGGCACTAGAACATTATCATTATGGGTGAAGTGGGTAGGGTTTGCCCTTTAGGCTGGGTGGACATTCAGCATTTTTGGCCACTGCACCTGACTGTTGACTGCTGCTAATATTGCCGTACGCATTATTAGCATTAAGACCAGGCATAATGAATTTCGCGGTTCCGCGACCTGCCGAATAGCTTATTGTTCGTCGTAAAGTCATAAGGTAGCGTGAGGTTTACTGCTGTCAGCGGACGTCATAGCGTTACATTCCAAGCGGTCGGTCACCGTCCCGTCCGTCCCCTGCGGAAGCGCCGATAGCTCATCACTTTAGCGTGACGCGCCGGTGGTCCACGTCGTTACGCCCGCGACGCCACGCCACGCCACTTACGGCACCTCGTAAAACGGGCGCGCGCGGGTAACTCGCCGCGAGACGGTAATAGAGAGAGCAGGGGCGGGGCGGGGCGGGGCGGGGCGGGGCGTTCCAGGAAACACAATTGTCCCTTAAGGAGAGGCATATACTGTCCTTGTGTGTGCATAGCCGGCCAGAGATAGAGAGACCCGTTTTCAAAATTCCCGATGTCCAATTTAGAAGTGAAGCAGAGCAAGTTCTAGAGGCGGCAGCAGCGGCGCGGAGTCGGGGCGGAAATACAGCAGAATGATGGTCTGATTGAAGGCGGCTGGGGAGAGAGGGCGAGGCTTGGAGCTCATCCCTTACACGATTATTTGCTCTCTCTCTCTCTCTCTCTCTCTCTCTCTCTCTCTCTCTCTCTCTCTCTCTCTCTCACTATCTCTCTCTCTCTTTACGAGCGGCCCTCCTCGCGCTCCTCGTACGCAACGAGCCCTTCTCCATGGTAATTGCGTATCCCGCCCCATCTGCGACCACAAAAGCTTTTCACCTTTGCGCTGAAATGTGTGTGTTCGGGCCGCGAGTCCGCCTGGCGCCTGGCGCCCCGCCCCGCCCCGCCCCGCCCCGCCCCGCCCCGCCCCCAGGCCGGTGCGAGCGAGGTGGGAAAGAGCAGCGGAACAAGCGCCCGCCCGCTCCGCGCTGCACCGTGGGAGCTTCCCCGCCCCGCCCCGCCGCGAAACTAAGAGTGCTGTAGATGAACAACGAAGCTTTGGAAAACCTGACGCAAAGCGCAACCACCTCGCCTCGCCTCGCCTCGCCTTCCCGCCTCCTGTTAACGTCGCGTTGCGTCCCCTCTCACATTCTATTCTATCCGCGAGTTTCAGTTCTATCCCGCCGCGCCGTTCCTATCTGATCTCCCCATGGCGCTGCTGACCCCGCCGTCCCTTATGTCACACAACGGCTCCCCTCAGCTTGTCCTCCGTCGCGATGCCGTGCGCAGCGCCGCGGCGCGCCGAGGGGTCGCGGGGTCCCCTCCGTGCAGTCCTGCACGTCCCCTCCGCCTCCGGGCCGCGCCGGGTCTCCTCCGGGTCTCCTCCGGGTCAACCCGGCCGCCGGGCTCCGGGCTCACCGGACAGGACAGCAGGAAGTAAGGGGGCAGAGTGCAAAACCCCTCCGGCTCTGAGGACGAGAGCCAGCCCGGAGCCAGCCCGGAGCCAGCCCGGAGCCAGCCCGGAGCCAGCCCGGAGCCAGCCCGGAGCCAGCCCGGAGCCAGCCCGGAGCCAGGACTGCTATAGCCGCGCTCGCACAGCCGCCTGATGGGGATCGCATTTCCGTAACCGGCGGGCCGCGCCGGGGCAGAGGCCTGCTTGCGCGAGATGCCGCGAGATGGCTAGCTCGACCGCATCTCATCGATCCTGGAGGAGGAGGAGAAGGAGGAGGAGGAGGAGGAGGAGGGATCAAGCGGCGAGGTGAGGTTAAGCGCGCCTCTCCATCCCATTTCATTTCCGCCTTCTTGCGACGAATTAGCGCCCCGTCCCGCCCCGCCCCGCCCCGCCTCGCCCCGCCCCGCCTCGCCCCGCCCCGCCCCGTCGCGCCGGCTCACCGGCTCCACTTTCACGGAGCTCATGTCGTTCTCCCTCATCTTCTGGTCGGCGCGTACGGCGTGCGACCGGTGCGACGCGTGTCCTGCATGCCGGCGCATGTTTCGCGCGTCTCGTCGCGATTTCCTCTCTCTCTCTCTCTCTCCCTCTCCCTCTCCCTCTCCCTCTCTCGACTAGGGGCGGTACACGTTTGGTCGACGACGTCGACGTCGATTCAATCGCCTGGCCGGCGCGCGCACTACTCTTCCTCGTCCCTCCTCCCCCTCCCCTCCTCCTCCCCATCCCTCCCCTCCTCCTCCTCCTCCCCATCCCCCTCCTCGTCCTCCTCCTTCTCTTCCTCCCCCCCCCCCCCCTCCCTGCGTACTTTCCTCGCGGCGGCGATCCCTACCCCCGCTGCATTTGTTACCGCGGTAACCGATAGCCCTGCTCCGCGGCGCATGCCACTTGCCACTGGACACGCGACAGCCAGGACTCTAGCGACAGCCAGGACTCTGCTCGCTGGCGCCGTGTTCGCGTCACCAACAAATATCCGCCGCGACTCTCAAAACAAAACTACACGGAATGTTCGACGCGTTAAGCGCTGCTTGACTCCCAGCGCCACGGGCTCATGCAGTCGGTACGCGGGTAGTGCGAGCCTCGTTGGCAGGTGCTTTGCGTGGCGCTGGGCTGGCAGTGAGCGCCGCGTGACAGCCTCGAGCACGGCCTACTTGTGGCCGCGCCGCACCGCGCCCCGGGCCCCGGGGAGTCCTGCCTGCATGCAGCTGCTGCACTTCCTCCCCGGAGTAGGTGACACACTGAACGCCCCGGCCCGGCCAGCCCCGCCCGGCCAGGCCAAGGGAGCCTCTGGCAAGCGCGGCGACCCGCACCGACCGTTACGTAACGCTATCAGCCTTCCCTTAAGGGGCGGGGCGGGGCGGGGCGGGGCGGGGCGGGGCGGGGCGGGGCGGGGCATCTGCCAACACATTAGCTAATAGCTTGGCCGGCGGAACGTGTCGGTCGGACGGCCGTCGCGGCGCCGCCGGGTCGCGAACCAGTTGCTTCCATTTCCACCCACTCCAAGCAGCGCAGCGCACTCCCGGCCCGGCCCGGCTCAGCGAGCATGACCGTCTGTCCGTCTGCCTGTCCGTCCGTCTGTCCGCCTGCAGGCCGGCGGCCGAGCGCACATGCAGGGACCACACATGCACACGCCCCCGCCGGGCCGGGCTGGGCTGCCGACCATGCGCATGCAGTGTTTCCTGATCGCCCTAATCTGGATCCCCCGCCCCCTTCCCCCTGTCGCGCCCGGTCACGACCGCGTAATGTCGCCCCAGCGCCTCTCTCTCTCTCCTCTCTCTCTCTCTCTCTCTCTCTCTCTCTCTCTCTCCCCTGTTATTTTTAGATTTAATTTCTCTGTTTGCCCGGCCGGCTGGGGTTAACCACCGCCCACTACTTGACCCGCCCCGCCTTGCCTCGCCTCGCCCCGCCTCGCCCCGCCCCATTCGACTCGCTAATGCGACGCCCGCGATGAGGAGGCGCAGACAATGGGTTTCACATGCGCATGCGCGCGGCGAGCAGACGACGTGAGCAGACGACGCGCGGGCAGACGCGGGCGCTCATGCGAGTGTCTTCTCACGTGAACATAAACCTGACAGTCCTGGGTCCTGGGCTGAGAGAGAGAGAGAGAGAGAGAGAGAGAGAGAGAGAGAGAGAGAGAGAGAGAGAGAGAGAGAGAGAGGCGCGCAGCTGGTAGCAGGTCCCGTCGCCACTTAAGATAAGGAGGAAGAAAAGTCGGTTAAAACGAGCGGTGGCAGCGCGGAGGTGGCGTTATAATAACGTTCCACCGGGAGGGTAAGTCGCGAGACCGGTTTCCGGCGGCCAATTTCGGCTCCTCTCTAATACATATCGAGATATCGACGTATCGAACCGACGGGCCGGAGGTGGGTTGCGCGCGCGCCACTCGCCGGGCGGCCGATGCGCGTTGGGTGAGGGTCGAAAAAGACGAGTAGAGCAGGCTTCACGGCTGACTGACGTGAGCTGCCTCCTTTTCGGGTTTCCGTGTTTTCGCCCCGCGTACATCCTCCCTGTTCTTTCCCTTTTCCTCAACAAGTCACGATTGCGCGCGCGTGCTCCTGTAAGTGTGTGTGTGTGTGTGTTGGCGAGGAGCAGGGATTGGCAGGACGTTGTTGCTACCGCTGTCGCGCAAATACACACACACACACACACACACAGATTATTGCACCACGTGTAATTTCGTGGAGGTCCGGGCGGCAATAAATACCGCAACATAACAGCGCCGCGCGCGCGCTCCGGACGGACTCCTTTCGAAACTCGGCGCCCCGGCGGTGTCAACTTTCCAGCCTCATTTGAGACGCGACGAGAGGGAGAGAGAGGGAGCGAGAGAGAGACAGAGACAGAGAGAGAGAGGGGGGGAGAGGGGGCGGGAGGAGGAGGGTGGACAGGACATGGATGCTGTTTGCCGGCCAGTTGGGAGGTCCGGGGGTTTCGGCAAGAGTGCGACCCGGTGCGCGGTGATGGTCCACCTACCATTTAGGGGGGCCAGGCGAGGCGGGGCGGGGCGGGGCGGGGCGTGGCGAGGCGTGGCGGGGGCAGTGAAGGTGATGACACATGGGTAGAGGGCAGGACGGACGCGGTGGGAGGGTAGCCGAGGATGCGTCAATGTGTTGTTTTCACTTTCCGGTGAGCGGGCGGGGCGGGGCGGGGCGGGGCGGGGCGGGGCGGGGCGGGGCGGACGTTGCCGCGCTGTTGGCATTACTGGCGCGGTGCATTCGTGCGTTGCGTTGGTAGAGCTGCATGCGCCGTCAGCTTTTGCTTTTGCGCCAACTCAGGGGCTTCCCCTGCTACACCAACGTGTGTGTGTGTGTGTGTGTGTGTGTGTGTGTGTGTGCCCGGGGGCAGGCGTTCAGGACGCATGGATCTGGGCCGCACTCCACCACGCCACGCCACGCCTCGCGCGCAGGGGCCGTCGTGAACACCGGGCGTAGGGTTTTGTAGCACAGCACGGTAGGTCACAAAGTCGAACGAGCTAATCGAAATCCGCGCGTGCGCGTGATGCGCCCTGGTGAGAAATAATCGGCGCAATGATCAGACAGGAAAAAACCACAGCAAAAAAAAAAATAATCTGGGCCGCTCCGTCGCCGTGGTAACGACTAAGTGTCGAGTTGCTCCACCGAGAGATCACAAGCGCGCAGCGGCTGCAGCACCGTGGCGCGGCGTGGCGGGGCGGGGCGGGGCGGGGCGGGGTGGGGCGGGGCGGGGCGGGGCAGGGCTGGGCGGGGCGGGGCGGGGCGGGGTGGGGCGGGGCGGGGCGTGCGTTAAGGCGGGGGGCCCCGCCCCGCCCCGCGGCTCGGCGTGGCCCGCTGCTCTTGTACTGCCGCGCTGCTGCCACTTCCGTGGGAGAATCCGGACAAGGTGACAAAATCCGGATTGTTTAGCTGCGGGCGGCGCTGCGGGCGTGGCTGTTGCCCGCGCGGCCCGGCCTGCCTTGCCTGCCCCGCTTCCCTTCCCTGACCTAGCACAACATCAAGCCCGGCAGGCAACAAGTAGGTCACCGCGACACGTCGTCGCCCCGCCCCGCCCCGCGGGGTGCGGCGGGCGTTACGTCACCCCACCACCCCGCCCCGCTGGGGTGGGTGGGACGGATGGCCGTAGATTTCCGGATGGCCGGGTGGATATAGATCGGGAATCTAGAACTATCGGCCGTGCCTCTCGCCGGGGATATTTGGTGTTGGAAAGTGGGCGGGGCGGGGAGGGGCGGGGCGGGGCGGGGCGCGCCGGGGGCGTGGTCCGGGGCATTTCTCGCAGCTCGCCGGCCGGGTCCGGGCCGGTAATGCCTCCTGCACGTTCGATCGCGGGCCACCGAATTCCCGCGAGATAGCCGTTACGTTTCCGCATGACCGGCGCGGCGAGCGGCGCGGACTTCCCTGCCACCCCGCCCCGCCCCGCCCAGCTCCAGCCCTGCCTCTCACAACTACTTTCGCTGCCATATCCTCTGAAAACGAACCGATACTGCTTAGCATACAACATCGCGTACGGATTGCTAAAACAACTTCTGTCACGAAAATGTTTTTTCTTTTAATTACCAATGCGCACGTTTCATGATGCAAAATAAACGAGACTCTTGCTGCTCAGGAAGATCCAGAGCTAAGCACGTGGGAATTCGCAAAATTTCCGATACCCTTGCATTCAACGAACTTTACTTTACGCGTGCTAAGTGATTCCGCGCAGGCTCGTCCGGACGCCGTCCAAATCCTCGTCTCGACCCGACCGGAATGTGCCTGGGGGAGGCTCACGATCCGTATGTCGTGCCTCTGTGTGCGTGTGTGTGTGTGTGTGTGCAGCGTCGATCAAGCAGACAGCATGCTTGCGGCTCACACACACACACACGCACACCCGTCACGCTGGAGTAGCGAGACCGTCACGGTACTTTACGCTAGCGCACTCGCTCGCTCACTCACACGCACGGACACACACTGCCCATTGACTCGTTGCGCCACACAGCGTCCTGCCGCCCGGCCCGGCGGCGGAAGCGCAGCGGCGGGAAACTTATGAGAACCTTCCTGACAGCTGCTCCCACACAATGGGGATTTTTCATACGCGCGCCGTCACTGGCACCGGCCTGCCAGGCCCGTGGTTCAGCGGCAGGCCACGTTTCTAAATTTTTACCGTCGTACTATCACGCTAAATACATTTAAAAATAAAAGAAACTATTTTTGTTTCTACCAAAACTAGGACTTGAACCCAGAACGTTGTTGACAGGTGCTCATTACTTAAAACACTGACAGTGAGTGTGATGTTCTTGTTTCACAGGTAAGCGTCTTGGCGTGCCGTTGTTGGCGACGACGCCGACCCGGACGGACGGACGGCAGACGACGAACGGACGCCAACCGGACGACGGCGACACGAGGAAGAGGAGGAGGAGGAGGAGAAGGAGGAGAGGGAGGAGAGAATGTCTCGGCTGAAGGAGAAAACACGAGATCGTTTGTTGTGCGACTCGATGAAACTCTCCTCCCCTTAAAGTATCCTTACGAACCGCTATACTCAAATTAAAGGATTCTGGGTATCGAATCCGTTACTATAACTTTCACGCACAACTGACTTTTTCCACAAATCGCACCCACTCCTTGTTACTATTGCTGTTCTTATTTTTACTTTTTTCCTCGTAAGGGGCGAGGTCCAGGCCTCCGGGCCAGTTAGTTTGGGCGTTAGTTCGGGTGAAACCGGCAGTGCGTGCCGCGCCGCAAGGCGGTGTTTCGAGAGAGAGAGAGAGAGAGAGAGAGAGAGAGAGAGAGAGAGAGAGAGAGAGAGAGAGAGAGAGAGAGAGAGAGAGAGGCACGATCTAACTCTCCTGTTTTCCTTTGCCTACAGGTGGCCCTTGTGGCATTACTACAAGTTGCTCTAGTAGTGAGTAAGGCGCTGGACCCGCAAGAACAGTAAGTATCCACACAACAAACGTCCATAGAACTGTCAATGAACACTGGCTGGGACGGGTGGCGTACGAGACCTCTGTGCGCGGTGACACCGCGTACGCAGTTTTCGTAGAAAAGCCCCTTGTTCCGCGAGATAAACTTGCCTTTCACTAACGCGAATATGTATTTTTGTTTCCAGTTTGACACCACCCGCACCGGACGCCCCTATCTCAGGAGGGGTCGGCGCCCCGCTGCCCGCTGCCGTCGGGCCGCTGGCGCCCGCCGAGGCACAGCGCCGCATCGACCCCTCCGGGGGCGGCTACGAGGACCACCACGAGGAACACCACGACGACCACCACCACGAGGAGCACAAGGGCTACTGGAAGAAGAAGCTCATCTGGAAGCCCGACTGGGTCAAGGTCTGGAAGCCCGCCCAGAAGCAGATCTGGAAGCAGGGCTGGAAGAAAGTCTGGAAGCCTATCTGGGTGCCCACCAAGAAGCCGGCCTGGCAGGACATCAAGATCCCCAAGTGGGAGAAGATCTGGAAGCCTATCTGGGTGCCGACTAAGGTGCCCGCCTGGAAAGAGATCCAAGTTCCTGCCTGGAAGAAGATCTGGAAGCCAATCTGGGTTCCCATTAAGGTCCCTGCCTGGAAGGAAATTCAAGTCCCGGCCTGGAAGAAGTACTGGAAGCCCATCTGGGTGCCCATCAAGGTCCCTGCCTGGAAGGAAATTCAAGTTCCCGACTGGAAGAAGATTTGGGTTCCAGAACTAGTGAAACAATGGGTTCCCGGACCGAAACACCTTGGTAAGGATGATCACGGATGGGAATACAAGGCCCATGATATCTGGAGAAAGAAGGTCGTCTGGAAGGCACACTGGAAGAAGATCTGGAGAACCGAGAAGAAACAAATTTGGGTTGAAAGCAAGAAACTGCAATGGAAGGAAGAATGGAAGCAGATCTGGGTTCCCAGCAAGAAGCAAATCTGGGTTGAGAGCAAGAAGCTGGCGTGGAAGGAAGACTGGAAACAGATCTGGGTCCCCAAGAAGAAACAAATCTGGGTCGAAAGCAAGAAACTGGCGTGGAAGGAGGCATGGAAACAGGTCTGGGTGCCAAGCAAGAAACAAATCTGGGTTGACGACAAGAAGCTGGAGTGGAAGGAAGACTGGAAGGAAATCCAAGTCCCTGCGTGGAAAAAGATCTGGGTCCCTGCATGGAAGAAGATCTGGAAGCCGGTCTGGATTTCCGAGTGGTTCCCGATCCCCGAGCACAAGCCGCACCACCACGACTGGGACCGCAAGGACAACCTCCAGCAGGTCCAGCAGGTCCAACAGGCCCCGCAGATCCAGCCGCAGATCCAGCCGCAGATCCAGCAGCAGGTCCAGCCGCAGTGGGACAGGTCATGGCAGCAGGCCGCGCAGCAGCAGAGGTGGAGGCGGCAGGACAGCTCTCCGCTCGTCGCCTTCCCCCAGCAGCCCGTCCAGCAGGCCGTCCAGCCTGTCCAGACTCTGGCTGTCCAGCAGCCCAACGAGTACCTGCAGCCGCCCGCGGCCTGAGCGCCGAGGTGCGGCCACCTAGAACTAACCTGCTCAACAAAGAGTAAAGGTCTTGGGTCTCCAGCAGCCGACTGATAGGTTGGAGAGGCCAAGGACCTTTACCCCGCCAGGTCCCCTTGTGCGCAAAATGAAAAGCCATTACTGATATTGAAAACAAAGTTACCAAACCCGTGATCGATAAATATAAAATGTCAAGGTGATACCAAAAAAAACAAGATCAAAGGGTAGACGATTGTCACTCTGTATTAATTTCTGAAACCAAAATCTTAGAGTAACAAAATGTTTTGTGCCGACCTGTTGTTAATAACCTGAAACTTGTGACTGTCTTCGTGTGTGTATGTGTGTGTCTGAATGTGTGCGCGAATGTGTGTGTCTTGTACATATTGTTATGTTTGTAAACACAATTTGTTATGTTTGTTCCTTTTTAAAGTAAATGTGTTTGTACAAATAAGAATAATTCGTTAATTTTTGAAACGCACCTCATTTCCTACACCAAAAATAAAATGGAGAGAATATCGTCTTTGCAATAATGCAAAATATAATTATTTTCGAGAGAAGCAATGATAACACTTAATGTTTTAGTTTAAAAGTTCTAATTCCGCACTTTCAAGTTAAGCTGGTTTTAAGTTAGAACAGCCCCCTAAAATAAGTGAGGAAATCCATGGGGCTTGGGGCACACTGACGCTGCAATTGGACGCGTCAAGACACCGATATGGTCATAAAAAAAGCTCGAGTAAACATGGCAAGCACAGCGGGAAACTTCCCATACTGCTACACGCCCACCTGGAAGTAGGCTCTTGTTTCACTGCGTAAACCCCCCCCCCCCTCCCACTCCTCCCCCTGCTCGCCACTCCCACCTGGCAAAGCCGCTCCGCCATTTTCGTGCGCGCCAATTTCAAGCCAAACTATTTACACACGATTGCGCAACAACAGGGAACAACGGGCTTCGTTGGGCAATGCCGACCAAGAGGTCAGGTATAACAGGACGGGAGGCTGAGCGGCGCGCGGCGGGCACGGCCGGAGCCTGGGCCTCGGGGGGCCGGCAGTGCGCCGGGCTCGCGAGTAGGATGGGTGGCCTACCTCGCCCGGCGCGCGCGCGCGCGCACGTCAACCCCGAGTGCGACGCGCCGCGTCTGAGATAGCAGAGAGGAGAGATAGCCACTCGGCAAGCGCGTATTATTTTGGTAATTTTTATTTTTTTCTCGGAAGTGCTAAAAGAAGAACGGGCGGTGAGCTGGCATACGCCGCGCGCGCGAGAGAGGAAAAAGGAGTGGCGCGACCAGGGACATAGGGGGAGGGACTCGTAGAGGAGGAAATATGTAAAAAAAAAAAAAACGCCGAAAAGGAAATGATAAGGCTGATTCACATGTAAAGTAACTCGCAAGTACACTACTTGAAACGCGTGGAGCGAGGTCCGTAAAGTCCTATTACCACACTTAAACATTTAAAGAAATGGATTTTCCTAGGAATTTCACACTACACGCACTAGTTTTACGAATGAAAATTCACACACACACACACAACTCACAAGAGTGTGACATTCACACATTCACACACCTGGACCGCTATGGTAGCGGTTTTTTTTAAATAAGGTTAGAGGGTGACACGGCGGGTGCGACGACCCTACAATGACGGGGTAGGGGGATCCCCCCGGCTGGGCCGGGTCCGACGCCCCCCCGCCCCACCCCCCCCGCCCCGCCCCGCCCCGCCCCGCCCCGCACTCTAAACTGAAGGGCGCAGGTCAGGCAATCGGTCGCAATCTGCGCCGCGCGGCTGGCAATGTCAGCGCCGCGGGCGCGGGCGGGCGTCGCGACGCCCCCGCTGAGGGTAGGGCAGGGGCAGGACACGCCACGCCGCGCCGCGACGCCTTGAGGTGCCCGCCCCGCCCGCACTATCGTTCACAACATGTTCGATCCTTGAGACGCGCCCCGCCCCTTTATCGCCGGGCCGGGCCGGGTGCCCATTTAAGCGTCCCCCGGAGCCGCGGACGGCATACCCGCAGTCACCCGCACGCACCACCTGCAGCACCACCTGCAGCACCACCTGCAGCACCACCTGCAGCACCATGAAGCTCCTCCTGCTGACCCTCGCGCTCAGCTTCTGCAGCCTGGCGAGCGCCGCCGACGCCGACCAGGTGCCTTTTATCTACACTAACTTTTTCACTATTTCCAATGTTTCAATGCTTTTTTTCGAAGAAAGAAAGAAAGAAAAAAAAAGGATGATTGCTGAGCGAGCGGAGCTAGCTAAGCTCATGGCCTGACAGGAACTAAAGTTTCCGGTCACAACCATTAGCTATTTGCTTTAAGCTGTAGCTGTATCTATATAGCAATATATAGCTATATAGCTATACCTATATAGCTGTATGTATAGCTATAGCTATGTACACAGAGAGAGAGAGAGAGAGACATGTCTGTAAATGATTTTGCGAGCTCAGCATTAGACTGCAGGTCCTGGCTAGTATTTCTAAATGCGCATATTGTTTGCGAACAGGTACTGGTGCCGGTGCAGCCGCTGCTGCCGGTGGATCCCAGCTACACGTACGCGCAGTGGCAGGAGGTGATGGCGGCCCAGGCGCTGCGGCCCGAGGTCTGCGACGGCTGCGTACCCGGGACCGAGCCGCAGCCCGGTGAGACCCCAGCCCCGCCCCGCCCCGACGGCCACGCCATTTGAAATCAAATCATTTTTCGTCAAAGCTCAAAGAGCAAATATTATACTTCAGTGCATGGTAATCGCTAAATGATGTGATCCGGTGCTCTGCGCAGCGGTGGCCGGCAGGAGCGCCCGCCCGGCCCACAGCGTGCGGGTGATCGGCGGCCAGCCCGCCGCCAAGGGGCAGTTCCCGTGGCAGGCGCAGGTCCGCATGGACTACAGCTACTTCTGCGGCGGCTCCGTCCTCAGTGCGCAGTGGATCCTGAGCGCCGGCCACTGCGCCAGCGGGTACGTGCGAGGGGAGGGGGGGGGAGGCTCGCTCTGCGAGGTCTTGAGGACCAGCGCATTGCGTACACGGCGATAAAAAAAAATCGAAAAACAACGCCATTTTTTGAGTTTTCCTTAGTTTTCAAAATAAGAAAATTAACGTTCCCTTTTTATTATTTTTTTTCGTACTTTTATGAATTGTGTAATGGAGAGCGTCCTTTACGACCCCTGCCCTGACGACCAGGTTCTCCACCTTCGTCATCGTGCTGGGCGCGCTGCACTCGGACAACACGGCCGACAGCAGCAAGCTCGTCATCACCTCCCGGAAGGGCATCCCCCACGAGAACTACAACAGCTATTTCATCTCGGACGACGTGTCCGTCATCTGGCTGCCCACGCCCATCCAGCAGTTCAACGGTGCGGTATACCCGCCGCGCCCCCACTCAGCGTGTCCAAGCCCTAAGAGAAAATAGACGTCTAGAGATTTTTGTAGATGATCTAAATTCTGTCTGAGTGATCTATACTGCTAAAATGTCTAAAATCTGTCTAATAGACCTCTAATGCTAGATGGAAGTGATCTAGATTGTGTCTATACCAGCTCTAAAACCTTAGACGTCTTGCAGTACATTAAAACTAGACCGTTGCAGACCATCTAACTTGTATCTCGAGCCTCTAGCTTGGTATAGACGCCTGCAGATCTCACAAAGAATAGATGGCCGTCAACTCCCTTTTCTAACGCACTTGTTGCTGTGCAGATGCCATCAGTCCGATCCGCCTGCCCACGTCGTCCGACGCCGTCAACACGTTCTCCGGCTGGTCCGCGACGCTGAGCGGCTTCGGCCGGTACGGCGACAGCAGCTCTGTCTGTGAGTATGGCGACGCAGGTGCCCGTTGGGCTGCCTACCTCCACGGCGCCTCGCGCCCCACCTCACAGCGTGCTCACAGCCGTGTCCCGTCCCGCCCGCAGCGCCCTCCATCAGCCCGGTGCTCCGCTACGTCAACCTGGTCATCATCAGCAACAGCCAGTGCGCCGAGAGCTTCGGCGCGGCCATCCGGTCCACCAACGTCTGCACCTCGGGCGGCGCGAGGTCGTCCCCCGTGGGCGCGTGCAACGTGAGAGAGAACCCTTTGGGCTTCCGGCACTCGCTTCGATATTCTCGAACCCCTCGCTCTGTGTCCGCAGGGCGACTCCGGCGGCGCCCTGGTGGTGCAGCGCGAGGACGGCCGCGCCACCCAGGTGGGCATCGTGTCCTTCGGCACGGCCCGGGGCTGCAACCTGAGCTACCCGTCCGCCTACACGCGGGTCAGCTCGTACCTCAAGTGGATCAGCTCCAAGACGGGCCTGGCCATCGCCGCCTAGCGTAGGGCGTCTCGCTCCTACAGACTTTTTTTCGCACTTGAAACCCAAGTGGGGGTCGCATACCTTAGTGTGCGACACTCACACAGTTGTGTTTCAGTGCATGTTCTAGCACGTTATTTGTGTGTGTGTGTGTGTGTGTGTTGTTTTTTTTGTTTTTTTTGTAAATAAAATGAACAAACTTTTGTTTGATTTTCAAAAATTGTAATGGGTCAACTGACGCTGACGACGGTTATTCCCCATACTTGAAAAATGAGACGAGGTAAGGGCCACGCTTGAAATGAGTCGTCATTTACGGAGAGTCCCCGAGGGGCGCGAGTGCTACACGGGCAGAGCAGAAGCGCGTCGGGATTATGAGCTAATCCTGATCAGATGTGACGTTTTACAATCGATAAGTAAGTCGGCATCGATAACGACGGCGCACAGTGAGTCGGGCGGCGGGCGCGACATTGTTGCGAACGATAATAATTGCACTTATTGACAAAAAAAATCGCACGTCGAGTCAATAATTTATTATTATGGCAGTGCGATCACTGGGCGGTGCCGGGGTAGCACGCGGCGCCGCCGGCGGTCTTGGCCTGGATCCAGTCCAGGTACGCGGTGACGCGCGTGTAGGCGCTGGGGTAGCCGAGGCCGCAGTCGACGTCTGACTGGAAGGACGAGATGCCGACCAGCATCCAGGAGGAGTCGCCGGTCTCGCTGTCCTGGACCTGGACGGCCAGGGGGTCGCCGCCGTCCCCCTGCAATACCGTGGACAGATAGCCGCGCGCCCGAACACCCCTTCCTCCCCGCACCTTCCGAGGACGAGTCTTTTTAAAAAGTGTCGAATAGTACTCACCTTGCAGGTGCCGATCCCCCCGGATCCGTCGCCACAAATGTTGGTGTCCTTGACGTACTTGCCCAGGTAGCGCGCGCACAGGCTGTTGTCCATGATGGGCTGCTCCACGTACATGAGGTCGTTGGACTCGAAGCCGTCTGCTCGCGAAAATAGAAAAATATGAATGTGCGCCCTGACACGAAGCCGTCTCAGCAGAGCGACAGAAACACGAGGGTACTTACATTCAGACATGCCGAACCCGGACACGGTGGCTGTGACTCCGGTGAAGCTCGCGCTGTCCTGGGACTGCGTGGGCAGCGCGATAGGCTTTACGCCATCTGTAAAAAAACAACACAGTCGATATAAAAATCACACACTGGAAACCTAAAAGTGAGTGTATTCCAGAGCAGAGGCAAATTTTGATGCAAACCATTCAACGTGACGGGGTACAGGAGCTCGATGATGCCGATATCGTTGAAGTGAACCTCCTCCATGTAGTCGTCGTGCCAGCAGCTCTTGTAGGTGTACGCGTAGACGAAGTATTTCGAGCTGCCGTACGTGTGCACGTCGCCAAGCGTCACCAGGAACCGGTCGTACCTGAGGGGAGACATTATTGATTCAAACACTTTCAATATTATTTTAAACAAGTGAGAAATTTTTGTGAGTGTGTCTGACCCGCTGGCGCACTGGGCCGCGGTGAGGATGTGCTGGTCGGTGATGAGCGCGCCACCGCAGAACCACGTGTCGTCCATGACGATGTTGGCCATCCAGGGGAACTGGCCGACCTCCGCCATCTCGCCGTTGTTGATGCGGACATCGGAGACGGTGGCGTTGGAGGCGGAGGCGGCGGCGGCCACCCGCGCGCGCTTAGGGGTGAGCGCCTGCGGCAGAGGGAGGAAAAAAAATTAGGCCGTCTGCTGGCGGCCGGAGTCGAACCCGCGACCTGGCGGCGAGGCGGAGCGTCGTACCCGGCTGGCGGGGCGCGCGGGTAGCGCGCCGACGGCGGCCACCAGGACCGTGGCGAACAGAACAAACGCCCTCATGCCGGAGCTGGGCCGGGTACACTGAGCGCCCTGGCAGTCCCTGCCCCAGGCAGCCGCTGAGCTGACAGGTGACCGCACCTTATCGAAATCCCCGAGGGGCCAGGATGAGCGGCTCCCCGCCCCGTAAGACAGCTCTAGCTTTCTCAAAGAATTTCACCTCGCGTTCCTCCTCGCCGTGACATCGGACGTTTTCAGAGGAAATTCCGATTAGGAACCCCCTGTTTTTTCCCAATGAAATTTACGCTGATATTTTGAGTAAGCAGTGATATTCGGAAGCGGTTTTGCCGCGGCTATTAGCGGAACAAGAAACGCAGCACTGAGCTGCATCGCCTTGTGGTTAGAGGATAGACCAGAGCACCGTCGGCCCCGGCCGGGGCGGGGCGGCGCGGCGGGCACAACCGTTTTAGTCAGCATTGACGCCTAGACTTACTTATTAAATCGATAGCTAGCGATAGAAGGGTGATGAGAGCAGGCCCCGCCACGCCCCGCCACGCCCCGCCACGCCCCGCCACGCCCCGCCCCAGCCTGCTAATCCTATCTAACAGCGCGCAGATAGTGTGGAGGGTTCCGGCCCGGTCGGTCGGTAGGCGCGGCGAGGCGAGGCGAGACGGCAGCCGAGGTCGGAACAAATAAATTTGTCCATTCTGCTCGGACCATGGCGTCGACGTCGGCCACTGCGACCGCCGCGCTCGCGCTCTTCGCGGTACGTCGGACAGAGTCAACCGCTTCCAAAACGCTCATTTCTTTTCCTTTCAGGTTATGGTGTTAGCGTGGTGTTTACGTATCTGACAGTTGTACCATACACGCCTTGAAAATCATTTTTCGCTCTGGGGATAGGCTTGCATCCACCGGGCGGCACCCAGTGTTGGTAGTACTGTGTAACCAGGGGCGCTACCGCCGCGGTGGAGCGTCGTTATTATAAAGATTTCACGGTCATTACGCGAGTGTCCTTGATGTCTGACCCAGAGAGAAGGAACGCAAATGTGAGTGCAGTGCGAGGGGGAAACAACTCTAAAATGTTTGTACAGCTTATAATTTTAAAATAAATCAAACAATTCACGAAAATTCCCCAAAATTAGAAACATGCAGAAAAATTCAGGAAAAGATCGAAAAGTTCAGGAAAAGTCACGACATTTGTCCACCAAAATTCAGAGTTGTTTTACCCTTGGTGAAGTGCGTGCTGCCTAACCTGGTGCCGTGTCGTGTCGCAGGTCGGACTCGCCGCCGCCCCCCTCCGCGGCGCTCATGCAGGTAATCGCCACCGCCGATAACGGTGACACCGCGTCAACTGCGCTTTTTCCTGCCGAGTGACCTCGAGTGCACTAGAAACCCGAGGGTTTGGACGTCATACACTTGTAGGGGTGAGAAATCACACGCCTACAAGTGTGCTACATTCACACACTTGGGTTCCCCGGGTGGCTGACGCATACCTGTGCTGGGGCGTTGCAGTGTCGCTGGTCCACGGCCCTGTGGACGCCGCCGTGCCCAGCGACATCGCCTACCCCGGCCAGTTCCCGTGGCACGCCGCGGTGCACAAGGCGGGCGAGGACGCCAACAGCCTCCTGGGCTCCGGCGCCCTCGTGTCCCAGCAGTTCGTCCTCACAGCGGCCAGCATGTGAGGACACCTTTCCACTTTTCCTTCAACGTTTTGTCATGTTTTTTTCCCCCTTTAATTTCCTAGAATTTTTGTGATTTTTTCTTTTGAATTTTGCGTTAAAGTTTACCTAGGATGGATGGTATACCGAAATAAAAATTGATGTGTGTGAGTGTGTGAACACCTCGGGATTGTCGGACACAGCATCCCTTCGGACTTGACGGGCCTCGAGGTGGTGCTGGGCGTCATCAGCCTGCGCCAGGCCGGCCTCAAGGTGGCCGTGGAGGGCGTGAAGAAGCACGACCTGTGGACGGCCGACAGCCCGGCGGCCAACGACCTCGCGCTGCTGCAGCTCGCCACCAACGTCATCCTGCCCAACGACAACTCGATCGCCCTGGTGGCGCTGCCGCCCTGGTACTACCGCGGCGCCACCTACAAGGACCTGAGCGTCACCGTCAGCAGCTGGGGCGCCAACAGCCGTGAGTAACACGCCGAGTATGCGCCGCTGACGCAAGTGTGTGAATGTCACGCACTTCTAGGTGAGCACCTTTCCATCCGAATATTTGTCCCTTCAAATTCCTAGTAAAATTCACACTTTTATATTTATGTGTAGGAACTGAAATTCACACCCCTGTAGGCGTGCGACATTCATACACTTGGTTTTCGGGTCGTGAAGATGGAATAACTTTTGATTGGCGCACAGCTGACTACAAGGGCATGTTCCTCCGCGAGATGGTCGCCGACGTGCTGAGCAACAGGGAGTGCGAGAGCAGCCGCGGCGGCGTCAGGACGCAGGCCGCGCAGCTGTGCGCGCTGCAGGCCCTCGACGACAAGGACGTCCGTCTGGGCGAGGTGAGCGTGACCAGCAGGCGGATTCAGGGTATCGTTCTCGTCGCACTGTCTCTCTCGCACCTATGCGGCACGCTCAATGAGTGCGAGAGAGACAGAGGGACGAGAACGATACCCTGAATCCGCCTGCAGCGCGGCGCGTCGGCTCGGCGCCCTGCCGCCGGCCCGGGCAGACCTAACCCCTAAAATACGGGCAGAAGATCGCTCTCGTTCCTCCATCCTTGTCGCACCAATGGCGGTGCCCTATGCTGGGCACGGCAGCGCTACATGAGTGCGACAAGGACAGGAGCACGAGAGCGATCCTCGGCAGACCTAACCTCACCTCCTGTCCTGTCGCCTGCGCAGTTCGACGGCGGCGACCCCGCCGTGTTCACCGAGCCGTCGGGCGTCCGCCGCCTCGTCGGCATCGTGTCGCCGGAGAGCCAGGCCGCCTCCGGGACGCCCACCGTCATGGCCAGGATCACCGAGCACCTCGCCTGGATCGCCGCCAACTCGGACGCAGTCATCGGGGGCTGAAGCTCGCCCCGGGCCTGAACCGCCTGAACGCACCCTCTTCTCTCGCCGTCGTTAATAAAATCCCCTACCGCCCACTGAACGTGTTTGATTTTGATTCGACTCACAGCTGCGCCTGCGCTCGCCAGGCTGCTGTGTCTGGAGCGTGGCTCGGGGCCCGGCCCGCCACGGCACGGCTGAGCCAAACACTACTGAACAGTACTCACGGAGCAGTGCCGCCATCTGACACACCTTCTCGGAACTAGTCTGAAAACAGGGCGGGGCGGGGCGGGGCGGGGCGGGGCGGGGCGGGGCGGGCGGCCGGCGCGCTCAAAGACCAGGGGTCGTCTTTGAGTCGGTTGCGCGGCACGGGCTTTCTTGGAGAATCTCAGACAAAACTGTAAACACGATTTCAAAGACTCGGGCGGTATTGCCGGGCCGTGGGCAATAAGCAGCACGTCGTTAGCGCCTCGTGAGCCGCTCCGCGAGAGGCGCGGCGCGGTGTGTTCTTTAAATACGGGGGCGCGACGCCCCGCGGATCTCCAGCGCGGGCCGGGCGGGGGCGCGGGGTGCACGGCGAGCACCTCCACGCCGAGGCCGTGGCCGGGGCCGTGGCCGGGGCCGTGGCCGGGGGCGGCTCCTCCCCGCTAGTCGCAGTCCGCGCGCGGCCGGCCGGCAGCCAGGATGAGCGCGCCCTCGCCGTGGTACTGGGTCCCCGGGGTCGCGCCGCCGCCAGGGCCGCCGCTGCGCGAGGGCCACCGCGCCCACGCCCTCGCGCTCTGGCCGACACACCACGCACAGGTGACGTGACGATACTCCACGCACAAGCGCCGTGGCCCGTCGTCGATACCCCCGCAGTTCCGAGCAGTTGAGTGTCATCCGATTCTTTTTGTTCCGGCTCTATGCTGCGGCTATGCAGGCGGCGGCGCAGAAGCCCCCCTACTCGTACATCGCGCTCATTGCGATGGCCATCTGCTCCACGTCCGCCAACAAGATGACCCTCGCCGACATCTACCGGTTCATCGCCGACCACTTCCCGTACTACAGGGAGAGCAGGCAGGTGAGCTGAGGGCACGCGCGTACACATCCTCATTCACATACACCAAGGTGTGAATTTTCCTAGGAATGTCACATCCTTGAAGTGACCTTACAAAAGTCATCTTTCTGTCTGCGGCAGGGCTGGCAGAACTCGATCCGCCACAACCTGAGCCTCAACGACTGCTTCGTCAAGCTGCCGCGGCTGGAGCCGGAGGACGCTCGGGCCGGCGCCGGCGCGGGCAAGGGCAGCTACTGGACCCTGGACCCCGCGCTGGCCGCCGACATGTTCGAGCGCGGCAACTACAGGCGCCGGCGCCGCGGCCCCCGCCCGCCCGCCAGGGTCAGTGAGTGCAGGAGGAGTACCGACGGAAAGTAGCCCCTGCCTACTAGGCAACACGCGCGCACCTGTGCTGAGGTGGCGTTGCCTAGTAGGCAGACTGTTACACGTTTAAAGTTGCAACCCGTACTCGAGTGTGCTGGTGCTGCTTATTACTGCGAACTTTTCTGGCAACACTGGTGGCACGGGTTTGGGTTTGTAGTCCCCCATTCAAACAAAAAAAATTCCATAACTGCGCTGCAGAAGGTGAAGAATGACGCCAGCGCGAACAGCGACAGCCCTAGTCTTAGCGCGTCCCACGACGACCACATCGACGGGGCCCCGGCCGCCCCGGCCCCGGGTGTCAGGAGGATGCCGTACAGAGGCCACGACCGCCAGCGCGCCGCGGGCCCGGGCGCCGTCTTCTCCATCGACAACCTCATCTCCGCGGCCCAGGGTGAGTAGACAGCCGGGCGCTAGGCTGGCCAACTTAGGACGCATTCACGAAGCGTTCAATCCAGGAGTAGGCGTTTGAGGAGGACGAATTTGAAGGGATTGGAATGCATCGGCGGGGTCCATTAACATCGAATTGACACGCCGCCGTTGTAAGAGTGGGCAGACCCGTTGCCCAATCAGCCCGGCCGCCCCACCCCGCCCCACCGCACCCCACCGCACCCCACCGCACCCCGCTAGCCCGCGTGCGCGCTGGCACAGGCAGATACAAAGAAACACACTGACACAAACACATTTTCTCACTTTAGGCCCGGTGCACCTGACCACCAGCGGCCACCGCGCCCAGCTGCCGCGCCCCAGCCCGCCCCGCCCCACCCCAGCCCGCCCCGCCCCACCCCGCCGTGCCACAGATCCGCCAAAGGAGGATAGGTGTAAACTAATCAGACGAGATATGTCGGCGTGCTGTACCGATACCGTAGGCGGGTGTTGCTGCAGTACCGGTTGCAGCTGGAGGACCGCCCCCCCCCCCCCTTCCGCCTCCTGCCGGACAGGACCGGGCAGGACTGGAGGTGTGTCCTGGTTGGTTTCGGTGCCTTACCTCCCGCCCCGCCCCTCCCCGCCCCGCCCACCCCATTGCCGAGCGATTCGCTGAAATTTGCGGCAGCAGAAGCAGTGGTTACGCAATAAGGAGTGCGTGTACGCACCGTGACTCAGCCACCCCGCCCCGCCACGCCCCGCATCGCCACGCCCCGCCCCACCCCGGATCCCCGGGTGGATATGATTTTAAATGAGCGAGGTGACACAGACAGAGAAGAGAAGAATGGAGCAAGGTAAGCTGGGGGAAAACCGGGGAAAACGTACAGGAGTCTGATGCAGAACTTTCATATGGCTATTGTCCCTCAATCCGGCCATGGGGAGGATGGGCAGCCCCCGCGCCCGGTAATGACGTGTGAGATAGGCAAACCTACTTGTATCCGGCCCGGTTCCGACCCGACCGCAGAGATTATAAAATTCCTGGGCGGTGGCGAGGCGTGGCGTGGCGGGGCTGGGCGGGGTGCGGCGGGGCGGGGCGGGGCGGGGCGGGGTGAGGTGGGGCGAGGCGGGGCGGGGTGCGGCGGGGCGGGGCGCATACCGGTCTCCACTCCGACCGGTGGGGCCCATATAGGCGCTGAGCTGAGCAGAGAGTGAAAGGATGTGCAGTCTGACCGTGTCCTTGGGCGGGGCCAGCGCTGGCACAGGTCCGCTCGCCAGCACGGCGCGGCCCGGCCCGGCCCGGCGCGACCTGACCGCCACGATGACCAGGCTGCGCCCTGGCGGGGGGCGGGGCGTGGCGGGGCGGGGCGGGGCGGGGCGGTCCGAACCCCTTCCTCGAGAGCCATCAGTGTTATACGAACCCACCCGGCCCGGCTCGCCGCCGACAAGGAGGGTTACGATGGCGCAATGCCAACATGACGGTGGTGAGACTGGACGGGGCGAGAGATGCATCACGACAAAACCCCCGGCCGGCCGGCCGGCAGGTTGGCTGCCCTGCGCGCCGCGCCACCGCCCGGGGGGGCTGCTTTTAATTGATTCTAAACGAAAATCGTGACCCTTCGCCTGGGCGCACGGTTCTGCCGGGCTACAGGGCAGTCGGGGCTGGACGTCTCAGCACCGACTCGGGCACGGCGCGGCGCGGAGCGGCGGTCAGAAACGCTGCTCAAATAAATTTAAAGCGAGGAAGGGCTGGGCGGGGCGGCGGGGCGGGGCGGGGCGGGGTCTTGTAAACCGAAACACATTTCGCAATGCCAGCCCTGCCCTGTCGGCAAGATGGACGCCCCGCGCCGGCCTGCCGGCCTGCCGGCCTACAGGTGTAGCGTGCGCAGCGCGCAGCGCAGTGACGGACTCCAGAGACGCGCGGTGCGTTGGCGCGCCTAGAGGCGGCGGGTGATAGAGCGCCGCATCCCTGACCTGAATTATTTCGTGGCGTTATTATTATTTTTTTGAAAGAATTAAGTGGCGGGGCGTGTCGATGGTCCATCAGCAACAGCCGCCGCGGACAGTCACTGACCGTCCGCACGTATACGTCTGCTGTCTGTCTGCTCGCGTCAGCTCGTCTGCTCAGCTGACAGCCGACGCGTACTCATTCGACTCATTGCCGCAGACAGACGGGCGCGAGCCCTGAGGTGTCCGGTGCCCCGCGGGGCGGGGCGGGGCGGGGCGGGGCGGGGCGGGGCGGGGCGGGGCGGGGCGGGGCGGGGCGGGGCGGGGCGGGGCGGGGCGGGGCGGGGCGGCGGCCCTCACACCTGATGAGCGAGGCGCGGCGCCTGACCGCTCCTCCTCTTTTCGTGTTTACATGCGTCTCCTGGGCGGGGTGGGGCGGGGTGGGGCGGGGTGGGGCGGGGTGGGGCGTGTCGGGGCGGGGTGGTCGCGGTCCACAGGACTGACATCTGATGTGAGTAGAGTATTTTTTTTTCCAAGTCAAATGTTGTGGGATGAGAAAGGTGTTGAAGCCGCCACCTCGCCGCATGTAGGAGGCGTGGCTGTGGTCCGTCAGCGGGCTAGTCGAGTCGAGTCGAGCTGGTGGTCATCGACTATCTGACCAGTTCTCATCCAAAGTGGCCATCCTCGCGCTGAACGGCCGAGCCCAGGTCACCGTCCCGCGAGAGAGGGGATTTTGTGCAATGAGACACATCCATCATATAAAGCAGACGAGGTTCCCCGGCCCGTCCCCGGCCCGTCCCCGGGCGGCCCCGGCCCGGGCCGCTAGACGTAGCTTTATAGCCGTCTTGTCTACGGCGCCAATAGCCCACGGCGGCTTAGCACCGCTGCGGATTCGCGTGTCCGCGCCGCCGGCGCCGGCAGGCAGGCGTACAGTCCGGCAGACGGGGACAGACAGACAGAGAAAGAGAAATGTGTAACGGGGGGAGGGGGAGGATATTGCAGGTAAAAAAAACAAGACAAAGGAATGACTCTTTGCCATATTCGAGGCGAGGCGGCTCGCTTTTGTATGGCGGGAAATAGCAAGGTGCCCGCTCCGCCCAGCCCACCAGCGGCCGGAGCGCCAAATCCAGCCTCAGCCCACGGTAATCGACCGCAACCTGGCATTCCGCTGCATTCCATTCATGAACTTGGAGGCTACACACACACACACATACACACGACCAAGATTAACATGCCTCTTGCAGTATCATCTGCTTTCAAATCCAATCGGATCGATTTTTTTTTCTTTCGTTATTGCTCACCCCGACACAACGCTGACCTACTGGACTCTGGTGCGTAACTGCGGGGGCGGATGAGAATAAGGCGTGACAGGAGGCGCTCCCTAGCGTTACCTAACGCCCGACGGATGTATTGATATCGATATGTAACGCTCAGGCCGGACGGGGCGGGCCGGGGCGGGCCGCCGCGCCTAGGCAGCCTGGTCAGGGATCAGTCGGCCTATTTGGTGTCGGGGAGGTCGCCTCGCCGTGGAGTTACGCCGCACGGGCCGCTCCCAACCATCTACCTGCGCGACCCCGCCAAGGCCCTCACTGTTAAAAATATTTTTTCATAACATTTTCACTATACCAAGCTGTTGTCATTACGCATTGTGAAATGAAATTAGAATGTAATGAAATTTCACAACTACGTAATGAAAATGTTAGTAAATAAAATTAGGAAAATGTAAATGAAAATAGCGTCAGATCGAGCAAATAAAAACATTGAAACATTTAAAACAGTGTCGCTCCAGCAAGGACGCGCGCGCGAGCCGCGCTCCCGACTACCGCAAGCTATGAATATGAATCTGAATCGTCTGGCATTGTCCTGGGCGCTACAAAAGACATTGCAATTTGGATCGAAAATGGTCGGTCGCGGCAGGTTCGCGGGTGCCGCCGTGCCGTGCTGGTGTCTCCGCGGCGGGCCCCCGCCCCGCCCCGCCCCGCCCCGCCCCGCCCCGCCCCGCCCGCCCGCCCCGCCCCGCCCCGCCCCGCCCCGCCCCGCCCCGCCCCGCCCGCCCCGCCCCGCCCCGCGCCCGGCAACGCCCTGCGCATTGAATAAGGGTGCGCAGCTCGCAAGGTCCTGCAAGGTCGTTACGGCAGCCGCGACTGTGTTCGTTCTTACGTTTGTTTGTTTGCGTTAGGCGGGCCCTTCGCTTCTGCTAACTAATAATAGCCCACAGAAGGGCGAGGGGCGGATCCAGTCCAGATCCAGAAGGTGGACCTATATAGTTAAGCTGAATCAGCAGGTACTCTATAAATCAGGCAGAAGCATTTTCGAAACCGAAGTGCAAGTCGGGAGTTGTGTTTTTTCCTATCAACTGGCAATAATTGCACGGCTATAGCAGAGGGCCACTAAGTCAGTAAAACAACGCAACGTAAGAGAAGGACGCACACCCGTCTCTTCTTCATTAGGCAACTTAGAGTGAGAGGGGGAGAGAGAGAGGGAGGGAGAGGGAGAGAGAGAGAAAGAGACGCATACCCATCAACACTACCAAACGACCCATCCTCCCGCCCGTTTCCAAATTCAGCTAAAGTGGCGATGTGGCCGGAGCGCCCTAGCCTCGAGCGGTAATAGGCGGTACTGGACTACACCCGAGCGGAGCGCGCTGACCTACGGCCGGGGTCGGGCCATCGGGCTACCGACCGCCACGCCCCACCACGCCCCGCCACGCCCCGCCACGCCCCGCCACGCCCCACCACGCCCCGCCACGCCCAGCGCCGCCCCGCCCGGCCACGCCCCCACTAGCGTGGTTTGGAAAGATGCGGAGCGCAAATCCTGTGGCGTGATCCTCCTAAACCCTACCAACCTCCCTTCCCCCTTCCCTCCCTCCCCCTCCCCCTCTCTCTCTCTCTCTCTCTCTCTCTCTCTCTCGACGAAAATCATATTATATGGACCGAGGCGGTTGGGCAACACCGCGTGTGCGTGTAGTTGGCGGAGGAGAAGAAGCTGGCCCTGGTGCAGCTCATCACGCCACGCCACGCCACGCCCGGGCTGACCGCGACGCGACACTGTTGCATGCGCGGCTCGGCTCGGCTCGGCCCGGCTCGGCTCGGCTCGGCTCGGCCCGGCTCGGCTCGGCTCGGCTCGGCTCGGCTCGGCTCGGCCCGGCCCGGCAGGCGGACGCCTTCCTGTGTTCCGGCCTGGCGCCCCTGCGGATAGGCGGGTAGGCAGACCCGCTGGGCACCGCTGCAGTGCGCGGGTGCCTATCCTCCGCCCGCACCGTTACAGCCCCGTCAAGCACGCACCGCCCAGTGCCGATCAAAATTTGTACAATGCCCCAAAAATTTGTAATCAATTTGTAATTTCACACTATCATCCTTTTAGAATTCGTACTAACACAGAAGCGATGCTAACGCAAATCGATATTGGGCGGTTCAGGCTTGGCGTTTCCACCGCCCAATTGCCGTAGCGCTTTGAAAAGCAGTGCAGTCTAACTATCTTCGACTATCTTACTGGGAGAATTTGTACACCTCTTACGTACACAGTTCAAAATTTCAGTCGGAATGAGGCGAAACGCCTGAAAAAAAAATGATTCGAAAACAGAAGGAAACAGTGACGTGTGAGTAATAAAAAGAGAAAATAAGAGGTGTCACGTCAGTATGCTATCGGGCGTGTAGAGTCCGCCGTGTCAGCTGGGCGGGCGCGGGGCGGGCGCGGGGCGGGCGCGGGGCGGGCGCGGGGCGGGCGCGGGGCGGGCGCGGGGCGGGCGCGGGGCGGGCGCGGGGCGGGCGTGGGGCGGGCGCA
The DNA here is from genome assembly GCA_033675135.1 of Frankliniella intonsa. NCBI lineage: Eukaryota > Metazoa > Arthropoda > Insecta > Thysanoptera > Thripidae > Frankliniella > Frankliniella intonsa. The sequence goes on from CM066259.1 coordinate 2,962,902, forward strand.
GGGCGGGCGCGGGGCGGGCGCGGGGCGGGCGCGGGGCGGGCGCGGGGCGGGCGCGGGGCGGGCGCCGCCAGGACCGGGTTAAATTGAATCATCGTGGCGCGGGGTGACCGTGTGAATGTCTCCTGCTCGACTCGACGCCCGTCTTTTACGGGATTCCACATTTGTTTTGGAGACGCGAGTGGCATGGCGTGGCGTGGCGTGGCGTGGCGTGGCGTGGCGTGGCGTGGCGTGGCGTGGCGTGGCGTGGCGTGGCGTGGCGCGGCGAGGTGCCAAGAACCTGTCTGTTTCGGAGGTGTCGCGCTGGTGGATAGGGCCGCCGATAGGATGAACCCATGAATTATTCGATAGCTCCTCGCGTCGCAGGAAACACAATAATATTTCCCTTATGTGTCGCTCGGAGAGAGAGAGAGAGAGAGAGAGAGAGAGAGAGAGAGAGAGAGAGAGAGAGAGAGAGAGAGGGGGGGGGGAAGCAAAGGCCCGCTGGTCCACGGGGTCGATTTGTGATTATTCCGCCGAGCTCTGCCTCTTTTATGGGTTTCACGCTAAAAAGCAGCGACGCGACGGCGGCAGTTTGGACGAGTCAAAGAGAGGGCGCCTTCTAAGGTCCGGCGCGAACCTCTGCACCCGGGTGGGAAGGGAAAGAAGGCGGGTATCGACGTCGAACGGGAACGAGAGAGAGAGAGATAGAGAGAGAGAGAGAGAGAGAGAGAGAGAGAGAGAGAGAGAGAGAGAGAGAGAGAGAGAGAAACGGAGTCGGCAAAAGTACGGCAGACGACAGTAAATTCGGCTAAGGTTGCGCATGCGTCCGCGTCGGGCCACAACTCAGTGACGTCAGCAAATGCAACTTGCAACTTCGGCGCGGTGCGGCCGGGCCCGACTGGACAGGACAGGGCAGGTCGGTGCGGGCGGTCCTGCATGCAGCAGACTGCAAGTGCATTGCGCGGCGACCGCTTAAAGACACCTCGCATAAGATATGTCTCTCCCGAGAGCGGCTACTGACAGCGGGGGGGCAGGCGGGCTCAGCCTGGCGGGGAGAAGATACGAACTCCTCCAGGAGAGCGGGGTAAGCGGAAACAAGGCCATTTTGCTTCCAGGCGGCGTTCCGTTTGGGCCGCCCCGCCCCGCCCCGCCCCGCCACGCCTGGGCCACAGACCATCATGCGCATTTTTCGCTCCAATACTCGAGTCCGGTCACGAGCAAGGACCGTCACTGAGGTAGAGGGTCGCCCCTTGCTGCTGGGGGCGGGGTGGGGTGGGGCGGGGCGGGGTGGGGCGGGGCCCTGCTATGAATCCCCTTCGCCCGCGCCCCGGGCCCGGCCCCGGCTACGGAAACAAACAGCGACGACAATGGAGTGATTCGAGTTCACGACGAGCACGACTAGAAGGACCTCCGACCGGGCGGTAACGCCTCGCCTCGCCGCGGCCCAGCCCAGACCACCGCACCCCACCCCGCCCCGCCCCGCCCCGCCCCGCCGCGCCAGACCGCGCGCTCTAGTTCACGGTCAGCCCAGCCTAGCCCCGCGCGAGCCCCGCCGCATCCTAAGTCATACTATAATGATGCAATAATGGTTACATGAGACACTTCCGCGGTACCTTCGAGAGTATCGCTCCCTGCCGGGCTTATCGCATCCAGAGCGAGGTATCGTGAGAACGAGAGGGGCGCAACAACACGCACCGAATTATCGCGCCAGTTGCAACTGCACAGGGGTTTCATTCGGAGATCGTTTGCAGCGCCGTAGGGGGGGGGGGACGACACAGTCTGTTAGTACTTCTCGCGTCACAGAAATAAAGAGAACGAGGGGGTGATAGAGAGAGAGAGAGAGAGAGAGAGAGAGAGAGAGAGAGAGAGAGAGAGAGAGAGAGGGAGAGAGAGAGAGAGAGAGAGAGAGACTGCACGCACGCACGCATGCACCCGCCACGACCTTTCCTCTCCTGAATTGTTATCGCACTTTACTTTCGTTTTCTTGTCATTCTCGTGGCGTCGTGTCCCCCCCCCCTCCTCCTCCTCCTCCTTCTCCATAAATCAGATGCTAATCTGCATGGCGGTGGCCCAGGGGCCTCCCTTCTTCCCTCCCGGCCCAATATTGCGTGGTCCCGTCCCGTCCCACCTGCAGGCATGGCTCTGGCCTGGAGCGCGCCGGCGCGCCGCTGCACCAGTGCACCGCCAGTATTTGGGCGACCTGCCAGTGCAACGAGTTCCAGCCGCACTCCTCACCCTCACACCTCAGGTCTACAGTGAAAGTCTACGGACTTGCACAGCAGTCGACTTAGCAAGCACGCACCTGTACGTGTGTGCCTGCAAGCACGCACCTACATGTGTGTACTAAGTACACGCTTGAGTTTGCAGTGGGCACACACACAATCGACGGCACGATAAGGCGTCTCAAACTTCACGCTCTCGTCTCGCATGGGCGTCCTCGCGTGAGACGTCATCGTCTGGAATAAATCCTGGTCGCGGTCAAAAATAGCCCGCTTGACCCGCGGGTGGGCCGACGCCGCCGACGCCTAGACACCACACTCCCATCCCAAGGTGGACGCCATCTGAAATACCTGGACATCCGATAGGCGATCGAGAGGACCAGGCTGCGCTCCGCCGGGCCAAGGTCTAGGCTAGAGTCCTAGAGGGAGGGAAACGCCATGGCGGTCCTCCAAATCTATAGGACTCTAGTCTAGGCCAGGACCATCGGTCCGTCCCCAAGGCGAAAAACCCCTTATTTCTCGCGAAACTAAAATTATTTATGGTGTCTTTACAAGCCAGGACCCGCGGTCCTTGAGCTGAGCTCGGAGAGGTGAGGAGCGGGGTATAATACATATTTATATATATACATATACTATATAGTATAGCTATACTATATAGTATAGCTATATAGCTATTATCCTAAAGCTATAGCTATAACTTTAGCTAAAGCTAAAGCTATAGCTGTTGCTAGTCTAGTAAAGGCTATATCTTTAGCTAGAATCCGGCGGTGACCGGAATTGGACCGTAAAAGTTTGCCATAGAGCTTCGCTCGCTTCGCGAGCTCAGCAAAAACACCCCTGATAGATAACTTTTACGCACTTGGGTCTCCAGAGAGAAGGGGTTGTTGTCCTGCATTTCAGCACGCACGCGAGGGTGGGTGGGCTCGCGGGGACCAGAACGACTCTGTGCCTCCAAAGGTTTTCCATATTATTCCCTTTCAGCAAGGATGCAACCAGACCAGGCCAGACCAGGGTCCCCGCCTCTCTCCCTGCTGTCCGGCGCGGCCCGGCCCGGCCCGGCCCGGCCGTGAGTCAGCCGGGACGGCCTACGGTCAGGGGGCCGGGCCGGGCGGGGCGGGGCCGGGCCCCAGGGTCAGTGCCTGGGCCATACCCGAGCCCGTGAGGGGGCCGGGAGGGGCCGGGAGGGGCCGGGAGGGGTGGGGACGGGGTGATCCGCGGGCTGCTCCACAGTTTCGCGGTCCAATTGGCGGGCAGGCAGGGTGGGGGAGGGATGGTCTGGAGCGGCGCGGAGGGGGCCGGCAGGGGCGTAGGGGGGCGGCGAGGGGGGCGGAGGGAGCGGCTCCTCCGCGCACGGCACGGGGGCACCGGGTCGGGGGTTCGCGTCCTGGCGGGGGTACATTTCGGCGGAGGTATATAAGCGGCGGGTGGGCGAGAAGGGGCTACACAGTACCGTGTGCAGTGAGCAGTGCAGCAGCCGCCATGAGGGTCTTGTGTGTGCTAGTGGTCAGTGTGTGTGTCTGCATGTGTGTGTGTGTGTCTGTGCCTAAAGGATTACGCCCCAGCATGTGAACGACGTCGTGGACCAGTGCAATTCTTACTTTCGCACTTTGCGGAAAACGAAACACAGTCACTGTAAAAAATATCTTTGTAAATTTACGACTTTTTTCGTAGTTTGTGATTTACAAACGGGATTGTAACTTAACGATCGAAATCGTAAATTTACGAGAGCCTATTTGTGCTCGTTTAAGAATCGCAAGTCGAAGCCAAGTGTCCTTACAATTTCGTAATATTACAACATATCGTAACTTTACGACATTTGTCATGGAAAATTTTCGCGTAACTCTTACGAACATTTCTGACAGGGGTGGTCGGAATACTGTTATTAGTCTCACGCGCGTTACTAACAATTACCTACCGAGCCATTATAACCATTTTTTTAAATGATCCAAATGTTTTTTTTTTGTTGTTTTTTTTGCGTTAAGCCCTTGGGCACGAGCCAGGTCACCGGATTATTTTTTTTCACACATTATTACTACCAAAAATATGAGTAAAATTTGAAATTTGCCGCGGCACGTCGTAACGGTACCGGAACGGCCGGCATATTTCCGTAATCCGATGCCGCCGTGTGCTCGTCGCGTCCTCTGCTAACGCTAGCCGCTTGTTGCAGGCCGCAGTGGCGGTGGTGGCTGCGGTCCGGGCCTCGCCGGTCGACACCAAGAAGGCTGTGGAGGCCAAGCAGGGCCCCCAGCCGGCGGCGGAAACGGGAGTCACGCAGAATAAGAGGAACAAAAAGAGGTAAGTGTTTCGAGTTCGGTCAGAGGGGGCAACCACTCGCGAAATCCTGTGTACAAACCTGCGGAAATCTCGATGAAATCCTCGGAAATCTCGATAAAATCATTGGAAATCTTATTGAGAAATCTCATGAAATCTCATTGAAATCTCATGAAATCTGAGATAAATCTTGTGAAATCTCATGACATCTCATGAAATCTGAGATAAATCTTGTGAAATCTCACTGGAATAGGGATGGGGAGTGGTTGCCCCCTCGTTTGGTGGCCCTCAGCGCTTGAAAAATCCAAATTCTATTTTATAAAATTAAAGTAAAGTAAGTCAGAGTATTGGTGTGGACGCATCCCGGTGGGCCCCTCCCTGTCGGCGCGCGGGCGGGCGGGGCCGAGGTAGGTGGGGCTAGGTCAGCGCAGCAGGCCGGCCGGCCCGTGCCATACTTGAGTGCGGGATGGACTAGTCCTCTGTCCTGCTTACGTCACGTGAGGAGTGCCGGCCCGGCTGGGCAGTCTGCGACCCTGTACGGCGGGGCGGGGCGGGGCGGGGCGGGGCGGGGCGGGGCCACGTGGCCCACACCGGCACGCGCACCGAGTGCACCTGGTGACATTTCTCACGCGTGCGCAATGCTCTGGTTACAGTTTGGAGTGGGGCGGCGCTGACCTGGGCGGCTACGCCTCCGGCTACAACCAGTGGGACAGCTCGCTCGGCTACGGCGGCGGCCTCAGCGCCGGCCTCAGCGCGGGCCTCAGCTCCGGCTGGTCCGGGGCCAGCTCCGGGTGGTCCGGCGCCAGCTCCGGCTGGTCCGGCGCCAGCTCCGGCTGGTCCGGCGCCAGCGCCGGCTGGTCCGCGCCCCAGCAGCCCGAGGGCGTCTGGCAGAAGAAGCTCGTCTGGAAGACCGAGTGGAAGCAGATCTGGAAGACCGAGCAGAAGCAGATTTGGAAGACAGAGTGGAAGAAGACCCAGGTCCCCGTCGAGAAGGTGATCCAGGTTCCGGCCTGGAAGGAGATCCAGGTGCCCGACTGGAAGAAGGTTCAGGTCCCCGTCGAGAGAGTGATCCAAGAGCCCGCATGGAAGGAGATCCAGGTCCCCGACGTCAAGATCGTCCAGGTGCCCTACTGGAAGGACGTGCAGGTGCCCGTCTGGAAGGAAGTGCAGGTGCCGGACTGGAAACAGGTCCAGGTGCCCGTCTGGGAGAAGGTCTGGGTCGAGGAGCCCTCGCACGGGTGGGGCCCCGCGCAGGGCCGCTGGGAGAAGAAGCTCACGTGGAAGACCGAGTACAAGCAGATCTGGAGGACCGAGAAGAAGCAGGAGTGGGTGAACAAGAAGGAGCAGGCCTTCAGGGAGGAGAAGCACCAGATCTGGAGGACGGAGAAGAAGCAGATCTGGGTGCCGAAAAAGATCCAGGAGTGGAAGGAAGAGTCCGTCCAGATCTGGAGGACGGAGAAGAAACAGATCTGGGTGCCCAAGAAGGTCCAGGAGTGGAAGGAGGAGGTCAAGTCCGTCCAGGTCCCCGCCTGGAAGGAGGTCCAGGTACCTGAATGGAAGCAAGTGACCGTCCCGGTGTGGGAGAAGGTGTGGGTGCCGCTGCCCCCCAAGGCCGAGCAGGGCTGGTGGTAGTCCGCCCCGCCCGCCGAACATGATCTCCATTTTGCCATTTGTAAATACATGCATAAGAGTCACTCCTGTCAAAATCACCTCAAACACATTAAAAAAATAGATAAGACGAAACTTCTATTTCTTGTTATTTCCTTTCAACACTTACAAAATTACCAGTAGTTCGACGAGGATGATGTTTTTGTGGCGGGGGAAGGGTGGGGGGGAGGAGGAATCTGAAGCGCGAAATATGACGTCAGCAACGCCATACCAGGACACACCTAGTCCAGGAGGCTCTGCCCAGAGGGGTGAGAGGAGCACGTCAGCTAACCCGCTAGGAACGTGCACTGCCCGGCTCGCGGGGCACGCCGGGCCGGGCCGGGCCGGGCAGCCCCTAGCCTCGCACCGGGCACGTCCAGAGCGTCAGTGGCGCACCTTTAGCCGAGCAGCGATCCGTTTGACGTGCCGCGGCAATAAAACTACTTCATTTCAAAGACGCAAGGGAAAGGTGGGGTTAGGTGAGGTTATGGACGCCTGCCTGCATCTGGACCGGGCCGGGCCCGGCCGGCAAGGTCAGCCGTGAGGAGGCTGCCGATACGCGTAACTCGGCCCCAAAGCACTTGGCAGTAAATGATGGCGCGCGAAAATTCAAACAGAACGGCGCCATTTGTTTTTATTATTATTCTTGGAAAACGGCGGCGCGGCAGACAACGGGCCGGGCCGGGCGCCCCGGAGGGGTAGTGGACAAATGCGCTTGCCTTGGCCGAGGATGACTCAGGCCGCGAGCGGACCGGTCCGAACCATGACCCTGGACAATCGCTTGGTTATTTCGCAATCGCGCGCCGCCCAAAGGGAATTTCAGTCGCGATATTAATCCTCGCCGGACTATCACTCGGCCGCGGGAGAGCTATGTCCATGTCCAGCACAGCACAGCAGGATGACTGACCGGTCCGCAGCCCGGCGCGGCGCCCCGCCGTGCGCCCAGCCCAGCGCGCATTGAATCCACCACGCCACCACGCGGCCACAATGTGGTCACCGCCTGGTCGCCGTTCGGTTTTTTCCAAGTTGCCCAACGCGGCGAGGCGGAGTGCGAGAGGTCGCGGCGGTGGCGCCTTCGCTCCGGCCGGCTGTCAGGGGGATTAGAATAGTGGGCCTAAACGGACCGCCCGGCCCGGCCCGCCCCACCCGCGTTATTATTATTGTCCATGCGGCGACGCCATTTTCGACCGGTAGGTTGCGCCACCGGCGGCGGCGCGCGCGGGTTCGCATGCTGTCAACTAATTTGCTCTGTAACGCCCCCCTCCTGTGCGGGCGCGCGGCGCCGTGGGGGTAGGCCACCCAACGTGCACCGCGTTAGGTGGAATCTCCCCCCACGGAGTCTTTTTGTAAAGGACAAAGACGCGAGAACCGATTTGAAAATAAACTACACACTTTAGAAAGCACCGCTTATTTATTTGTATATATGTAAGTAATCCAGGAGAGGGGTTACGACTCTGTGGTTTTTGGTGAGCGAGGGTTCGGAAGGCCGACCCGTGGTGCGGTCGGATGCTGTGGCCGGCGGGTTACAAGGTCACGGGATGGCCGGATGCCTGCTGGAAGGGAGCAGGGTGGTGACGAGCACGGCGACGGAGGCGACCAGCAGGGCGCACACCATCCACAGCCTCAGCCACCGGAACGAGTCTTTGCTGACAGAGTACCAGAGTTCGGACGCGACCTCTCTGCCGCGGCCCCAGCACTCCACCAGCAGAGTCCTGCGAGAAATAAGCACACACACCGTGCTTAATGTTTTAAAAAATCAAGAACATTTTTATTTTATAAAAATTCCTTACAGTCGGTCCAGCATAGTGTCGTGAGGGGTCTGAGCGCGACAGACGGGCTGACAGTTGTGCTCCGGGGGGTGATCCTCGTCGTCCGAGTGGTTGTGGGACAGCAGCATCGAGCTCACGCCGTTCTGCCCCAGGCTCATCATCAGACAGCTGAGAGAGCGAGAGCGAGAGCGAGAGAGAGAGAGAGAGAGAGAGAGAGAGAGAGAGAGAGAGAGAGAGAGAGAGAGAGAGATAAAAACTCGTCACTCGTTTGTACTCCGTCGCCAAAGAATTGACCCGTGGATACCCCGCGCGCTAGGGACTCTCCATGCTTTCCTTATGGGTAGTCTCTCGCGCGTGGGGTATCACAGGCTCAGTTCTTAAACGCTGCGCTCACCTGTCGACGCAAGGGCTGTCCACGCCCGGTTCGGTCGCGCTCTCCCGCCGGCTCTCCGAGAGCTCCGCTATCTCCGACATGCACGAGCTACTGTTGTGCGTGCTGTAGACGCTGCGACACATCACATTATGACATTAGCTCTGCGCTTAGCTCGCCTTGGAGTGTCTCACCCGAGGGAGAAACAACTCTGAATTTTGGTGTACAAATGTCGTGAATTTTTGTGAATTTTTGTGAATTTTTATTGAATTTTTGTGAATTTTTGCTCGAATTTTTCTTAAATTTTTTGTGATTTTTTTAAAATTTTTGTGAATTTTTCTGAATTTTTCTGAATTTCATTGAATTTTTCTGAACTTTTACTGAATTTTCCTGAATTACTAGGTGTACAAAAATTTTAGAGTTTTTCCCCCTCGGTCTCACCCCGTGCTGCTCACTTACTCCGCGCGGCTGTCCCTGCGGTCCACGGGGCCCGGCGCGGCCTCGGCGGGGGCGGGGTCCATGGCGAGCGACACGCGCCGCACCCGGCTCGGCGCCGACCACCGGCCTGAGCGCGCCTCCTGCTGGCAGAGAGACAGAGAGGAACATGAGCTGAGCGGCGTGGATGGTCGTCGACATCTCGCCTCCCAATAATATTTTTGGGAAAGTTTTGTTTAGAGAAAATATCCTCGGGGGAAAGACAACTTAACTTACCTGGACAACGTTGACCGGAGTGAGGGCAGTGGTGTCCGGTTGCGACCCGAGCGAACCTGACTTGGGCATGGCCGCAATCGAGGCTCTTCTTTTAGTACCCTAAATTACACACACACAAAAAAATTGTTTAAAAAAAAAACCTTTGCCGATGCACGCAGCTACAAGTAAGTGTGCGACAGGAGCTTACTGCGAGTGGGTTGGTGGCCAGGGCGGACAGCGACCTGTAGCGGGTGGTGCGGGGCGGCGGCTCGTCCGTGGGGTCCTGGAGCTCCTCCATGACGATGTTGTTTTCCGACAGCACGCGCCTAGACCACGAGCAAAAAATTAATATTCCTCCCTTTTGCAAGACATGTTTAAGCTCATAATTTTCGTTTTGCAATAACTTACTTTTTCTCCTCCAGCTCCTGGCACAGTTTCTGGTGGAGTCGCTTTAGACTCTCCACGTACAGGTCGATCACCTCCATGGCGTGGGACAGGCGATCCTCCTGCTGGACTGCTCCGTACATCTGCGGGAGGGGGCGCGAGTTGTTACAATGTACACTTTTAGAAAATTTTGGAGAGATTTTACGGAAAAAGTCTTGGCATGGTTGGTGCCAATACTTTTACCGGTAAAATTACCATAGTCTGTAAAATTACAGAACTATTGTAAAATTAATTCCTGTAATTACATGGAATATTTTTTCCGTATTTATTTTCCGGAAATAATGTTTACAGGCCTTTTTCTGTAAGACTAGTGTGAGGCGCTGGCGTACAACCGATAAGCCCTTACCTCAGCCGCGCTAGACACCTGTCGGCTGGCGTGGTCCAGGGCCTCCAGCTGAGATTTGAAACGCTCCAGGGTGTCTCCTCTTTCCGCATCCGAAGTGGCGCGCGACAGCCGCTGGAAGGAGAAAGAGACGGATGAGAGCGCGCCGGAAATACACCGCGCTGGGCGGCCGAGATACTCCGCGCGGAGAGAGACGTCGCAGTGCTCAGGAGATACCCCCGCAAGTGAGGCGTCTCTGAGAACGCGGGGTAGCGCCGCCGCCCTCCCTCGGCAGTAGTACACTTTGGCAAAATTACTGCCAGGGGAAGGCGTCTTTGGAATGCCCAGGGACCATTATGTCACCTTGTGTCATCAACTCAACAACTCGGCACGGCCGGGAGGTGCGCACAAGCGCAGGCGTCGGCTCACTTTACTCCAAATTACTCTCCTCACAGGGCGCCTAAACGGAGCGTAAAAGGCGCGAGCACGCCAAAAATAGGGAACTTTCTGTGCCAATCTAGAATTATGGATGCTGACCCATAGACGCGCCGTGGACATAACTATGAAACTTTCCATTCAGCGGACTCTACTGAGCGCTCTGACTGTGTACCTTGTGAATGTCGAGCAGCCTGGTGAACTCGGCCGACATGTTGTTCTCCGCCAGGTCTCGCTGGCGCTGCTGCCGCAGCAGCCGCTGCTCCAGGGTCATCTTGTCCGTCTTGAAGGCGAGGGACAGGGCCGTGAACTTGCTCTGGAAAATGAACAACCGATGAGATGACCTCAACGGCTCCCGCTGTCGCTGAGTGAGTCATTGCATTGGGTAGCGAGGGAGGGAGGAACTGAGAAGACTGCCCGGGGAGGAAGAAGAGCCACAGAGAGAGAGAGAGAGAGAGAGAGAGAGAGAGAGAGGGGGGGGGGGACTTTCTGTCATCTCTTCTTATTGTGACTGTCAGCGTTTCTTGCTGTGCTTTTATTCGGATGAATATTTTCCCCTTCCACGTTGCACATAATAAGCCGCGGCCCAGCCCCTTGTTTTTGCATTTCCTATTTTGACAGCTGGCTTGCATTGGAGCGTTGATAAAATAACCCGAATAAATAAAAGTAATATTAAGCTTATGATTTGCACTGGCAACAATGGGAAATCGCGGGAGATACACCGGAACAAGTAATACACTCTCCATCCAGCTGACTCACACAAGTTGTCTCTCAGCCGGATGCAAGTCGTTTGGAATGTAATCGAAATTAATGCACGAAGTTTTATGTGACTTCTGGTTCGGGCGGTGCAAGAGGAGGTAGCAAGTATATCCGGTTTGTTGGGGCGCAGTGCATGCGGCCTTCCGGTGCCTCCACGAGGACCGCCTCGTCTCCTGTCCGCTCTACTTTTCCCCTATTTTTTTTTTGTGGGGGGGCGGGGCGGGGCGGGGCGGGGCGATGTCCCCAATGCTCTTTCTGATCTGCAGTGCGGACGAGGCGCCAGGCGCTGCCAGGAGGTCTGCCTCGAGGAAACAATTCTCGAACTTTTCAACACTTAGTATTTCAGAAAAATTTAGAAAATTTCAAAGAAATAACTCAGAAAATTTCAAAGAAATAACTCAGAAAATTTCAAAGAAATAACTCAGAAAATTTCAAAGAAATAACTCAAAAATTTCAAAGAAATAACTCCGAAAGATTCAAAGAAATTCAGAAAAAAAATGCCAAAAGTTTAACAAAAACCAGAAAAATTCAAATTTAGAAAACTTTAGAAAAATATACGAAATTTGAATACCAAATTCCGAGTTGTTTCCCTGGTCTCCCCATGGTCTCACCCCTGGCCTGGGCGCGGGAAGGCCCGCTCCCGGCGCGGCCCCGACATAGATAGCTCTTTTTTACCAAAAGGGACTCAAAGCCAACCGCACGCTGCAAGCACGCTATCTTGCATGCGGGACGTATACCCACTCCCTGCTGCATATGCGGGCAGGGCCAGGGCGACACTAGCAAAAGCTCCGACGAAAACTGACATAAATTATGAAATATAACGATTAAACCTGACACACGAGTCTGCACCGGACAAATGTACTGCGAAAATTTCCATTCGTAAACTTGTGTGTGTGTGTAAAATTCCTTGGAAATTCACACACTTGCAGTGCATGCCCGATGCCCTCCTCCCCCATCATGGCCCTCTCGGAGTCCTGGCCTGGCCGGCGGGTGTCCTCGCGGTGTCGCCAGCGGTCCCTGCATGGCATGTCGTCTTATCTGCCTCCCGCACAATGTCCGTGCGCCCGCCGCGAGATAAGTTCCTCCTTGTCCCTGGGCAGGGCAGGGCGGGGCTTGGCGGGGTGGGGCGGGGCTTGGCGGGGTGGGGCGGGGCGGCCGTCGCAGACGGTAAGCTCCCCGGTGCAGCATATGGATGAGGTTTATCTTGTCTCGCTGTACCCCCCCCGCCCCGCCCCGCCCCGCCCCGCGCTGCGTTCTCAATGGGCATGCCTCGCCACGTGTTCGCCAACCTCACGACAGTCATCTGGCTGATTGCGGAAGATGGAAGACTTGGCCTCATCCGGGTCCATTTTCTACTCGACTGTCTCGCCCGTCCCCCCCATCTCTCTACCGATCGACACGAACACTTGTTGAATGGCAGTTTTGCAGTGCAAGGTCCTGCAAAATAACTATTTTTTTTTTTTCGAGGGGGTATGCACTCGCGTAATAGTTGGGTCACTCTGTCCGTAATAGTATGCGTGATAGTGGCGTAATAGCCGAAATTTTCCGAAATTTGCCCAGTTTTGGGTTGTTTTTGGCCGTATTTAGCTGAATCCCGATATTTGTGAGGCGTAATAGAGCGTAATAGACGTAACAGTCGGGTCAGAGGTTTTGAGAGTGCAGACCCCCTCGTATTTTTTTAAAAAAAGAAACTTAGTCTAAAGGAAAGAAAACCTCGACGAAATTTAACTCGTTGAATGGCAGGGGTGTGCAGACGGCGCGGTGGCGGCGCGTTCGGCCCGACTCGCCTGCTAGCCGATACGGAGGCTGCGGCTCGCACGAGACTGTCGCGTCTAATTCAATTCTTATCCGAAACCGAGCCGCAGAGCAGGCAACCGCACTCCACGGCCGGGGAGGGGCGGGGGGGGGGGGGGGGGGTCACGCCTCGGCACGGCAGGGCAAGGCAGGGTAGAGGGACCCGGCGGCCCGGCCCGGCCCGGCCGGCACAGCGAGCCTGCTGGCTTTTTCCGTCCGGTATACAGGCAGAGCGGCTCATGGGTAGCAGCAGCAGAGGAGACCTTGGAGCCGCTCCGCACTGGGTCGGGTCGGGGCGGTCGGGGCGGAACGGAAGTCGCCGCGGTTGCGATGTCTGGGAGGGAGGTCTGGTCCTGAGCGCGGCGCGGCGGCGAGGATGAGGATGCCGTCCAGCCGGCCAGGCCACTGCTGGAAGTGTGTACACCCCCCATTTTTCTTTCAGCCGAATAACTCCTCAAAATCTGAGGAGTTTTCCTAAAAATAATGGAAGTTCCTTAAACTTTTCCGTTCCGCTTCAAAAAGAAAAAAATATTTAAAGAAAAAAAACAGACATTTCTTTTACCATGCCCATACCGCAAGAGTGGCTATCGGCCCGGCCCGAGTCAATGATCTAACGCAATGATCCTCCTTTATCTCTCTCTCTCTCTCTCTCTCTCTCTCTCTCTCTCTCTCTCTCTCTCTCTCTCTCTGTGTGTTCCTGTCAATACGCCCGTCCTGCCGGTCCGTCTGTCCGTCGCCCTGACAATCGCATTCCCGCGGGTCGAGTCGGGAGGAGAGCAGAGCCCTCCGGGCCCGGCGCCCCGCCGCGCCCCGCCGCGTCACCCGCGCGCCACCCGCCGGCTGCCAGCAAAATAAATTAGTGGAGAGAGAGCGAGAGAGAGAGCGAGAGAGAGAGAGAGAGAGAGAGAGAGAGAGAGAGAGAGAGAGAGCGAGGGAGAGAGAGTGCGCCATCGGTGGTTATGTGTGACCGCGAGATTGGAGAAGCGACGAAAAGCGACAAAGTGGCGATAGAGATAGATAGATAGATAGATAGATAGATAGATAGATAGATAGATAGATAGATAGATAGATAGATAGGGGAGGGGTAGCACGACGCTCACCTCAATATCCTTGTCCGACATGCTGCCGCTGGCGCTCCTGCAACAGAGACAAGGGAGCCGGCTGTCAGGCGACGCAAGAACAACAAGGACAGGTTAACGACAACAAACAACAAAAACAAAGAGCGTTTCGGGAGACAGCCCACCCCGCCTACCTGCCTGCCTACCTAGCAGAGCACGAGGTACATTTCTACACTTGTCTGTAGAGTTTTTGCGTATTTCTACCTACTTCCATTCGACTTTTGTAGCCACGGTTAACTAAACCTCTTGTGCCGATGAAAAGCGGCGGGGACGCCACCATTTTCTCCTCCCAGTTCTTACAGCCTCCACTACCCTACGTTATCGACCGAGTATAATTTCTCGCCTCCTCGCGACACTTGTTGACTTTGCGTGGGTGTTCTGTCGGGGCGGGGCCCCCTACAACCCGTTTTGGAGGGCATAGCGAGAGTCCCAAGGAGTGTGAGGAGGGCACTGAAGGACACTGCTGCCAACGCCCAACTGTCAGTTTCTAAATGTACGACTAATCTACCTGAAATAAAGTAGCATTAAAAACACAACTAAACTAGAACAAAAAAGAAATTGGAAAAAAAAAATACTTGCTCCTACCTATACAAAGTCTTGGGTCGTAGCATTAACAGAATTTCTTGCAAACATTTCTGGGGCGCGGTACTTCTACAGCCAAAGAGGTCGGCCCAGCGGCCGTAGCAGCGGGCCGGGCCCCTAACGCTAACGTGCCGCAAGATTAATTCAAACATCACGGACTGACCGATAGACGTGCGCGGCGGGGCGTGGCGTAGCGTAGCGTAGTAGCCTGCTTACGGACCGCGTGACGACACACGCGCCTGAGAACACACGGGGCGGGACGGGACGGGACGGGACGGGCACACAGGTAATGAGGACCAGGGGGCAGGAGGTCGCGGCAGGGTCGCCCGGTGCCCCGCCCCCTTTTCCCACAGCACTCCTCTCTTCCGTTCGAGATCATTCGCTTGACTTTGTGTTCTCGGGCGAGGTCGTCCGTCAGTCCGTACGCGCGAGCGGGCGTTCGCCGGCGAACCGCCATATTTGTGTGCAAAATCAGAGCAGCGTGGCGGCACCATGGCAGCCAGAACTCTCTCTCTTATCTGCCGCCGCCGAGGATTCAAATGTTTCCGACCGCCGAAAAGAAAATAAGGTGAAGACGAAAAGAGACGGGCGGTGTACAGTCGGCGCGCCCTGACCTGACCCAGGCACCTAGGGAGGGGTCAACGGGATCGGAGAAATTATTTGGAAACCCAGGGACCGCCTGTGATGTACGTTCCATATTGAAACAACTTTGGAAACCTCGTAATTCAGAAAAAAAATAAGTAAAATTCAGAAAATTTCACGGAAAACTAAAGCAGAAATTGCAAAAAAAAATCAATGAAAATTCAAGAGACCGCAAAAATTCGGGAAAATTCACAAAAATTGACGATATTTGTACACGCAAATTCAGAGTAGTTTTCCCCCTCGTGTACGTGGCTGTGTCCTTGAAGGGCCGGAGGAGGGCCGGAGGAGAGCCGAGGTGGGAGGGGGGAGGGGGGGGGGTTGCAGCAGCGGCAGGAGGGACGGGGGTCTTACCGGGTGTTCCTCGGGACTCATTCCACTGAGTGATTCCTAAGAACTGTTTGAGCCTTCTGCCCGGCCCGGCCTGGGCCGGCCTGGGCCTGCTGCTCTCGTGCCTGAGCAGGCGAGGTGCAGGGGCCGGCAGGGGGCGGGCGGCGGGGGGCGGGCAGGGGGCGGGCAGGGGGCGGGCAGGGGGCGGTCCCCAGGGGGGTAGTTGAGAAGGGGCGGGGGTGGTGGGGGGATGAGGGCGGTCAGGCCTGTCTGCAATGTTGTTGACGGGGGTGGGTCTGGGATAGTGGAGCAAGGAATGAGACAAGGTAGCGGTGCAGGCAGGTATAACCAAATAAAAACGTATACACACAATGCGCGTCTGTACCACTGGCGTTTGCTACGCAATTTATACGCCGTTGGTCGCTGCAAACGCTTAAGTGATGGCATTTGAGAAGGCCGAATATTAAAAACAGACGATTTTATGCCAAAATTTTGGCATTCAAGGCGACTACGGAGTTTAGAGTGTACAGTTCCCGTTCAAATAACTTTCATCACTCACCGCTTTCATCGATTGCATTTTTTATGAACCCGGGGGAAGGAGAAGGAAAGAGGGTCATCTCTCTCTCTCTCTCTCTCTCTCTCTCTCTCTCTCTCTCTCTCTCTCTCTCTCTCTCTCTCTCTCTCTCTGGCTCTTCTTCCTATCCCCCCGGGCAGTCGGATGACTGATGGCACGCTGTAGCGGATGACATGCTGGTGATTCGTGGCCAAGGGTTACCAGCCACCGCGCCGGACTCCCAGTCCCTAGGCTGCCCCCGGGCCAGCGGCCAGGCCAGGCGGGCGCCGTGACCTCGAGGAGCCGTGCGGGACGCCCCGCCCCACCCCGCCCCACCCCACCCCACCCCACCCCACCCCGCCTGCAAGAGGGCCGAGGAAAATGTCCAAACATGCGTCGTCATCCCTTCTGCGGCGGCTACGCGTCACAGTCTATCACAACACATTTTCAAATTTACCCGCCCAAAAACACGCGGGGTTTTAATTAAGCAGAGACGCTCTATGCATTGACGGTAATGTCACGTGGCCGGGCGAATCTTTAAACTGGATGGCGTATCGTGTACGTATCGCGGGCACGCTCTCTCTCTCTCTCTCTCTCTCTCTCTCTCTCTCTCTCTCTCTCTCTCTCTCTCTCTCTCCTGCTTGCTCTGTCTCACAGCCATGCTCGCAGGCTTGAGTTACGGTGAATTATGGGGGGTTCTCACATTCGTGAAACGGGGGCGCAAAGCCGCAGTTTCCGCGGCCGGCAATAAGGTGCAGATATCTCAGTTCCCCAGGGGCTGGGCTGAGGGAGACTTTGTGTGAAACGTGCGGGGAACATGGGTGACCGTCAGCGCGTTACTGCGTTACACACAGACCGCAAGCGTGTTACACACAGACTGTCAGAGCGTCACTGCGTTACACACAGACCGTCAGTGCGTTACACACGGACCGTCAGGGCGTTACCCACAGACCGTCAGCGCGTTACACACAGACCGTCAGCGCGTTACACACAGACCGTCCGTCAGCGCGTTACACACAGACCGTCAGCGCGTTACTGCGTTACACACGGACCGTCAGTGCGTTACACACGGACCGTCAGCGCGTTACCCACAGACCGTCAGCGCGTTACACACAGACCGTCAGCGCGTTACTGCGTTACACACAGATCGGCGGGCAGGCGGGGCACGACTGCGCCCCGCCTGGCCTGGCCCCGCCTCCCGCCAGACATGCATGTGCGCCACCCAGCTCGACACGTAACACCAGATAAACCGACACACTCATCTCTTTTTTGCTCACTTTTGTTTTCCGTGCGGTTTCCCGCCTCGCCGCCGCCGCCGCCGGCGGTAGCGAGTACCCCGACCGCACAGCACCTTCACCACGACAGGCCTCGCGCCCCGCCCCGCCCCGCCCCGCCCCGCCCCGACACGTCCCACCGGACACGACAAGGTGTCCGGCACCTCACTGCGGTGCAGCAGAGGACGACTTCGAGTCGGCTTAAGTTTTTTGCGCCCTTCTCTCCTCGCCAAGTAGTTTTATGACCGCGCGCGACCCTCTTGGATTGGAAAAATGTTATCAAGGTTTTCCTCTCTTTCTGCCCCTTTGCAACAACGTCGGCCCGGCTCCCGTCGGAATGGGATGAGCTTAAGGGGCGGGGCGGGGCGGGGCGGGGCGGGGCGGGGCGGGGCGGGGCGGGGCGGGGCGGGGCGGGGCGGGGCGGGGCGGGGCGGGGCGGGGCGGGCCAGGAGGCCGGGCTGGGCTGCGTTAATCTCGCGCGGCTCGGGCGCTTTATCCAGTTTCTATCGCGACTGGAAATCGTTCTCAGAGTAATCGCGCAGATCATCCCGACCGCCCCTACCCGCCCGCCCCGCCCCTGCCCCACCCCGCCCCGCCCTGCTCCGCTACGTTCGCTATACGTGATGGGCCCCCTCTCGCCCTTCAGCCCTCCCGTAGATCGCGTCCTGTGTTCGCGTCCCTTCCATTTTTATTTTTTTTCTCTGACACTCGCCTTGTGCGCTGCGCACACCTCGCGCTGATTATTTGCATATATGCGATCTTAGCTTTACTGCCATATCGCAGACCTGCTCAATACGCTTTTTTTTGTGGGGCGGCGGTTTTATAGCCTGCACACGCCAAGGCTAGAGACTACGGAAAGAGAATCACACACACCAGTGGGATTTTGCGATTCGCTTCATAAAAATCTTCCGTCCCGAAGTCTTTTCCTCAAACAAGTCGCGTGCGCTACCAGGGGGACCCCGTAATGAACGAGGCGGCCCGGCCGGGAGGGATGTGGCGGGGCGGGGCGGGGCGGGGCGGGGCGGGGCGGGGCGGGGCGGTGGGAATTCGCACGTCCAGAATAGTTCCTCCTTTTTGCCGCGGGGGTCTGGTCCGGGTCCGCCGGCCGCGCCCCGCCCCGCCCCGCCCGCGCAGCACAAAGCACTCCTCTGCCGCAGGGGAACGCCCCGGGGCGGGGCGGGGCGGGGCGGGGCCGACCGGCCAACGGCTGTGTGTTTGAACTGACAGAATGCCAAAAAGCGGTCAGGCACAGCGGGAAGAGGGCGCCGGGCCGGGCGGGGGCGCCCCCGCTGCGCCCGCGGGCCGAGCAAGTTGCGCTTCTTCCAAATGTCGGATGGGGAAAAAAAAGTAAATTGTACCCGAGCCGCGTCCCATGCAGCCGCGCTGGCCATCAAGATTGTCCAAAAACAAATCGCGCGCACGCGGAGGGGCCTTTTAAACAGAGCGGGGACCCGCGGCCGCACCCGGCCCGGTCACGTGACGGATATGGTACCCGGGGGGGGGGGGGGGGGGGCACGGAGCGCTACACACTGCTCATGTTGTCAAACCTTATCGCGGGAAAACTTGAAGTTGAGCAAAGGGCTTTAAACATGCTTTGGCCCCAAATAAGAAAATAAAAAAATGGCATTGCAAAGTATTTGCGGACTGCGCTGCGGACGGCTAGGGAGCGGTAGACCGGAGGGAAAGGAAATGGCGGATGTGCGAAGTCGTCGGCATGCGGGCGAGAATGGAAAACAGAATATCTCGACGAAAGCTGAAAGGTGATGGGCCGGGGTGGGGCGGGGCGGGCGGGGCGCGGCGGCGCCCCCGGGGACTCGTGCATCACATCGCACACCACTCGGGCGCGCGGGCGGGGCGGGGTGGGGTGGGGCGGGGTGGGGTGGGGCGCCTGGTTCGACACGGGCAGTGACACGGTCGCCCCGGTGGGGCACAAAGCTCAAAATGAATGATCCCCTTCGGACGCACACGAGAAAGGGGGCCAGCAGGCCGGGCAGGCAGCCTCGCTGGCAGGGGTGACCCACCCCACCCCGCCCGCCCCGCCCCACTCCGCCCCACCCCACCCCGCGCAACTGAGTCAAAGCGGGGGCAAACCAACAGCCAGCTCAACGTCCGGCGGGGCGGGGCGGGGTGAGGCGGGTAGTGCAAACATTTTTGTGCCGCAGACAGGCGGTGAGAGGAGCAGGAGCGGCCGGCGCCCGGGCGACAGAGTAGAGTGGTAGGTCGGGCCACCCCGCCCCGCCCCGCCCCGCCCCGCCCCGCCCCGCCCCGCAGTGCGCCCACGGGTGGGTCGGCGCTAGTGTCGCCAAAAGGGCGCGTGGGAGAACGGCAGCGCAAGGTCCCACCAGACCCATCACGTGACGTTCATTTTACATTATCAGGTGGCATCCGCAAAGCGGCCGTACAAAAAAAAAAGGGGGAAAAAAAACGGGAAATGAATCTCCCGCGAAGAAATGTCTGCATCGCTGCTAACGTACCTAAAGTGGCGCATTGACCTCAGAGGTCAGAGCGGGGTCAGGTCAGGTCAGGTCAAGCGTCTGGGCTTAGCGAGACGCGGCGCGGCGCGGCGGTTCGACAATCGCTCGACTGTCTTGTTAACGGTTCACTCGCTGCACAGCACGGCCGAGCCGACGAGTTCGATCACCGGTCCTATAAACTGAGAGCGT
The DNA here is from genome assembly GCA_033675135.1 of Frankliniella intonsa. Lineage (NCBI taxonomy): Eukaryota > Metazoa > Arthropoda > Insecta > Thysanoptera > Thripidae > Frankliniella > Frankliniella intonsa. The sequence continues at coordinate 2,982,760 of CM066259.1, forward strand.
GGCTCATTGCCGGCCGGCAGCTGATTATGATGATCATAACCTTTATGGAGGTCGTACTGGGCGCGGCGGGGCGAGGCGTGGTGGGGCGTGGCAGGGCGGGGCGGGGCGTGGCAGGGCGGGGCGGGACGGAACGGGGCGGGGTGGGGCGGGGCGTGGCGGGGCGGGGCGGGGCGCGGCGGGGCAGATCCGGTGCGCGCACAAAAAGACGATGATTCTGCGCTGAGCCGTCAGCCCCTGCCGGCGTCGTCGTGACCTTCCGCGTGAACTGGCCACCTTATGCAAGTCCAGCCCCCCCCCTCTCTCTCTCTCCCACTCTCTCTCTCTCTCTCCTCTCTCTCTCTCTCCCTCTCTCCTCCTCTCTCTCTCCCTCTCTCTCTCTCCCTCCCTCTCTCCCTCTCTCTCTCTCTCTCTCTCTCCCTCTCTTTCTCTTTCTCCCCCTCTCCCTTTCTCCCTCTCACCCTCTCACTCTGCCTCAGAGATAGGGCCACGCAATGGCCTTAAGGCGATCGTAAGACGTGGGCATTTCAGAGGAGTCGCAAATTTACTTTACGTGACACATGCTAGTTTTTAAAAGGAAAAGCTAAAATAGTAAAAGAAAACAATTTTTGGAAGGTAAAGGGCCAGAGATAGATCCGCTGCGACCGATGGCAGGGCAGGGCAGGAGCGGACGGGCCGGCCGGCCTGTATGCAATTTGCGTATTCCAAGCAGAAACGGGCGGCTGCCGTCCTTATCCCGTAGCGCCGGGCCGGGCCGGGCCGGGCAGGACAGCGGGCCCAGCCCACGTGCGCTGCTGTTACGCCAATTCTGGGAATATTTCTTATTCCGGTCGCGAGCACGCTACCGGCCTCCAGTTATCCGTGCCTAATGTTGTTTTGTTTTTTTCTGTTTTTGAATTATTTTGTTTAACTGTTTTGTTGTTGTGCCTGCATAAGGCCAAAGAAAAAAAAAGGAAAAAAAACACGATGTGATGTTTTTGTTTGTAAGAGAAGAGGGAGGGGGGGGGGGTGTACAGATAAGAGAAGGGCTTAAGGCGGGCGGCGCGTGGGGGATGGCGAAGAAGAAGGGGGAAAACATTCGCCGCGGTACAGCGCTCCGCGCGTGACAAATAGACACGACAATTACTTTTCGCCTAGCGTGCACGTATATCTCTCTACACGGCGAGAAAAAAAATAAAGGACAACTGGGTGGAATTGGACGTTGTTGTGAGCTAGGCCCCCGCCCCGCCCCGCCCCGTCCGGTGTCCACCGATGGGTATCTCGCTAAAATACCGCGGTTTGCTTCACTTTGCTCGGTGTATCGCCGGCTGAGTTATGACCCCGACGCGCACGATCACGAGTAATTAATAAAGTGACGGTGCAAGTCGACTCGGGGCGCGGCGGGGCGTGGCATGGCGGGGCGTGGTGGGGTGGGGCGGGGCGTGGCGTGGCCGGGCGTGGTGGGGCGGGGCAGGTCAATACCGTTGTCTGCGACTCTGTCCGCGCTTCCTGCCGTCGTCTCGAATCTCTCACCCGGTTCCTCTGTATTCTAGCTTCGTGGGCGACGTTCCTCGGGCGTGGCGGGGCGTGGCGGGGCGTGGCGGGGCGTGGCGGGGCGGGGCGGGGCGGGGTGGGGTGGAGTGGGGTAGGCTGGGCTGGGGCACAGCCGCTCCGGTAACATGATCGAGGACGGGGGGCCATGCAGCAGGCAGGGTCAGACGCGGGGCGCGGCGGTGCGCGGCGGGGCGGGGCGGGGCGGGGTGGGGCGGGGCAGGGCGGGGCGGGGTGGGGACCACCCAGACCACCACACATCACACAGCGGACACAACGTCCGTGGTGGAGGCCCAATGTGACATGAGAATGCCTTGTCTGTCAGGAAAAAGCGCGCCGAGCGGAAAACGCAACAAGTGGTCCGCGAGGCTCCACGCCCGCCCCGCCCCGCCCCGCACGAGGAGGGGGTGGTGTGGGGCGAGCGGGGCAGGGCGGGGCGGGCCACTGCGTGCTTGATTATTTCCTTAAGGTTTACCGTCATTCAGTTTTCGAGGTCGCTCGGTATTTGTGAACACCCTCGCCGCACTACAGGCACTTGCTGGGTTTGAGCGCTGAGCGACTTCCTGATGACATTGCCGCAGCAGCCGCTCCACCTCCGCGCCCCCCTCCCCCTCCCCCCTCCCTCCCCCAACCCCTCCACCGGACCCGATGTCGAGCTCGATATGCCCATCGGACAAGTTCGAAAGCAGGCGATTTGCAGTCCGGCTCGCCTCGCCTCGCCTTGCCCCACCCCGCCCCGCCCCGCCCCACCCCACCCAGCCCCGCCTCGCCGTGTCACTCTCACTACTGGTCGGACCCTCTTGATCGGTCCAGGATCCGCCACTGCTAAGTACACGCAAAGTACTTAAGGCCAGCCGGCCGGCCGGGCGGGGCGGGGCGGGGCGGGGCGGGGCGGGGCGGGGCGGGGCGGGGCGGGGCGCGGCACAATGGGACGGAGACAGGCAGGGGCGACTGACCGGCAGCAGGACCTTGATGGACCTTAGCCGGAGGTGGGCGCTGTGGGCGCTTTAGAGGAGGGAGGTGGGGTCGCTCCAGTGGCAGAGAGAGCTATCAAAACTTTCGGACAGCGACACCAGCTTCGCAGGGGGGCGGAGGGGCCTCGATGATTTCGCCGTTTTCCCATCAGGATATCCGCTGCCGCCATGATAATTAAAACATCTTTTATTGGCGCAAGAGAAGAACAAAAAGGGAAAAAATTGAAACGTTCGTCGCATGAGACGAAGAAAAGCCGGTCTCGGACATGGCAATCGCCGGTCGGTTTACGACTGCAATGCGCATTAGGCGCACGAAACGCACGGCCCGACAGACAGACAGACAGACAGACAGACAGACAGACAGACAGACAGACAGACAGACAGACAGACAGACAGACAGGGGGATGGGCGGACAACCTGCGGCGGGAGTAAATGATATGATTGTACAGCAGCACGTCCTGGTAGGTTTGACCTTTGGGATATTTGGACTGTCGGGGCCGCGGGGGGCCGCGCGGGGCAGGGCGGGGCCAGGGTCCCCGCCCACCAGTCGCTCACTCCCAGCCCAGCTCAACACGGCAGGCAGCTCGTCAAACAGAGGGGAAATGTTTGGAAACGGCAGGAAATACAGCAAGCTAGAGACAGCATAAACCTCAAAGCTGCATACTATGTATAAGGAGCAGAATGCAGACACACCGACTCTCTCTCTCTCTCTCTCTCTCTCTCTCTCTCTCTCTCTCTCTCTCTCTCTCTCTCTCTCTCTCTCTCTCTCTCTCCCTCTCTCCCTCTCTCCCACCTAAACACTCTCCTTCTAGTCTCGTGTGGGACGGGGCATCGCTCATCTGTCTGCTGTACCAACAACGTCGTGGGAGCCTGACTTACGCAACTAGGGCACGCGAACCAGACCGACAGAGAGAGAGAGAGAGAGAGAGAGAGAGAGAGAGAGAGAGAGAGAGAGAGAGAGAGAGAGACGACGTAATAAACCATTCGAACCCCCCGCGGAGTGTAGGTCGTGTTCCACTAGGCCTTCCCCTAACGAAGCAAGTAATTAATTCTTTCTTGGGCGGCGAAAACAGCTTCCGATATTGAAAAGCGGCAGCGCGGTGCGGTGCGGTGCGGTGCTCGTAATTCTGTCGACCGTCGCGGCCCGGACCCGGCCCGGCCCGGCCGCCTCAGCGTATATCTCAGCCCCGCGCGCCCCGGACTCGCTGTAGGCGGCTCGTTATTTCGGAAGCGATTATTTCCGATTTAAATACTCGCGGCGGGCCGCCACCGCCTTCTCGCCACGCCGCGCGGCGGCCGGGGACGGGTACTTTAACGAGCGATGATAACGAAAACGGCTGGAAAGTGGCGGAGAAGAGGGGAGGGGTGGTTGTTTGGGGGGGGGGGTACGGCGATCGGGTGCGGAGCTATCCATCAATACGGCACAGCGCCCCGCGGTAAATCACGGGACAGGGGCGAGCAGACAGCGCGATGTAATCTCAGGATTTATTCATCATTATGTTCGCGCGGGTGTGTGTGTGTGTGAGAGGGAGAGAGAGCGAGAGAGCGCGAGGCGCAGGGGGGAGGAGAGAGACAGAGAGTGTGTATAGCCGCTGCTGCACGAGTGTAAGAGTTCAGCCGAACAGTCGTCGTCGCGGCCAGACGGACCAGGGAGGTAACAGCGGGTCACCAAGTCGGAAAGCGAAAGTGAAATATTGCGGGCGAAATGGCGAGGGAGGCCGTCAGGGTCGGGGCGGGTGGGGGGGGGGCGGGGTGGGGTGGGGTGGGGTGGGGTGGGGCGGGATGGGGTGGGGCGGGGCCGGTTGGGGCGCGAAACACAAAATAAAAAGAGTACCGGACGCGCGCGGCGCGGGGGAGAAATGACAAGCGAGGCCGCGCGTCACACCTCGCCAGAACATGGAGTCCAATACAAAGTACTGAGAGACTTTTGGCCAATGCTAAGAAAAAAAAATCTCCTATTTTTTTTTCTTTTTTCGAAATGCGCAGTATTTTGCAAAGGTTGTATAGCGCCTAGAATGCGCAGGGTGGCAGCCCCGCAAGGCAGTCGCGTTCCACGGGACTGCCTACTCTACAGGCGCTCGGAGCCCCGTGCGGGTAGGCCACCCCGCCCGCCACTCGTGCGCAACAGGTCTGCCTACCTCGCGGGCGCTCTCACTCCTGCGAGTCCTACACACACGGCGCTCGGCGCATGTGCGACCCCGAGCGATGCACGAGTTGCCTTGCCTACCCGCCAGGCTCCAGGTAGGCAATCCCCGAGAGAGAGAGGCATAGAACTGGTCCGCTTCGTGTGACGATGAACACGTACGTACTTCTCTATAATCGCTCTGGCTTTAAAAGCCGTAATAGAGGAGGACCACGCGTCGCGTTCTGCCAGTTCTGCTCTCGTGATGCCAGGGGTTTAATTGCGCCGACGAGGCACAAGAGAGTGAGAGGAAAGAAGTAGAGTAGTTAGAATTGTCAATAAATATCTGCAATAAAAGCTCCTGGTTTCCACAAAGACGCAGCGACAAAAACTTTCCTTCTCTCTCTCTCTCTCTCTCTCTCTCTCTCTCTCTCTCTCTCTCTCTCTCTCTCCAGTAGTGGAAAGCTTTTCAGACACACACATATACACACACACACACACACACACACACACACAGAGGCGACCAGGTTGACCAGACAGCTCGCGCCCGGCCGGCCCCGGGGCCAGCACGCGGAGACGTGGGCTCTACCCGGCCGGGTGTCGTGGCCGCCCTGCCCCGGCTATGACAAAGCGGCACGGCGGACACGACTGACTGGCCAGGCGAGCGCCGCGCCTGATTGCGCTCACATCGCTCTCACTAACGAGCGCCTCTAATGCGGATAAGTTACGCGGCGCGGCGCTCGCGAGCGGGAGAGCTGCAGAGCGCGCGGAATCATAAGTACACAAATAGGGCGGGGAGAGTGCAGGGACAAAACTGACCAGAAAATAAATCGGAAAGCCTTTTTCAATGTTGGTACGGAAATACGAGTGCCCTAAATGTTTATAGGCCGTGACTTACTTCAATTTTTATAATTATTCTCCTGTTTTGAATTTCCATGCTTATTTGAAAACATTTGTGATTGCGTGGTTCACACAAATTTTCTAATCCTAGCTCGTTAGAGTGCTGATGTGCCGGCCGCGGGGCTGGGGCTGGGGCTGGGGCTGGGGCTGGGGCTGGGGTGGGGCTAGGGCTAGGGCTGGGGCTGGGGCTGGGGCTGGGGCTGGGGCTGGGGCTGGGGCTGGTGCTGGGGCTGGGGCTGGGGCTGGGGCTGGGGCTGGGGCTGGGGCTGGGGCTGGGGCTGGGGCTGGGGCTAGGGCTGGGGCTGGGGCTGGGGCTGGGGCTGGGGCTGGGGCGGGGCTGGGGCTAGGGCTGGGGCTAGGGCTAGGGCTAGAGCTGGGGCTGCAGCTGGGGCTGGGGCTGGGGCTGGCGCTGGCGCTGGGGCTGGGGCTCGGGCTTGGGCTAGGGCTGGGGCTGGGGCTGGGGCTGGGGCTGGGGCTGGGGCTAGGGCTGGGGCTAGGCTACGGCTGGGCCGCTGGGGCTGGGGGCTGGGGCTGGGGCTGGGGCTGGGGCTGGGGCTGGGGCTGGGGCTGGGGCTGGGGCTGGGGCTGGGGCTGCAGCTGGGGCGGGGCTGCGCCCGCCAGGCCCGCCGCTGCACCGCACCGCGGTGGCCCGTGTGGGTTGACAGACCGGTGCGGCTGGCGGCGCCTGGCCTTAGGCCCCCAGGGCGCTGCGGCCATTAAAAGACAATTATCGCAGCGCGCCGCACAACACGCCCACCCGGCCCGGTGTATTCATAGCCAAGAACATGTGGGAGGAAATGTCATTACAGAAATATCGGCACGGCGGGGGGCGGTGCGCTCGTACGAGGTGAGGTCGGTTCCGTCTTGGAGGTCGCGTTTTTTTCACGATTGCTCATATTTGTTTTCCAGTAACAGGATTTTATCAGAGGAGGGCAAGCTCGAAAAAAAAATGAATATACGTGCGTAGAAATACACGATACGACAAGAAAATACACCGAACAAACTTCGGCACGCTCCGAAATAGATAGGAAAAATACGGAGAAATACACCCATACACGCATGAGAATTTTAAAAAAAATTCAGGAAATTTAAAAAAAAAAAAAAAATTATGTATTAGATTTTTGATAATTTGACGTCTGAAAAGAAACAATAAATTACTGGGTGGCTGCCGGGGCAAATTAAGCGAGGAGGCGCTGTGCTTTTCTATACAACGCCGCGCCGCCAGGTCGGACAAAGGGCGTCGGACAGACAGACAGACAGACAGACAGACAGACAGACAGACAGACAGACAGACAGACAGACAGACAGACAGACAGACAGACGGACCGACGGGGAGCAATCAGACAGCCGGACCGCGCGGCCTAGCGGCGGACAAAAGGGGTCCGTGCGGTGTCAATGAGTGGCCCGCTATTGACAAACAGGCTGATATAAGGAAGCGTTTGAGGCTCCGGGGCGCCGGGCGCTGGGGGAAAGGTGGGACCAGCGAGTCCCCCGTCGAAGGTCGCGTCCGCGAGGCGTGGCACAAGCGAGGCGTGAGAAAGCTTTCAGCGAGAGCGCTTGGGGGTGCGACAGAGTGCTAAGCAGGCGGGGCCTGATGGGGGCGCCGAGGCGCCGCGGCGCCGCCATACAGCGTCGCGTCATAGCCGGATCTCTATCAATTTCCTGCAGAAATGCGGGGCGGAAGTCTCACTTTTGGAATGCGCCCGGCGCGGTGCGGGCGGCTAGCTGGGCCGATCGGAAGCCTCTCTCCGGGGGGGTCCCGTGGACTTCCCCGCGACGCGCATCTCCTTACTTCCAGGGGTCCCGTGGACTTCCCCGCGACGCGCATCGCCTACTTCCAGGGGTCCCGTGGACTTCCCCGCGACGCGCATCGCCTACTTCCAGGGGTCCCGTGGACTTCCCCGCGACGCGCATCGCCTACTTCCAGGGGTCCCGTGGACTTCCCCGCGACGCGCATTGCCTACTTCCAGGGGTCTCGCGTTCCTTCAGACGGGCACAGTCGTGCGGGCCGGCGGGGGGTCTATCGAGGGCGGCGGCCGCACCTCACTGGGGCCACCGTAATGACAATTGCTTCCCCTATCTCCCATTCTCGCCTAGTCATGTGAGCCACCAACAAGCGCGCGAAAAAAAAAAATACGATTTCACGAAATCCTGGTAGGCACGAAGTTCATTAATGTTCCGCTTTCATAAGAATTTTAGGTGGGTCTATGTAGAATTTGAGCTAAAAATTAAAAGTTTTTTGGTAGTAATTTAACTTTTTATCTCAGTGTACAGGTCATTAGTACAGCTCACATGCTCAATCTGAGCTCCCTAGCTCAGACGGTTTAGAAGTTCAGTAAAGAAATGTCCGATCAACATGATTTTTGAACTGTAGTCTCGTTGTGCAATGATCATTCGAATAGTGCATCAACATTTTTATTTTATCATGTTCTTCCAAATTTTAATTTATAAAGTACTGTGCATGACTAGAATCAACAGGTCCCTAGCCATGGGCCTCCTCCCCTGAGCGCCACGCAGTGGACTCAAGCCTTCAAATAATACCCCGATCGGCTCGGCTCCGTGACAAGTCGAGCATTACCATAGAAACGGAGATTTTAACTTCAAATTTCTCAAAATTGGCCCACCAACTTTTGGATGGCATTGCAGCAGTGAACTCAGAGATTTAGTTCTACCTCTCTGCCAAATCTTATCAAAATCGTATAGAAAATTTCCGATTTACATAAGGGGCCGTGCTGATAAAAAATGGGATCCTGAGACAAAACCATAAGGCTACTTCGTGCCTAAAAAGGAAGACAACTCACGACAAAATAGTTGCAGAACGCGAAACACAAACTACCCTCACCGCGGAGAGATTTTCCAGTGTCCCCAAACGACTGAACGATGGAAACGCGACGTTTCTCTGGGAGACGCCCCCTGCCCCCTCCCCCCTCCCCGCCGCAGCATTAGCCTATTCATTCCGGAGTCGTTGTTGGGCCCAGCGTGTGGCGGGCGGCAAAAAGCACGGGGCGTCGCGATGGAAGCTGGAGGGGGGGAGGGGGGGTGGACGCTCAAGGGGAGAATGAAAAATGTGCTGCGCTCCTGAATACTGAAACATGATGGATTTTTTTCTTTATACTTCGAAAAACGTCTTATCTCCAACAAAAAGAAATGTACCGCCGCTGCTCGCCGCGCTCTCGACTCGACTTCCCGGCAGCGGCGGCGGCTGGCCTAGCTCGGATCCGAGCAGCAAACTTTGCGCGCCGGGAAATTAGTGCGGACAGACATGGATTGTCAGGTGGGGAATTTGAAGAGAGCAGGAAATAGAGGGAGGTTGGGGGGAGGGGGGGGGGGGGGCGGCGGAGGCTGGCAACTCCGCTACAGAACACTCAATCTCACACAAGGAGCATAATTATTATCCAAAACTTGGGGACTGTTAAATTAATTTGGCAGATGTCACACGCCCGTCACACACCCGTGTCCCAGTGAGGATATAGGGCATCCAAATCACATCGCGCGCGTACACAGCAACATTGCAGGGTAAAATTCTAGAAATTTTCGAGGAAAATTCTGGGAGGAAAACATAGCATTCACTGTACAAATTAAATGTATTGAATGTTTCTGAATTTCCTGAGTTTTGACGTGAACTAACATTTTACAGTCGTTCCCTGCCCCGCCCCGGCCAGAGCCTGCAGGGCTCGAGAGATAAGGGCCGCGACCGCACGGCACGTCTCAATCCACCACGCCGCGGGGCTGCGCGGGGCCGGGCGGGGCCGCGCGGGGCCGGGGCCGGGCGATAGCTCATTTATAGGGACACGCCCAGGTGAGCACGCCGCGCTAATGAATTGCTCAGCGCCTACCTGGACGGCACACGCGGCCCGGGGCAAAAACAACAGCGGCCAGTGGCACGGCGGCGGCCTGGGGGCGGCCTGGGGGCGGCGCGGGGGCGAACCGGGGGCGGCGCGGGGCGGGGGCGGCGCGAGGGCAGCGTGGGGGCCGGGAGGTTTATGACATGGGGGCGATCCATCAACGTTTTATGCCCCCCTCCGGCTTCCCGCCGTGGATCCCCCCTCTCGCCCTCCTCCTCCTCCTCCTCCTCCTCCTCCTCCTCCTCCTCCTCCTCCTCCTCCTCCTCCTCCTCCTCCTCCTCCTCCTCCTCCTACTCCTCCTCCGCTGCCCGGAACCGGCCGGCCGGAGCCCCGCCTCGCCCGGAAGCCCCCTTGTTTTACGCACCCTGAGCAAACGGCGCGCACGCCCCGCCGCCACCGCAGGGCGCGTAGGGCGGGTAGGGTCCCTCAGCCCTTATCGCTTTAGCCCCCCCGCCGCCCCACCCCGCCGCGCCCCGCCGCGCCCCGCCGCAACGCCGTGACTTTTCAACCTTCGTCGCGTTATTAGCCCGACATCCTGCCGACGTCGCAACGCCCTTATTCAACGTACAAAATGGAGAAGCAGCTCGCCGTTCTACTTTTCGAGTTTCCCACCACCTAGGAAATATATTAAACATATTTTTTTTAAAAAAAGTCTGCACTCACCCGAAGCCGTTGCTGCTGGCAGGCGAGCCGACGGGCGAGCTGGAGGTGGAGCTGGGCGTGGTGGGCCTCCTGCCGCCGCCGCCGCCCCCGCCGCGCGCCGCCTGCGCCGCCAGCACCCCCAGCCGCTCCAGGTCCTCGTCGCGGAGGCTGGGGAACACGGGGTACTCGGGCTCCTCCAGCTGCACGGGGCTCTCGGGGCCTGCGGCAGAGCACGCCATTACATACACTGCAAAAACAAGCATGCAGGATGATCATACCTCCCGTCCTTCTCGCAGGCCTAGGGGTTAGGGGAACGTCATCATGGAGGATGATCATACCCCCGAGAAAACGTTATTCTAGAAAGGATGAAGGAAAGGTCGAGTATCTTTGCTATTTTTTTTTCTGCGAATGTCCATGGGAACCCCGGGCCGGGCCGGGCCAGCGCGCCGGCCGGTCACTGATATGGTCAGCTCAGCTCCGCTCCCGCCTCGTCTCCAAGCGCATATTGGGTTCCCGTCGGCGCGGCGCGTAGGCCCCTTAGCGCTGCGGGCGGCGAGGCGACAGGTAAAGAGCCCCGCCCCGGCCCGCCCCGGCCCGCTCCGCCCCGCCCCGCTCCTCCCCGCTCCTCCCCTCCCCGGCCTGCCCCGCCCCGCCCGGCCCCGCCTCACAGCACGGCGATGTGCCGAAAAATAACGCCCCTGGTCGTCGAATTTCACTGTGAAAAATACCTTTGTGGATTTACGATAAATTTTGTAAATTATGATTTACGAAATAAGTTGTAAATTTACGACGGATATTTTTTTGCTCGTGAATGAATTTCAAACCTATGTGTAGTGCTTGTACTTTTACGAATTGGAATTGTAATTTTATAAATTGCATTTCGTGGAAAATTCTCTCGGAAACCTTCGAATATTTTTCACAGTGTTTGCAAAAATTAAGAACAGCACGAGGGGGAATTCACTTCCGTAATACACTGTACTCCTGATCCATGTATTACGCCGTAATACACGTAATGTAATACCGAAAAACACGAGAATATGCTCTAAAGTGATTAAATCTTGTGAGTAATACAGGTGTAATACCGTGTAATACAGAGTAGTCTGTACAAGATTTTCCGATGTGAATTCCCCCTTGGAACAGCATGACTGTTGCGGCGATCGCATGTGAGTGGATGTTTCTCACAGTGTCCACCCGCGGTGACTGGACATGACCCGCGGGGCGGGGGCAGCGGCGGAGTTCCTGGATGACCAAAAGGACCTAGTAATATGCGGTGTCCGGCCCGGACGCGGGCGTCGCCGCGCGCACCGCACGTCTCCATTTGCGGACGCGGCGCGGCGTCGGCGTCGGGACGCCGGGGCGGGGCGCCGGCAGGGCAGGCCGGTGTAGGAAGCGAGCGGGGAAGGACACACGGGGGGCGGCGATAAGCTACGCGGCACGGCACGGCGGCCATGATGTGTTGGGGGCTTCCGATTCCTCTCGGTGAGGAGGGAGAGAAAAAAAATATTATGCAGGCTGCCGACGGGGAATGTACGACTGTCCTCGACAGTTTATGGTGATTTTTAAACAGGTCTTTTTTTCTTTTTACCGTGGTTCGTGGTTTCGACGGTAAGAGGGGAAAATGAGCAATAAAGTCAGAGCGGTGCCGTAAAGGGAACAACGCGAATCCCTGCACCATAACGCCATATCGCCGGTGCGCGGACACAGCGCGCACGGTAAACGCAAATGTGTGAATGTCGCACACTTGTAGGTGTGCGAGGATTCATTCGTACACTTGGGCCCTGAAACGTGTGAATTTCCTCAGAAAAGTCACACGAATTTCCACAGAAAATTTACACGTTTGAAGGGCCAAGTGTACGAATGAATCCTCGCACACCTACATGTGTGCAACATCCACACACTTGGATTTGTAGTGCGCGTATCTCGCCCACACCACGCCGACCACCGTTTCGGCTCTCGAGGATGACGTTTCGCGCTAACAGACGGGTCATCATCCCCTGCTGCTGCGAGGCGCCGCGGCGCCGCGGCGGCGGCGGCGTCTTTGTTTGCGGTGACGTGAAGGAGAGCGTCGTCGGTTCCCAGCCCATGCCGCTCTGTGCGACACAATTGATTTATTGAACCGAGTCGAGGAGTTAGTTGCGCGTCGCCGGCTCGGCTCGGCTCGGTCCAGCCTAGAGCTAGGCCGCGGCGCGCCATCTAAGGACCGGTCGGTCTCGGAGCCGAAGCGAGACGAGACGTCGCCATGCCAGTCGCCATGCGGCCAGGCCTGCCAACCTCATCCACCACCGCTGCGTCCTTCCCCGATCAGCGCACGCGCTGGGATTAGAAAAAAAAAAAGAATCGCACTCGGCCAGATGCAGTCCGGTGCGTCCTACGACACGACACAGACGCCCACCACTGATTTATAAAACAAAAGGTTACGCAGCGTTAGGTTTGAATGCACATGACCCGCTTACACGCCAGTACACGTGTTCCTATAGTAAATCCCACGACTCTTATCTTTGATATCGCGGTGTGTGTGTGTGACACCACGACATCGCCCCATGATGCATTTTCTTAGGTTATTGATTTATTTTTCAAGAAAAGAAAAAGTGTGTGCACAATTTAACACTAAGACGGAGCAATACGCGGCAAATGCCCAAGTCATCATCAGTCTCAACTGTGGCCAGTAAACCTTTCCGATCCCCCCACAGTCCCTCTCACCGGAGGGTCGAGGTTGACTTTGTAATCCCTGTCGTCGTCAAACGCTGAATTTATGACCCTCGGGCCCCGAAAAAGTACGTCGCCTCGTTCGGCATACTTGTACCGCATGCTCGTTTACAACGAACGACGATTTCGGAAGCAGGATCCTGGACATCACCATGTACCCACTCACTCTCCTTTACAGGAGGAGAAAAAAATAATCGACAAAAATAATCCACTGGCCCAAAAATAACTCATTACTTTTATTAGTTTTATTTTTTATATTTTTAAATTCGTGCCTAGAATACGTGCGAGCTCCATTGACCTCACACACACACACACACACTTGATCAAGCCAGAGTGCATATTATGAGAGAGGCGGCTCGTTAGGACAGTGGAGTAATGAAGCAAGCCGACCTGCCCGGCCCGGGCTATCTGATATGATTACCGGCCAAACTGGGCCATGTCACAGTGGCGGGGCGTGGCGGGGCGTGGCGGGGCGTGGCGGGGCGTGGCAGGGCGGGGCGGGGTAGGGCGGCCGGCAGACAACTCACTTTGGGGCCGAACACACCGACCCTCGCTGGGCTGGTCCGCACAAATCCACGAGCGTGTGTGTCTCCGCTGCCAGGCCAAGTCGATTACTCATTCGGGCCCAGAGAGAGAGAGAGAGAGAGAGAGAGAGAGAGCGAGAGCGAGAGCGAGAGGAGAGAGGAGAGAGAGAGAGAGAGAGAGAGAGAGGGGGAGGAAGAGAGAGAGAGAGAGAGAGAGAGAGAGAGAGAGAGAGAGAGAGAGAGAGAGGGGGGGGGAGATATACAGAGCGCTAACGCGCCGACGACAGTTTCCAGCAAAACACGTCGACCAGTACTTTGCCGTTTAATTTTCTGCGCGAGCGAGCCCTAGACGGCCGTCATGCCCCTTTTATTAGGGATTATCATAGTCCATCTCGAAAGACTGCTCGAAAATCCTAAAGTCACACAGAAAACGATTCAATCGACTTGTTTGAACAGCCGGGCCGGGCGGGCTGGGTCAGTGATTTCCCAGACTCGCCAGGCTTCCGCCTCTTCCTGCTCCGTTCTGCTTTATTAGTTACTCATCGGTCCCGGAAACTTGTACCCGAGAGACGGCGCGGCGGCGTCTGGACCGCAGCGGCACCGCGCCGAGAGAAACCTCACTTCCCTCTTTTATCGCCCTCTTCATTCTCGTCTCGTCCCTTTTTGCGGCTCAAAATAATGTGGCGTGTATCGGTATCATATCCTGGGCAGCAGTGTGAGCCGAAAGGGGGAGGGGGGGAGGGGATTAAAATAAGCAGCCTGAGCCGCCCGCGAGTGTCTCCCCGTGGAGTGATGCGGCGAGATACCGCTGTCAAAAAAATAATAATCATAAGAACAGCATGAAGACCGTGAATATTTTTTGTTTTTGTATGTGTGTGACATGGTCTGTAACGATATCGCGCCCACGGCCGTTGCGAGCGTTGGCACCCGACAAACACACACACATACACACACACACACCGCGCCGAATTAAGCTGAATCGGCTCATCGTCACCGTGTCTACCCACGACGGGCAGGCTCTCCTCTACTTCCGCGGGGTAGGGGCGTGGCGCGGCGTGGCGCGGCGCGGCGACAGACCTTGCAAGGCTGTTAGGGTAGGGGCACGGACGGACGCCCCGGCCCCGCACCGCCCCATGTACGGACCCACACACACATAGAGCGCACACTTTTTTCCTCCCCATTTTCTCGCGCGTCCGACAGGCGTTTCTTCGCGGAGCGTTAGACGCGAGAAACGCGAAAAAGGCAATATCACGATTTGCACTCTTATTTTCGCAAAATAAAATAAAGTTAGACCAGGTAAGGTGCTGCGCTCAGCACGCAGCGTTACCCGCGCGAATCGAACGCGTCGAACAGCGGAGTAACGCGCCTCGTCGCGGTAAACGTCACGATACACTGCGATAAATTCCCAGCCGCTAATAACGATTCATGGCGCGTCACGCCCCGAGGCGCGGCGGCGGCGGTAACGCGATGCTCGCGTAACGGTAGGTCAACGCTCCGCGAGGTCAGGTCGGGTCAGGGTGGAGCAGACAGCTGACATTTCTGCAGGTGGACAATAAAGAGCGTAAAGCTGGTAACGCGCTGCTGCAGTGTGCAGTCGCTCTCTCTCTCTCTCTCTCTCTCTCTCTCTCTCGCTCTCTCTCTCTCTCTCTCGCTCTCTCTCTCTCTCGCTCTCTCCCTCTATCTCGCTCTCTCTCGCTCTCCCGCTCTCTCCCCGTGCATAATACCGATCGCTGATACGGACACGTGTGGTCAGCTGAGAGCGCACAAGGGCCCATCCCATCCCAAACTGTGGCGTGGCGGGGCGTGGCGTAGAGGGGACCCTCGTCAGTCGGGGCGAACAGCTGAGTGTTTCGTTGTTTGATGGTTTCGACCTTGCTGGCTGATCGCGCGGTTCTCGGTCGCGATTCTCCGCCGCGTCTCTCTCTCTCTCTCTCTCTCTCTCTCTCTCTCTCTCTCTCTCTCTCTCTCTCTCTCTCTCTCTGCCGGCCCGGTGCGCTGCCACCCAGCAGCGGCCAGGTCCCGCGCGCGCGATTTCAAACCCGCTTGAACCCGATATCGCAGCTGCTATTTGACTAGCGCGAAACAGACAAAATGATAAAACAAACGCGTTGTCCGCGCGGGACGCTCATACTGAAACATGCACCCCTCGTCCTGTAGGCTGCAGATTTTGTGCGAAATTCAATCCTTCAAAATCGCGAGCTGTCTGCTGTCAGGGAGGGGAGGAGGGCAGTGCTATACGCTACACGGGGCGCGATAAACGGGCCGTAAAGTCCACCGCGACGGTCGCCTGAGGGACGCGGATCTATTCGCGCGGCTATTTTGAGGGCGTCTGCTCGGGCCAGGCCGGCCGGTCCCGGCCCGGTCCGCACGGCTGATCGCCGCCCCCGGTTTTCCCTCCGCTCCCGGGAACGGAAATCGAAGCGGGGGTTACAGAAAGCTGTCAAAAATCGCGCGGCATCCATAGCGAGAAAGTATCGAAAAGCGCTTCGCTCTCTCTCTCTCTCTCTCTCTCTCTCTCTCTCTCTCTCTCTCTCTCTCTCTCTCTCTCTCTCTCTCTCTGTGAGTTTGGACGAGTGTGGTTGAAGAGGAGGGGGTCCAAAGAGGCGGGGGTGGACAGATTGCGGACCACTGGGATGGTCACAAAGCCAAGTTTTCGCCATGTGGTTTTATTGGCGAAAGTTATTGCTTCCTTTCGGCTGGCCCGCAGGAGAGTGAGTGTGTGAGTGTGTGTGTGGCGAGGCGGGCGGGGGAGGGACAGACGGTCAAGTTGCTGCCATTGTTCCGTCCATGTCTCACCCCACCGCCCACCCATTTCACATCCGACTGACTACCGTCCACTTTTCCACCATTTTTCTTTATGCTACCGACACTACTCCGCAACTACTATCGTCGAACTAACGCGTTACGCCCTTCATGCCGCAAGGATATTGCGGTCAAATATATCAATTAGCACGAGGAAAGTCAAATTCAGACGTACGACGACTGACCTTTACCATTCTTTTCTTCTTCCTTCCACCCCTTTGTTACAGCTGCATTCTGTTTTTCTTTTTCACGCACGGAGACACTGCGGACGCCTTATACGTCGCACAAGGGGGTCTGACCTGTCCGCCAGAGCAGCGCGGTGGGGCGGGGCGGGGCGGGGGGCGGGGCGGGCGGCGCTTTGAGAAGGGTCAGAGAGCAGGCGCGGTAGATTGTGCGTGCCGCGAGGGGGCGGGAGGGGGGTAGGAAGAGGCAGGGGAAGGGCGGGGCAAAAAAGAGACGAGTCGGGAGGGGGGGGGGTGAGACCCGATGCGGTAAAATCTTGCGGAACAGTGTGCGAAAACCATGACAAATGTCATCAGCATCAACACCATCCTACTTCGTCACACTGCTCCATCGACCTTCCCCTCCCCGTCACACATACATACACACATACACACACGCAGCACTTTACCCGATCAGAGCGACGCCTCTCCACCACCCCTCTCTAAGTGTCTAAAGTTTTAGAGAGAGGCTAGAGAGAGCTCGGTGCACTCCACCGCTAGAGAGAGGCAGGTGCCTCCCCCCACCTGCTACACCTCCCGGATTTGGTGGCCGCAATTAGCGACGACTCCCCACGGGATGGCGCCCGCGACTTTTGAAAGATCCCCCAATCATATATCGACTAGGGTAAAATAATGTCAATGATTTTGCTGCACGATTGAAGAAAAAAAAATAACATGTAAATCGTATCTCTATGGACCTAAAGTTTTAAAAAAGCGGCCGCGAAAGGATCAGCATAATATCGTCCTCCGGGCAGAGTCAGGATAGTAGAGGTGAGGATACGTGAATAATTGCGGTGACCACGTAAAGCAAGCGCGGGGAGTCGAAAAGGGACAGAGAAGGGGGGCAGGGGGCAGGGTCCGCGAGGGGTTATCGGAAGTGAGACATCGGGAACAGTTCCGCCCCGCCCTTTTACTGCTCAAAAAATAAACGCGCGCTGATTTCTTCCGCGAGCGCTGGTCAACTGTAACCTCATAATGCACTGTACGTCGGTCTGAGTGGAGCGGGGCGTGGCGGGGCGGGGGGGCGGGGCGGGGTGGGGCGGGGCGGGCTGGCTCTTACTGACCGGACCAGGCCGGGCGGGCCGGGCAGTTATTGATGGGATTTCGTCACGGGGCGAGGTTGCCGGCGAAAAAGGTCCAAGCACACGCACTTTGCGAGTGGGCCAGCCCGCTAATTACAGCGCTGATGACTGCTTAATGGCTGCTGTTTGATTATTTCATTTTTGTTTTGCTTTTTTTAAATGCACTTTGAAACAATATTCGTTCTAAGTGGGCACCGCTCAAATCTATAAGACCCACAGGCTCGAGATTATTTTTCCCTGACGAGCCGCAATCCTTTTTTCCGTCAGCCAGCGCGACTTGCTCGTACTGTTTTGTCGGCGGACAGGCCCAGCCTCATCGATCAGCTGATTCGCTGTGCGCTCTATCTGACGGGCCTAGGTCAGCCTCGCCTCGCCTAGCCTAGCCTCGCCTAGACATCGACTCAATAAAACATCGTGGCAAATGAGGCCGTTACTCCCGTGACTAATTGAAAACCGACCACTCCAGGCCCGCCCGACACTTTACCACCAGCCTCCGGGCAAGTTATATGTGATTATAAAGACATTAGATAAAACTGTTCAAACCAATGCACAAAGTTTGCAAAAAAAAAAAGCTTGCTGTTAGTTCATGTGATTGAGCAAACGTGATCTACTACTGAATCAAACAATTGCAACGTCGTCAGTTCTCTGTCGGTGGCTAATTTCCAACTACATTACAGCAGCTGATTTGAAACAAGGTAAAATTTTCAAGAAGATGCCGAGTCGAAGGGAGGCCCTGGTTCTTTGAGAACGCGAGGGGAAGAGCAGCAGGTTTGTACTATGTTGTCGGCCCCCGCCGCGCCCCGCCCCGCCCCGCCTCGCCCCCGCCTAGGCCCGCCGCGCCCCGCCCCACCTCTCCCCGCCCCACCTCACCCCACCCCGCCCCACCCCGCCCCGCCCGGCTCGTCATCAAAGTTTCCGCGCAACACTTGCCAGCCACATCAGCACTTGCTTGAAAACGTCGCGTCCAGGACCACGGGGGCGCATAGTGTATAAGGCTGCACGGCTGGCAGAGAAGACGAACCTCTCTCATCCCCCCCACCTCCAACCCCCTCCACCCCTCAACCCTGCCAAACTTCCCTCTCACCTCTCTCCCCCCACCCAGCCAGCTATTGGAACACATTCTGCCAAACCATATTGTTGTGGAACACCCCCAGCCCCGCCCAGTCCCAGCACACGTGTGCCCCTGCCCTGTAAGGCCTTCCTTGGGACATGACCCACCCCTCTCTCTCTCTCTCTCTCTCTCTCTCTCTCTCTCTCTCTCTCTCTCTCTCTCTCTCTCTCTCTCTTTGCCCCCCTCTCTCTCCATTCAGACTCTTTTCAACCAGCGCGCGCGTGTTGTGTCTCGCTGTGCCACTCTCCTAACGTGAGCCTAGTACTACTAGCAGAGAAACATAGCAGTGAGAGAGAGAGGGAGAGCGAGAGAGAGAGCGAGAGAGAGAGAGAGAGAGAGCGAGAGAGAGAGAGAGAGAGAGGGGGGGGGGGGCAGAGAGATATGCTGCGCTCCACCAGTAGTAGTGTGCCCTGTTTGCTCACCCGCGTCCTCGTGGATGGAATAGGCGCCAGTTTGCTCTAAGCTTGCCTGTCGACTTGCCTCCCCGTCCCCCACCCCCGCCCCCTCCCCCCTCCCCCTCCATCGCTGCTCGGGGGCGTTTTGAAACGCGCTTCACATGGTGTGAGGGGGTATGGGGGTAGGGGGTGGGGGCGCTCCGATTCGCGAAACGAACACTCAATTCACAGCGCACGATGTGGCGCAGCGTGGCGTGGCGGGGTGGGGCGGGGTGGGGTGGGGTGGGGTGTGGTGGGGCGGGGTGGGGTGTGGTGGGGCGGGGCAGGCGGGGGTAGCATCAGCAGCACCAGCCTGGCGGCGGCGGCGGCCGAGCCCGGCCCGGTATAGTAGGCTGTGCTGCGCGAATAAGGGAAAGCCATTGCCACGGAATTGAGTGAGACTCGTCCGCCCCGCCCCGCCCCGCCCTGCCTCGCCCACACAGCAGCCTTTTCCCATCTCGGTGCAAGGCAGAACCGCTAACACCTCCCCCCGCCCCTACCGCTCACCAGGCTTTAATCCAGCGAAACGTACGAGGAAAAAAATGGGCTAGTGCGCATTCAAAAGTAGAACTTTGGCAAAATATGGAAAAAAAAATTGGGTTACCTTGTGCGCGCGCGCGCGCGCGTGTGTGTGTGTGCCACCTTCAACCCCTTATACAGCAGGCTCGGAGGAGCGAGGCGCGGCCGGAAAAGTTTCTTCCCTGAAGAGGATATCGACTTTTTGGAGAATCGGCGGCGGCGGTGCGACTGAACCCCATGTATGTTGTTTTTTTCCTATTCCACGCGACTCCCAGCGGTGGCAGCAGTAAGAGCAGACACCCACCGATAATTTTGTTAAAGCAAATAATAAAAAAAATTAAAAAAAGCGACGGGAAAGTGTAATGTGGGCGAATCGAAGCAAAAGCAAATTGATTCGATATATCCATTCTGCGCGTGCACTTTACGACTGCTCTTCATGGGAAACAGCCCGACGAGCATGCAGAATGAGGAGTAATGTAATGAAACAACTAGCGAGCAGGGTTGGATACCGCGCAGAGTGGAGGAAGCTAAAGTTATATTCAAAGCAGTTGCGGACATTTGAAAGAAAAAAAGCAAAAAAGAAGAAGGAAGGAAAGAACAAAGTGCATCTTTCTGAACGGTGCAGTTGTCGATCGGCAATGCGACACACACGCTACAAAGCGACACACACCCTCACACGACGAATTTACATGAGAACCGGGCCCGGGCCGGCAGGCGCCCCGCCCCGCCCCGCCCCGCCCCGCCTCACCTCGCCCCGCCCCGCCCCGCTCTGACTGCAAGGAGACTAATAAGCCAAGTTCAGTGATTCGGTAACAGAGTAACAGAGGCCCACGAATGTTTTACCGCAGGCAGGCCGGGCCTGAGCCGGACGAGTTGCGTGAGTTAAATATTAATCCACGGCTGACATGGTCCCGTCGAGACAGGCACATCACACGTAGACTGCATTTTTTCATTCTTACCGTAAAATATGTAAATTTACAAAAAGAAACTTCGTAATTTGTGAATAATGTCGACAAAAAATTACGATCAGAACAGGAAATTTGCGATGGCTCATTCGTGCGCTTCGAAGAATTCAAGTCAAGCCTACACAAAGTGTCACTACAGGACATTTTTCGCTGATTCAAACGTCAGGATATACTGACTTTTAGATTTTTCAAGGACATGGCGAAGTAGAGAGGTCGGAACTCCCCAGCTGTTGGTCGTTTTATTTGATTTCCAGCGGGGACTCGGCTGTGGTGCTCATTATGGCTTATGGTCCCGTGCGCTTCTATTCTGCTCGCGCCACACACACACACACACACACACACACACACACACACGCTCAAACCCCAGCACATTAGTCACGTTAAACTGCACCACGCTCTAAGCCCCCCGACTTTCATTTTACACACACGTTAGCCGCACCGGGCGCCGAAAAACAATAAAGGTATAAGCGAAAACGGGGCGAACACGGAGCGAGGAGGGTGGGGGGAGGGGCTGGGGCATCGTCTATAGAGAACATGAGAGGCTACGACATAGGGATAGCGACCCGCAAAACTGATGTCAAATTTGCTATTAGTTGTTGTTTTTTTTCTTTTAAAGGTACGGGTTAAAAATGATATAAAATACAAGCAAGTTTGACAGGTAAATCAGATGCACGACAACTACTTTTAAGGGTTTGGGTGATAACATTGGGATATGATTATAGCGCATAATAGATTTGAAACCCGCGCGCGACGTTCCGTCATAGTTTTTATCAGTGAAGGTAACGATTTGAAAGTTTTATGAAACGACCACCGTAGTCGGTTTAGATACGGATCGATAACGATACATGGCTGGTGGAAGGGCCCGCGAGGCACGAGTGTCGAGTGTTTCCGAGGAGCGCTGCTCGCCTCAGGAAGATGAGCCGTTTATCAAAATGTTATCGAGACGTGGGGCAGACTTGAACCCCGGCCCGACGGGGCGAGCGGCATCAGCAGCAGAGGCACCGCACCGCGGCCTGGCCGCTGTCGTCCAAGATGATGACTCATCCCATAACGACATGCCACGAAATGTTTTCAGAATGTACCAACCCCAAGGTATGGGGCCTATAGGTTCTTCGGGTGTTTAAAAAAAAATCCTATGTGTCGGCCGCACGAAATCAGTAGCACATATTAAAGTACATAATAGTTCACAAAACGTGAAGAAACGTATCCATGATTATTTCTCGCATGAGAACGCGGCAGCAGTTAATTTTTTCCGCTTATGGTGTGGCACGTCTTGGTATACTAGTTAACACGCACCTTCAACAACAACCCCTTTCATAAAAACAAAAAAAAATAGCCCGTGTGCTGTGTTAAAGTGCGCACTATCCCACGGTCCAGGGTCACCCCTAACCTCCCTCTCCGACCCCTTGAAGGTACGTCACCGCCCCCCTCCCCCGGAGAGGTTCTCCAGCCGCGTGGGAGAAGGGCGAGCTCCCCCACCCCCACCCCTCCCCCCGGCAGCGAGCTTTAACTCCCATTAATAGAGCGGGGCAGACACGCTGATGTCTTCCTCACTGTGAAAAATACTTGTGAAGGTTACAGAAAAATTTTCCATGACGAATGTTGTAAAAGAACAACTTGAAGTTGTAAAATTACAAGTACTTTTTACCGCCTTATAATTCATTGACGGGCAAGAATGGGCGGTCGTAAATTTACAACATATTTTGTAAATCGTGATTACAAAATATGTTGTAAATTTACAAAGATATTTCTCACAGTGCTTGCCCTTCATTTTAACAGCGAAACGCCGGTCGGGCGCGCGGTTAGCACCTACCTTCCAGCATCGTGTCCGGGGGAGGTGATCCTCGGTATGAGAAATTAATCCAATGCGACAGCGCTCGCCCGCCCCGCCCGCCGCGCTAGCGAGAGCAGCCGGGAACGGCCCAAGCAGACGACACTACACAAACACACTACAGCAGCACGACACACACGCACGCACACGCACACAAACACGCACGCACGTGCACGCACGCGCACGGGCACTCACACACGCGCGGCACAGTTGCCAGACCACCAGGCAGAGCAGCCAGTCGGCACCGGGAGTAAGTCTGCACTGACTGCCTTGCTGCCGGCCCAGCCCGGCCGGCCCGGCCCGGCCCGGCCCGGCCACTCTCGCTTGCGCGCGCTCGCTCGGCCACTCCCACTCTCTCTCTCCCTCTCGCTCCCTCTCTCTTACTCTCTCTCTCCCTCCTCCGCGCGTCGCCGGCCCGCCGCCCGCCCGCCACCTGAATGGGTCCAGTTGAGTCCCCATCTCTCTGCAATGCACGTGTATATACCTGACCCCTGCGCCCCCATTGCCTAGCAGTAATGATGGGCCACCGTCAGTCCCTGTGACCCCCCCCCCTCCCCCCTCCCCCCCCCTTCCCGCCCCCTTCCCAAACCCAATTTTTTCTTTCCGGCAGGTTCACTGCACCGGATATGCATTTTAGTCCCAATTAAATTATTAACCAGTAGGGTCGGCCTTTTCGACCCTGTTGTCCAGCTAAGTAGGCGTGCTGGCGCGCGACCTGCGCGACCTAACAACGTAATTTAATTGGCCTTCCGCTCGTAATTCTCGCGCTCCGCGTATATGAGGGGCCGGCCGGGCCGACCCGCGCGCACGGTGCGAGGCTAACTACTATCGCTCTTTTCCTTCGACATGAAAGTGCGCGCAAACGTTACGCTGCGCTATAAAAATTCTCTCCCCCCCCCACCCGCCTCCCCTGCTGCTCCGCGTCGCCGCCGCATCCGTGACCTTAGTCAACCTAACCTCACTACGCTGCTCCGCTCGCGCGCCGCCCATAACCTCTCCTGCTGGCGCGATACCCACGCAGTTGCCAACATTTATAACAAAAAAAAAAAGAAGAAAAAAACTCGCGCGCACACCCAACTTCCGAGTGAATGATGCCACACACTTGGGAGTGTGTGAATTTTCTCTCGTACACTACTATTGCACGAGTAGTGGTGTGTGAGCACCATTCATACGCTTACGGGTCTTTTATGTAGTCTGAACTGAAACTATGCGGTGGCCAGGCGGGGCGGGGCGCGGGGCGCGGGGCGGGGCGCGGGGCGACGGCACAAGAGCAAAGCCGCCCGCACTTTATCTGCGCCACTACTGCTGAATTTGCATTAGTCGATTCGAGCGACAGACAAAAGTGATGAGGCGGGCATTCGGCCGGCCGCTAACAGCGCACGAGGGACGACGGCGGGATTGGGTATAACTAATGCACCGCTCTGGCTCTATACTGCCATCGCGTCCAGACCGACATAGCGAAACGTCATTGAAAGCGTCAAACGTCGTCGTGACTGGCGTGAGTTATTATTACAAGTCTCCATTCGCAACACGACGACCTGTTTGAAAATGGTTTGGAAAAAATAAAGAAAGAAAGAAGTAATCCGATAATCACGCGCCGGCCCCGGTCCTTCCGGCTCCGGCGCCCCGCCCCCGCCCCGCCCCGCCCCGCCCCCGCCCCGCCCCGCCCCGCCCCCGCCCCGCCCCCGCCTCGCGGGCAGCAGCTCCACTCAACACGGCCGTCCCTTTTCCCATCGTCACGAGCTGCGCGACGCGACGAACAAATTTTAATTCTCGGTCTATTGTTTTTGCGGGCTGCGCGCCCACGGCACGCACCCGCCCCGCCCCGCCCCGCCCCGCCCCGCGCTGCAACCGGAATGAATAACAAGCCCCATGGACAGCGCTCTCGGACATTTCGACATTTGTTCGGGGAAATTAAATATAGTCCCGGACAGCAGAGGACGACATTATTTTATTTTTTCCCCCGTTTTAATTCCAGACTGATAGGGTCGAGTCGAGGGCATTTTAGTCAGGTTGGAGAAGCTCACCGACAGGGTGGAAAACTAAACACTGAATTCCGTCCTCGCCGAAGACTAAACACTTACAAAATTTTAAAAGAAATAAACTGAAATGGATGTTTTTGGAGGCGCGGGACAGGGCAAGGAGTGAATGACTGCGCTACTACGATTCATGAGGGCTGCTGCTGATATTCAGTCGGCCGCCCGGCGCGACCCGGCGCGGCGCGAGGAAAACCCGAGACTACTTCGGCATGGAGATGGATGTGGACCGCGGTCGAGCGAAACATAAAGCAGAAACAGCAGAGGGGCTCGGCTCGGACAGCAAAAGGAGAGTCGGGAAAATTCTCGCGATACTACTTCAAACGCTTGAAGATGACGGAAATATTCGCTCACCCACATGGAGAGTGAGACATTCACGTTCTCCAGCAGTGCACCGCTAGCAGTAGACACAACAACTTGTCCAAAACGTCCGTGCCTCTCGTCTCTCGACCCCTGACAGCCCCGCCCCGCCCCGCCCCACCCCGCCCCGCGCGGCCCGCCCCACCCCGCCCCGCCCCGGCTCTCCCTATCATTAATTTTCCATCCCGCCTTGGTCCAGCGAGTAGAGCGACGGAGAGGTCCGGCGCGGCGCGTCTCGTCGCGGCGCAAGCAGCAGGGCGGGGCGGGGCGGGGCGGGGCGGGGCGGGGCGGGGCGGGGCGGGGCGGGGCGGGGCGGGGAGAGCTATGAATAGCGCGGTGACCGTGATCGGCTCCACCCTGCAGGAGGCCCTGCCCTGCCGCCCTGGCCTGCTGGGGATTGGGGACATCCTGTCCTGTACAGTAAGGTAGGCATGAAAACCTGCCATCACAAAGGTGAACCTGCGGAAAGATATGTGCAGACAAGCTGACAAGGCTGCGCAGTGGAACTATTTTCCAGGTCCACGTTTTGGATCCCCAGATTTTCACTCCACCTCCCTGTCCAGTGCGTCGCCCCGCCCCGCCCCGCGTATATCTCTGTTCCGAACCTCTTAGAACGCCCTCCCTCGCCGTCTAGATTGGCGAGCTGAGAGCGGAGAGCCACTTGTGTCGCGGCCCCACCTCCCCGCCCACCAGGCCCTGCCCCACTCTAGCGCGCCCCAGTATACGGGTAAAACGCCGCGCGAGCGGAATGTCAACCTGTTTTCTGTGTTATTGCGCACACTTTGTTGCAACGGTCGTACCCTAGCTCTCGCGACTTGGAGTGGGCCCCCGCCGCACCCCGCCCCGCCCCCACTCGTCACAGAAACGCCACCGTCCGTCCGGCCCGGGCGCGCGCGCGCGCTCGACCCCTGGCGGGTAGGCAGCCCATCCGGCACGCGAGCGTTGGGCAGGCCGCGCACGGCGCAGGCCGGCGGGCGAGCTGAAATACTGGTAGTTTGTTCTAGTCTTACCTTTGACGTTGCGCAGCGGGTCGGTCACGGGAACTGCATGATATACCTTGTAAATAAAGCGCGTGTACGAAAATATAAGTAGACACCAGTTTTCGCGGTGAAAATGACTTGCTGTCCACGACGGGAGGCAGCTTTGTGTGTAACAGAGTTCAAAATAACATTTTTTTCGACGAAACGAAAGCGGATCCCACTGAGACACCTGATGACAGCGCTATAACCAGGCCGTCCGCCGCAAGCACACGTTGGACTCAGGCCACGCAGATGATAGAAAAGCCGAAGACGAAAATTAGTGTTTTTATTATTTTTGTGATAACGACGATGATGATAATAATAATAATAAATAAAAGCGCCATATGTACAGATTCACACGCTGTTGAGCTTGCGGCGGTAGTGGTGATCGCAGCCGGCGGCGTGGACGACGTCGACGCCCTGGAAGGAGCGGCGCGTCAGCTCCGCGGCCTCCTGCCCGACCTCGAGGCCGAGGCCGAGGCCGGCGCCCGGAGGCACCGGGCCGGGGCACGCCCCCTCCCCGGCCGCGACCACCGTGTCCGCGGACGCCCGGGACGAGGCCGACGTGGCCGAGGCCGCCCCGAGCAGCACCAGGGGCGGCGCGGTCGCGGACAGCGGCGTGGACAGCGGCCCCAGCGAGTCCTCGGGCACGAGCGTGGCCCGGGAGCCGCGGCCGCTGCAGCACATGAGGCCGGCGTCGTCGCACGCGGACTCGCAGTGCGAGTGTCTGTTGTTTCGTAAACTGCAACGAGACGGCGGCGGTGAGCGGTCACACCGCCACGTGACGGTTGCATCCCCCCCCCCCGCGCGCTTAAGGCACAGCTCTCACGGGATGGTGACACACCCCCTGATGGGGGTGCATTCATCACGTGATGGCTTCACCACCCCCGTAAGGGGCTGCAAATACATCGTGATGGTCACACCCTCATATGACATTTTAAACGGATTGTTTTTTAATCGCAGCGCTTTTTTGATCGGTCATATTTATATTGGTCGTTTTTTTACCGGTCATTTTTACGGGCTAATATTTAACGGTCGTTTTTATACCGGTCATTTTTCACACGGCAATAATGTAAAACAAATTTGGCAAGAGCGACTGCACCGTGTTGCACCACCACCTTGGACCACCGCCTTGCACTCACCTGGTCCCTCGTTCTCGGCGGCCTTCCACCCGGCAGACGCGCTGCTTGAGTCGGATGTGCTGGCCGGCCAGCTCCGCCACGGCCTGGTTCAGCCGCAACTTCATCTCGTTGAGCGACGCGTCTATCAGAGAGGGGGGAAAAGGCGCTAGATAAGCATAAAAGTGAATTTTTTCCATAAAAATGTGATTATTTTTTACGTCTTTGTGAAAGATGAATTTTTTTTTTAAAAAGGAAAGAAAACAGGCTCACTCACCTAGTCTGAGCACGCGCTCGGCGAGCGTCTCTTGCTCCTTCTTGGCCTGCTCGAAGGCCTCCTCGTCGAGCAGGCGGTCCTTGCGCAGCAGCTGGCAGCCGCGCTCCAGCAGCGAGTGCCGCGCGTCCGGGTAGTCGGCCAGCGCGGCCCACAGGTCGCTCTTGGACAGGCAGAACAGGTCCGAGTAGCCCAGCGACCGCACGTTGGCCGTCCGCCTGTTGCCCGTCTTGTTGCCGGCGATCTCCAGCACGCTCACCTGCACGTGAAATAATGTATCAAGTGGCGGGTGTAAGTTCCCGACGCGCGGCGGGACGGGACGACACGGCCCTGAGGGCCGCGGGTCAAAGTTTTAAGGAGGACTGACCTCTCCGAAGACGGAGCCCGGGCCGAGCCGGGCCAGGACCACGGAGCCGTCGTCCGCCACGACCGACAGCCGGCCGCGCTTCACGATGTACAGCTCCTTGCCGACGTCGCCCTTGCGGCAGATGTAGTCTCCGGGACTGAAGACCTGCGACACGCACGAGGAGCATTTGGCAAAAACTTAAAATGAAGCGGGTGTCCACGCGGAGCAAGTCTGGAAAGATGGAATCGAGGGCGGATTTCTTGTGCGTCTCGCACTCGCAGGTGAAGTGACCCCAGCTCATCTCCCGTGGGGCAATGAACGCGGGCCCTGCCCTGCAGGACATGCCCTGCGGCGCGTACCTGGAGCCGCAGCTTGAGGACCAGCTCCTCGAGCAGCCCGGGCTCGCAGTCCTGGAAGATCTCGACCTGCTTGAGCGTCTCCAGGTGCACGTGGATAGCGATCTCGGCCTTGAGCTTGTCCGGCAGCGCCGCCAGCACCCGCTCCTCATCCAGGGCCTGTCGAGGGAGAGAGAGATTAGAGTTCAGGCCGCCCCGCCGCGGGCCACAAGCCACACCACGTCACTTTTTTTTTTAATCCTCATTTCTAAAACAAACTTTAACGTATAAAAAGTTAAATTTTCTTCAAATAAAGGTGGGGCGACGGGACGGGACCGACCTGCTTGTTGGCCCACGTGTAGGCGAACCAGCGGATGACGCGGGCCTCCAGGTCCTTGGACACGCGGCGGAACGCCATGTACTGCTTGACGCCGTCCATGCGGTTCTGGAACTCGACGCGCGCCGTGTTCATGTTGCTGATCATGGAGCCGATGTTGCCCACGATGGTGGCGAAGATGAGCACGCCGGCGAGGAAGTCCATGACCACGAACAGGTACTCCAGGTCGTTCTCCGGCTGCGGGGTCTCTCCTGCGGCACAGGCGGGGCGTGAGTGCACAGTGCGTCGTCACCCACCAGTCACTCACTCGCGAGGGGGAAACAACTCTGAATTTTGGTGTACAAGTGTCGTGAATTTTTCAGAATTTTTCAGAATTTTTGTGATTTTTTAAAGAAATTTTTGTAAAAATTTTGAATTTATCTGAATATTTGTGTATTTCTCTGAAGATGTCTGAATTTTTCTGATACACTAGGTGTATAAATATTTCAGAGTTGTTTCCCCCATGCTCACTCGGCTGTACGAGGGAGGCGGGAGGCGTATTTACAATCCGTTGGCGATTCAGCGCTTTGGGGCAAATTCCGCTGCACGCGGCCCCGGCCGCGGCCAGCCTACTTGGAGGACACGCGTTAGGATAGGCTAGGTTGGCTGCGTGGGTCAGATCAAAACAGTCCTACAGAGTCCCTAAAGCCGCTGGAGGCAGCGGAGGTCGCGTGCTGCTGAATTTGACGTAAAGCGCTGAATCGCCAAGGGATTGTAAATAGGCAGCCGGGTGCCCAGGCGCCTGGACTCACCGATGGTGGTGAGCGTGAGCGTGGACCAGTAGAAGCTGTAGATGTACTGGCGCGAGAGCGTGCTGTTCTTGTCGTCGGGCGCCGTCGTGTTCTTGAGGTTGTACACCCAGCTGTCCGTGCCGAAGCCGATGATGTAGCTGATCCAGAAGTACAGGCACGCGTTCCAGTGGATCAGCACCAGGATGGCGAGCACGACCTGCGCACGGGCAGAGCAGGACAGGGCAACAAAATGTCATTCATCATCTTCATTTTTTTTTCCTTTTTCGAAATCATAAAGTTATTGACCGGCGTGGACCCTGACCCTGACCGGGTCCTGCCTCCGGTCCGCCGCGATGGTCACCAAGCCCATCACGCTTAATTGCCAAGCAATAGTCTGGTTCGGTGCGTAGTCCGGCCGGGAGGGCCGGGGGTAGGGGCGGGGGAAGGGGCGGGGGAAGGGGCGGGGGAAGGGGCGGGGGTAGGGGGCGGGGTAGGGGGCAGGGGTAGGGGGTTGCCCCCAGCAGCCAGCCCCCCTCCCTCCGCCCTCTCCACGGTCAAGTCCTTTTCAAGAGCACGCTGCCCCGCAGGTAATTACGAGGGGGGACCGACTGGACGGGTCGGGACGGGACGGGCCGCCGAGATGCGCTGCCCTGGGCCGGCTGGTGACGGCACAGCCGCCCCGACCCTGGGGGCAGGATGGCAGGACTGCGGGGCGGGGCGGCGGGGCGCCTACTATCCGTCTGTCTGTCTGTCTGTCTGCCTGTCTGTCTATCTGTCTGTCTATCTGTCTGTCTGTCTGTCTGTCTGTCTGTCTGTCTGTCTGTCTGTCTGTCTGTCTGTCTGTCTGTCTGTCTGTGGGTCTACTTCCCTCCGCTCCTCTATCGTCCACACCTTTTAGTGAGACACGAGGTGCGCCCCGCGCGCGGAGGGTGGCGCTGGTGCTAACCGTGCTAACTGACCGTCTGTGTGTCTGTCTGTGTGTCTGCTCATCCGATCGCCCGTCTGTCCGCCCGCCCGCCCGCCTCCTCATCACCCGGGCGGCGTCGCTCCAAGACCAATCAGCCCCCCCCCCCCTCTACCCCCACCACCTAACGGCTCAACGCCTCGTGGGGGCGTGGCGCAGCGGGCGCACCCCCGGGCCCGGGCGGGGCTGGGGAGGGCGTGCTGGCGGGGCGGGCTCGAGAGAGCGGAGCTGAGCGGATCTGAGCGGAGCGGCCAGCCTCTCGAAGCGGAGGAAGAATCGGAGCGGGAACAATCGATACTCCTGTTAGCGACGCGACGGCAAATACAGCGGCGTGTGAAAAAAAAATGGTTAACACTTTGATTGAGCTGAATAGTTTGCGCACCGCCGCCCCCGCCACGCTGCACTGAAGGGGTGAGTGAGGCGAGAAGGGACCTATACCCTCCCCAACCCTTTAGCGCGGTGGCCACGAGGGCGGGTCTGTGCCAGCGCAGCCGGCCAGCGGGCCAGCGCCAGCAAAGAGACGTGGCTTCATCAATCAGGACAGGTTTTTCGAGCGCCGGCCGTTAATCAGGGGGGCGATAAAGGGGTGAACGGACGATGGAGAGGGAGGGCAGAGAGAGAGAGAGCGAGAGAGAGAGAGAGAGAGAGAGAGAGAGAGAGAGAGAGAGAGAGAGAGAGAGAGAGAGAGAGAGAGAGAGAGAGAGAGAGAGAGAGAGGAAAAAGGAGGAAAGAGAGAACGGCGGAAAGGCACCTTGGAATCTGGGCTCGGTTTGGTGCGCGATACTATCGGAGAGAGAGGGTCGCGAGGGGTGAAGAGCGAGAGTGAGGGAGAGCGAGAGTGAGGGAGAGCGAGAGAGAGGGAGAGCGAGAGAGAGAGGGAGAGCGAGAGAGAGCGAGAGAGAGAGAGCGAGAGAGAGAGAGAGAGAGCGAGAGAGAGAGAGAGAGAGAGAGAGCGAGAGGGAGAGCTCACTCACCTTGCAGATGCGGAAGGCGTTGGGGTAGCCGGTGCGCGTCTCGGTGCGGTCGAAGAACTCGAGCATCCTGGGGAAGCGCAGCAGTCGGTTGACGCGCACGGCCACGGGGCAGGGCAGCGCGTCCTTGCTGCAGAAGTCGGCCGTGCGCCAGAACAGGTAGGCCACGTCGGTGGGCAGCAGGCTGAGCAGGTCCCAGCGCCAGCGCTGGCTCCGCAGGTAGTTCCAGCGCAGCCGGCGCGCGTCCGTCACCATCAGCCCCTGCTCCAGGTACCCTGCAGGACATACGTTTCACATGCGTCCTTAGTTCACTCATTTTGTTTTATAAGTTTATTCACTGGTAAAACTAAGGCGTAGTTGTACGCCTTTTTCAAGCGTACAACTTACGCTTGAAGACCTTACGCCCTTCCTGAAGCATACAACTACGCTTCAAGAAAATTCCCCCATGCATTTAGATAGGAGGAAAAGAGCGCATCCCTTACACACCCTTACACACCCTTACACACCCTTACACACCATTACACACCCTTACACACCCTTACACACCCTTACACACCCTTACACACCATTACACACCCTTACACACCCTTCGCATGAGCTCTTGTACGCTTCAAGAAGGGCGTGCAACTACGCCTTATTTGTCCCAGTGTTCTCACTGTGAGAAATGTTTGTAAGAGTTACGGAAAAAATTTCCATGAGAAATGTCTTAAAGTTACGCTATGACAGGGTAAAATTACAAAGTTATAAGGTCACTTGTAATTCTGAAACGAGCACTAATAGGCTTTCGTTAATTTACGATTGCGATCGTAAAGTTACAACACCGTTTGTTCATGACAATTTACGAAAAGAGTCGTAAATTTACAAAGATATTTTTTTTACAGTGCTATGGAGTTTCCTGTTTTTAGAGAGAATTGCTATTCTGAAAAGTGCCTCACACTTGGAAAACTTGAGCTAGTTCCGTTGCCGTACTACTTGAGGGCGATGCTGACCCGCCCCGCCCCGCCTGCACCCCGCCGGCGCCGGCGCGCCACCGAGCACATGCACAATATGCTAATGATATCCACGGCGCAGCGTGACAGGGCCATGCGGGGAGGGAGAGAGAGCGAGAGGGGTGCGAGAGTGAGAGAGAGAGAGGGGTGTGAGAGAGAGGGGGGAGAGCAGGAGGGAGGGGAGGTGTCGTAGTGTCATTTTCTCTATCGCGCCTCTCCCTGTGTGCGTGTGTGTGTGTGCGCGCGTGTGTGTCTTTGCTGTGTAGCTGATTAGGCGCCGTCATTACCCCTCCCCCCGGAGCCTCGTGGCATGCCGGCAAAAACACACACATGCGTCCCCCGTGCACAGGAAAACACACACACACACAGCGCGATGAAAAGGAACAAGCAGCTCCACAAAGTGGGTGCATCGATAACCCCCTTTATT
The DNA here is from genome assembly GCA_033675135.1 of Frankliniella intonsa. NCBI lineage: Eukaryota > Metazoa > Arthropoda > Insecta > Thysanoptera > Thripidae > Frankliniella > Frankliniella intonsa. The sequence goes on from CM066259.1 coordinate 3,014,911, forward strand.
CAAAAACCCCTGCAACTGAACTCTGTGCACAGGGATCGCGGCTGCTAATAAGCGAGTCCAGGTAATGCCTCCGGATAGAAATAGAAAACAGACCAACAAAATATTTATTTTAAATGCGATTTTTTTTGAAATGAGAATACAGACGGTGGTAGGGACGAGGTAGACGGCGAACAGGGGGCACGCGATGCGGTCCCCGCCGAATACCACCTCGTTAAAAGGGAATAAAATAAAATCAAAATTCTAGCCGCGGCCCAGCCAGCATTCCGGCAGGGGAGACTGCCCCCCCCCTCTCTCTCTCTCTCTCCCCTTCACCGCGTAGCAGAGTCAGCCAGAGGCTGTCATCAAGAAAACCGCTCACGCGTTCGCAATCGCCCTCTGCCCTCGCCTGCCCCGGAGGTCAGGGGTTGAGGAAGGGAGGGGGGGGGGTAAGATATAAGGGTAGCTGGAATTGGCTATCCGCTTCTCGTGTAGCGCCATAGCAAGGAGGTCCGCTGCTAGTGGGTACCTGTGGCCGCAGGGCGGGGCGCCGGGCCATGGGCCATGGGTACGCCCCGCCCCGCCCCGCCCCGCTCCGCCGCGCCCCGCCGCGCCCGCCCCGCCCCGCCCCGCTCCGCCGCGCCCCGCCGCGCCCGCCCCGCCCCGGGCGAGGCGCCACCCCTCGCCTTCCCTGACGGCCAGCAGGGCGGCTGGTTACATCATCAGAGAATTAGCCGTGCGCCCTGCCCGGCCCTGCCCGGCCCTGCCCGGCCCTGCCCGGCCCTGCCCGGCCCTGCCCGGCCCTGCCCGGCCCTGCCCGGCCCTGCCCGGCCCTGCCCGGCCCTGCCCGGCCCTGCCCCCTGTGGACAGCGGGGGGGAGAGTTTGTACGTCCCGGGTGGTCCCGCCCCGGCCTGGCCCGGGCTGGGGTGGGCTGACCACGCGGGGGGCGGCGGGGCGGGGCGGGGCGGGGCGGGGCGGGGCCGGCCCGGGGAGGGCCACGCCCTGGGCAAGCAGCGCGCCGAGTCAACAGGGCGGACTCAGTGCAGACCTGGAAGAGTTAGGGGTGGGGCGGGAGAGTGCCCCCTCCCCCTCCCCCTCTCCGGGCCGGGCCGGGGCGTTCCTCAAGGCGACCCGCGCACCACGCCGATCAGGGGCGTTCCTCTACTCCTCTTTGTTTTTCAAAAAATTATGAAATTCCTGAAGATAAAAGCAACTCTCCCCTCTGCTCTTGTTCGCTGTTATTCGATACATGTGACGTCACATTCTTTTCACTGTAAAAACTGTCACATTCTCGTTTGGATGTAATTTTCGCATTCTTGTGAGTGTGACTGCCGAATTTACGGCGCTTTGCCCTGTCGATTCACACTACAACAAATGTGACATCATATTATAACGAATGTGACAGCTTTTACATTTAAAAGAATAAGACGTCGCATGCATTGAATAACAGTGTTTCCGCGTACGAATCAACGCTATCCACCTGGCTGTTTCTCGCCGCGTTCTCGGCGCCCTTTAAACGAACCTCATGACCCCGGGGCACGCTCACACACACACACACGGCGCGGAGGGAAAAAGTTTCCCCGGCCGGACTCACCCTCGTGCGCGTGCACAATCGTGTCCAGCACGTAGATGAGGTCCGAGGCGATGTCGAAGGTCCACCACAGCTTGGCCGGGATGGCCCGGTTCAGCTCCCAGAACACGGCGCGGCCGATGGTGAAGACGAGGTTGTACAGGACGGCCAGGCTCACGAACACGAGCCACTGCAGAGCCAAGCAGAGTCCACACGGGATAGTTTCAGTCGGCGCCCTTTCTGCGCGGGCCGGGCGCAAGGTGGTTGCACTGCAAAACCTGGGTGTTCCCTGAGAGCACGACTGAGTCGCTTGCCTCCCAAAATGGTTCGCCTTTTGTCGCGCGGTAAAAAAATGTTTCTTGTATTTCAAGACCCGGTCTTGGATCTTACGGAGAACGCTGATGGTATCCAAGACCGGGTCTTAAAATAAAAGAAACTTTTTTTACCGTGCGCTCTGCCACAGCACGCCTTAATCGCTCCCATGTGAAAACACCTATGGGTCCTGTGTGCTCCTCACACTGCATGGTATTGATGGGATAAATCCCCACTCCTCTTTACATATGTAAGGTCCAAGGTGTGCAGTAACAGCGCACCTTTCCCCTGTCTTCCCCTGGATCCACAGGACCCAAAGGTGTTCTACATGGGAGCGACTAAGGTGTGCTGTGGCAGAGCGACAAAAAGTGTACCATTTTCGGAGGCAAGCGACTAAGTCGTGCTCTCAGGGAACATCCAGGTTTTACAGTGTAGTTTTTTTGAAACGAAGTCGTACTCACCCGATAGTGCAGGGGCTGCGAGGGGTCGAACGAGAGGCTCCGGTTGCGAAGAAGGTCGAGCACCCCTTGTGATGTGTTGGGGGGCGGTTGGGTGCACTGGACGAGGGTGGGCGGGGGCGGGGGCGGCCTCCTCTGCACCGCCGCCGCCCCCGCCCCCGCCCCCGCCGCCTCGGGCTCGCCGCCGCCCTGGTCCGGGCCCGGGGACGCCCAGCCGAGCCGAGCCTGGGGGCACAAACCGGCGGTGCGGCGGTAAGAGGACGGCTCTTGCATATTCAAACGACGGGGGATCTTCGAGGCGCGGGACGACCGAAGCAAAAAAAAAAGCACAAGAGAGAGGCACGGGGGTCTTGAGCCTATCAGCGCGGGTCAAGTGTGAAACGAGCTTTAATGGGCTGCGGTCTCAGTTACGAATTACAAACGCCAAGAGGGCTGGAGTAAAACGTAGAAAAGGAATCTGTAAATGCGCGGCGCGGTGAGCTTGTTCACGGTAAAAACGATGCCTGATTTTTTTGAGGAAAAGGGGAAAACTTTGAGGAACTTCCGTAATTTGAGGGAATCTCCTCAGATTTTGAGGAATTGTCCTCAAAACATGTGGGAATTTCCCTCAAGTTTTGAGGACACATCCTCAAAATCTGAGGAGGTTTCCTCAAATTATAGGAATTCCTCAAAGTTTTCCCTTTTTTCCTCAAAAAATCCGGCATTGTTTTTACCGTGTTCTGGCCGTGCCGTGGACTCCAACGAGCCCCGTTACAAGCGCTGGGTATGGCGGTTCATCTTCCCTGTACGGGCCGGTCCGGCAGCCTGGGCCCGACCCATCATGATTCATGGGCTCTATCTGTCACGGGCCCCGCCCCGCCCCGCCCCGCCAGACTCCCTCAACACTGAACCAGAGAAATCTTTCGCGGACCATCAGACCTACGGTCCGGCCCGGCCCGGCCCGGCCCGGGTCCTCGGCGCCATCGTTAAAGGGCTGCGGTCAGCTCTGGGAACCCCCCTTGCCCCTCTATGCCCCGCCAGCCTCCGCCCCGCCCCGTCCTGAGCCCAGCCTCGCACAACCGAATCGCTAATAAGGAAGGATTTGACGACCAACGACCAACGAAAGATTGCATAATGCATCTTGTCAAAACTACATCAGTATTAGGAAACATAAATAAATTTCTCATCAGTAAGGACAAGCTTTCCCCTGCTTTTGGATTGACTTAGCCCCGCCCCGCCCCGCCCCGCCCCGCCCCGCCCCGCCCCGCCCCTCGGCGTGACGCAGGGCGCAAGGTAACTCAATAGCGTGGCGCGGGCCGGGCCGGTCGCCGGCGATGGCATTAGCGCCTGACAGGACAGCGCAGGGGACGCCAGACACCGGAGAGCTCCAAACAAACGTCTGCCAGCGGCCATGTCTGGACATAAGCTTATGTGAACGTGCGGGCGCCATGGATCAAAAACTAAAAGTCGTGATAACTCTGCAAATTTAGATATATGTCATGCAGTTTACAACGGACCCTCTTTTTCCGCCTGCAACAATTAAGTGGGAAGGTCCCGCAGAGGGTGGATTGAAAATTCGTGGCATTTTTCTTCAACGGGTTACGCGTATTAGAAAGGACAGATCGAGATGGGTACAATGCAAACACAGGCGTGTGAGCGCCGCACGCTTGCGCGAGAGCAAATTTCCATTCGTACACGTAAACAAGCGAAAACGAAACTGAGTCCACACACTCGGGTGTCCAATGTTTGTTTTTTTCCACTGGAAAAACAAAGGTGCTAAGCAACGCCTTTCCTGGGGCGCTAAAATCAAGTGCTAAGTTTAGTGCCTTTCCTGGGGCACTAAATCTTAGTGCCTTTGCAAAGGCACTAAACTTGTATGGAGCTCATACTAGCAGGTCAGCTAAAGGTGCTAAGTCCAACCTTTAAAAGGCACTAACAAAATTTAGTGCCTTTAGGGAGGCACTAAACATTAGTGCCTTTCCAAACGCACGATATTTTGTTAACGCCTCTGAAAGGTAGGACTTCGCACAGGAGTGGCTCGCAAGCGCTACAGCTCGCAACCGCTACAGGTCACAAGCGCTACAGCTCGCTAACGCTACGGGTCGCAAGCGCTACGAGTCACAAGCGCTACAGCTCGGTAGCGCTACGGGTCACAAGCGCTACAGCGAGAATCCGCGCGTTAGGCGGAGCCGAGCCGAGCCGAGCTAAACCTTGAAAAATTACGCACGTGGCGTGAAAACATGGAAAATTTTTGCGACAGTAAACCTCCCGAGGAGGTTGCGGTTCCCGCCAGGCACAGGGCTTTTACCCCCGTGGCGGCCAACTACTTCGGTGTTCTTATGGGAACCGGTGCTTTTGGACTGCGATCCTGTCGCGCGCAATTCGACAGATTTGATCCCCGTACTGCCAGATTTAGTCGTACGGTGGTTAACCGAACTGCCCTGTCCCCAGAGCATGGAATAGCTATTTTGGAGCCAGATTCTAGGACTTATGACCCGACCGACCACCAGTCGTGGGCATGGGACAGGAACTTCCTGGCAACCCGCTGTCGCTACCAGTGAAGAACCTACCTGGGTTTGAACCAGGCCCCATGTGCCGAGTCTCACAGACACCCACGGCTTTCGCGGCACCACTAGAACCACTAGACCGTCGGCTATTCCACGAGGAGCTCGGTTGAAATGGGGGCTTGAATTCCACTCTCCAAATTGTTGTCCTCAGAAAAATTAAATGTTGTGGTAAGATTCGAACCTCCGTCCTGCGACTCTCCGTGCGGACACTATGCCGGCACGGCTTAACGCCACGGTACCAGATGCCGGACCACTAGGAGTCATGCTGCGCGAGAAGCCACAGTCACCGAAGAAACGAACCCGGTGTCATGAGTGCGCCTGCTCTCCGGTCAGTGCTCGGCCGGCCGCGTAAGCGTCATTGGTATCGTCGCTGCTCATAGCACTGGGCGGGGAAGTGGTTCAAAAACCGCGTAAGTTTTTTCTTTTATTATTTTTTTGTTCGGACCAAGTGCTCTTTTCAGTGCCTTTTTGCAGTTGCCCAAGTCACAAGGACGGTATAGCGCGGTCCGGGAAAAAAAAAATAATAAGAAAAAAACTTACGCGGTTTTTGAACCACTTCCGCCCAGTATGAGCATGCGACGATACCAATGACGCTACGCGGCCGGCGAGCAGAGCACTCATGACACCGGGTTCATTCTTCGGTGACTTCTCGCGCAGCATGACTCCTAATGGTCCGGCATCTGTACCGTGGCGTGTAACCGTGCCGGCATAGTCCGCGGAGAGAATCGCAGGACGAGGTTCAGATCTTACCACAACATTTAATTTTTCTGGACAACAATTTGAGAGTGGAATTCAAATTTCAACCGAGCTCCCCTCGTGGAATAGCCGACGTCTAGTGATCTAATGGTGCCGCGAAGCCGTGAATGTCTGTGAGACTCGGCACATGAGCCTGGATTCAACCCAGGTAGGTTCTTCACTGTAGCGACAGCGGGTTGCCAGGAAGATTCATGCCGACGGTGGTATCGATCGTCATAAAGTCCAGAATCTGGCTCAAATAGCTATTCCATGCTCTGACAGGGCATTCGAACCACCGTACGACTAAATCTGGCAGTACTGGGGATCAAATCTGTCGAATTGCGCGACAAGGATCGCAGTCAAAAGCACCGGTTTATAAGAACACCGAAGTACGAATAAAAAACCTGTGCTGGCGAGAACCGCAACCTCCCTCGGGAAGGTTTACTGTCGCAAAAATGTTTTCATGCGCCACGCGTAATTTTCAAGGTTTAGCTTAGCTCGGCTCGACGGCTCCGCCTAACGCGCGGATTCTCGCTAACGCTTGTGACCCGTAGCGCTACCTACCGAGCGCTTGTGACTCGTAGCGCTTGCGACCCAGCGTTAGCGAAAACTGCACTTGTGACCTAGCGCGTGATCTGTAGCGCTTGTGACCTACGTCCCTTCGCACCTTTGATTTTCCAGTGTTCTTGCTGTTGTACAGTACCTGTATGGACGAGGCTACCCTGTTGAGACCCCGCCGGAAGCGAGACGAGGACGCGCCGGCCTGCCCGCGGTCCGCACCGGCCTCCTGCAGGACACAAACAACGTCATCAGCAAGACCGAGCGCCACCGTGGTGTCACACACACACACACACACACACGCACACACACTGCAAACGATGTGGCAACTTTTGATGCCATAATATTGGCGTCCGGTTTTCAACGCCAAATTTTGGCATCTTTCTAAAGGAACGCCAAAAATTGGCATTCTTCAAAGGGACGCCAAAGGCCGGCATTAGCCTAAAAGTAGCCAAGTTTGGCGTTCGTTTAGAAAGAGGCCAAAATTTGGCGTTCAAAACAGAATGCCAAAATTTCGCATTAAAAGTAGCCACAGCGTTTACAGTGCACGCGCGCACACACACATACATATACATACATACACACATACAGCCCCAGGGCGGTAGTCGCTGGTCGCAGGGGGCGGCCCGCCCCGCCCCGCCCCGCCCCGCCCCGCCCGGCCCCTCCGCTCGCTCTGCCCGCGTCGCCGCCGCGTCGATATCCGGCTTAACAACACCACGGATATCATCCCTCGCCCGTCCCCAAACATCAAAAGCACGGCTGTCTGGCATGGCGCTGCCGGCCGCGGCGGGGCGGGGCGGGGCGGGGCGGGGCGGGGCGGGGCGGGGCCGCTAGAGGACCCTGCCTGCACTGCAAGCCCCAGGAGTGGCTCCATTAGGATCGTTGTTCATCCCCGCCTCGGACTCCCTCCCCGGCGGCGCACGGGGGCGGGGCGGGGCGGGGCGGGGCGGGGCGGGGCGGGGCGGGGCGGGGCGGGGCGGGGCGGGGCGGGGCGGGGCAGGGCTAAGCGAATGCAAACGGTCCACCAAACCCTCGCGGCTCACTCTCGCCCCGGGGCTGCTGGGCAGGGCGAAGGTTTATACTTCCTTTCTCTCCATCCACCCCCTACCCCCATCCCCACCCACTACCCCTACCCCCACCCCCTACGCCTATCCCCACCCCCCACGCCTACCCCTACCCCTACTCCTACCCCCAACCCCGCCCGACTAACCTTGGCCCCGCGCGCGCGCACTCGTCTCGTAACGGCCGCATGGCTCAGGCATCCGAAACGGAACAGGGGTGGTGGTGGTGGTGGTGGTGTGACCGCTAGGGGTAGGTGGGGGTGCGGGGTGGGATTAGTACGCGGCGGTAGGGGGGATACGGGATTTAAGGGGGAGGGGGATGATTTATCGCACGCAGTGTTTCATTTAGCTATCTGGAGACGGAGTGATGGGCCATCAAAGCGCGACGGAAACCAGAGAGGGACGGGACGGGACGGGACGGGACGGGACGGGACGGGACGGGACGGGACGGGACGGGACGGGACTTGCCCGCGACCCGCAAGGCTCAGGAGGGAGTGGAGCACACTGCTGGAAACCAAAGTGTGTGAATGTCACACACTTGTAGGTGTGAGCACCACGAAAAAGGCGCAAAGAAAACAGGGTCAGCTCTCTCTCTCTTTCTCTCTCTCTCACACAGAAGCATGTGTGGTGAGACTCGAGTGGGCCATCCATAACGTTACGACTAACGCTTGGGCCCGGCCCTGGCGGGGCTGTTGCCAAGGGGACGTCACCGACTGCTTGCCAAGATCCCATGCCGGGGCGGAGGCCGGGGCGGAGGCCGGGGCGGAGGCCGGGCCGGGCCGAGCAGTGCGAGGTGCAGCAGACTGCCCTTGAGCCTGTCGCCGTCAACCTCCCCCTCCCTCACCCTACAGGGCCTCAGCGACCTCAGCATTGGGGCGGGAGCTTCCTGTCAAGGCGCGCAGGCTGAGTAAGTATAAGGGGGCGCGGGGGGGGGGGGGATTAGAGGAGAGAGGGGGTAGCAATTCACCCGGGGGAGGGGGCGGCACGGGGGGCGGCCAAAGCGGCTCGGGAAACTCACGTCGGAAGCGTCTCGAGAGAGAGGCAGCGGGCCACTCTAGCGGACGTCCCGTACTTACCCCCGGCTACCACCCGCCCTCTCTCTCTCTCCCTCTCTCTCTCCCTCTCTCTCTCTCTCTCTCTCTCTCTCTCTCTCTCCCTCTCTCTACGACCTATTCCGCCCCCACCCCACCCCCCACTTAGCGCGATATCACTGCCTGAACGTGATTAGCAGTCAGAACTCGGCACGGTGCTGCCCGACCGCACCGAACCCGAAGCAAGAGAGAGAGAGAGAGAGAGAGAGAGAGAGAGACCTGACCACTCCTCGTCGTGCGCAGCAGTGCGATCTCCTAGGCGTCATCCCCTTCACCTTGCAAGCATTTAGCAAGGGCGTGGTGGCTTCGCGGTCGGGCGGGGTGAGGCGTGGCGGGGCGGGGTGAGGCGGGGCGGGGTGGGGTGGGGCGGGGCGGGGCTGGCGGGGGTGCTTCTCGCTGTCAGTGTCAGCCAGTTCATTGGCCGCGTCCTGTACCGGCCCGCACCACAAAGGCGAGCGCGACCCCGCCAGCGCCTCCGCCCCGCCCCGCTCTGTCCGACCCACTTTGCCAAAAACACCGTCACGTAGCCCGAGCCCAGCCCACTGTGTAACCGACCCCGCTATCGCTACAAGGCTCCCGGGCCCGTCCTCAACCTCCCCGCCCTCAACCTCCCCGTCCTCGACCTCCCCGTCCTTAACCTCCCGGTCCTCGATCTCCCCGCCCTCAACCTCCCCGTCCTCAACCTCCCCGTCCTTAACCTCCCCGTCCTTAAACTCCCCGTCCTCAACCTCCCGGTCCTCAACCTCCCCGCCCTCAACCTCCCCGTCCTGAACCTCCCCGTCCTCAACCTCCCCGCCCTCCACTGACCACCTCAGCTAGGGTGGGCTGCACAGTCGCCCGCAACATTCATGAGTCACGGTCCTTTCTAACAGAGCAGCTGATGACAAAAACTTGGCTACCTCAACAGTGCACCGCTGCCGCTGCCCCCCTGCCGCCCCCTGCCGCCCCCCTGCGCCGCCCCCGCAGGTCTAGGCCCTGCCGCGTCGGCCCTGCACACGCCCTCGCAGACGACATGACAGTCGCGTGAGATTGGGCGACTCGCCACAATTTTTTTTATTGTACATTTTTTTTCCTGCTGCGGCAGCATTTCATCCCTTTGGCTGCGAGTGAAGGACGTCCCCCGCTAAGGCCCCCTCCCCCTCCCCCGCCCCGCCTATAGCCCGACAGGATTGGTCCGCAGAAAGGCCTGCTCATCTTCACCACGGAAACTCGTCGCAGCAGGATGACAAAGTGCCCCGCACCTTCCCCCACCCCCTCCTTTTTCCTCCCTCGAACCCCTCCCCGCCCCACCCCGCCCCCCCCCCTTTAACAAAACTTTCTCGCCGGTGACAAGACACTTGCTTCGACTTAACACAAACCTTTGAGATGGTTTTGCAGCCCGCTCACCTAGCCTAAGCAGGCTTACTCGCGCGGAACTGGAGCGCATCAGGGCGGGGCTTGCCTTTATTGCTTCGCGGTGCTCATGCCCTATTAGAGCGGCGTACTGAGTGGAAAAAGAAAACGAGAGAGCTGGTCCAGCGGTGAGCAGGGTGTTGCCCTGGTGGGGCGGGGCGGGGCGGGGCGGGGCGGGGCGGGGCTTGGCCGCCAGCCAGTGCAGTAATATATTCATTGGACGGTATCACAGAGTGTACATACTCGGAGGAGCACTGCGGTGCCCGGGCCGAAACAATATCGCAGGCGCACTGATAAAATATTTTCTTTTTTGACTTTGTTGTGTAACGGATTTCCGTAGGAGAGGAAATTAATCGTTCCATCGTCTAGAAGAGTATTGGGTGAAAAGAAAACACTGCTGTAGCGACACCAAGATAATGGGATTTCGTCAGCGAAAAAATGAGTACTTTGGCTTAATTGTTTTCCTTGTTTTAAGGCTAAAAGGAGAAGAACGTCGTACATCACGGAAACTGACGTCGCCGCGCAGAACTCAGTTAGCGCCTGTTCCTGTTTTTTTTTTTTTAACAATTTTTTTTTGGTATTTCCCGCTACGCAAAATGGAAAATGGAGGCGGGAAACGTGGGGTATGGTGAGTCGAGTGTTGTGGGTCTGGTGTTGTGGCTTTCGCGCCGCGTCTGCCGGGGGCGGGGGATGAGTTGTGGTCACTCGTGGGCCAGAGATGCGGGTCTGGGGGCGGGCCGGGGGCGGCCCGGCCGCCGCTGTCCGTGGTAAAGGGTGAGGCCTGGCGGGGCGGAGCAGCGTGGGGTAGGGTGGGGTAGGGTGAAGAGGGGTAGAGCGGAGAAGGGGTATGCAGCACACAGGGGCATCTGTTGCTCATCTGCCAGGGTGTCGAGGGGGGCTGGGCTGTCGAAGTGAGAGGCTAGGATTTATTGCACGGGCCGGGCCCGTGTGGTGGTGGTGATCACGACCATGACCGAGGCGCGACGAAGACACCGCAGCGCTCACTCACACTTCCGCGACAAAAAAATAAAATACGTAGATATTCTTGAGAGACCTGCCTACCTCTGAAGGTGTGTACACCTGTACTGGGCTGTGGTTATCTTGGCGAGGCGGGAGATGCCCCACCCCACTAGGGCTAAGCAATAATCGAAATTGTCGAAAATTTTCGATATTTTTTTTTATCGAAGTTTCGATAACGTGATTTTAGTCGGTTCGGTATCGGTAATTATCGAAATACCGAAGTTCGGTATTTCGATAATTTCGGTTACTTCGATAATTTCGGTATTTCGATAATTTCGAGACTTCGATAATTTCGGTATTTCGGTAATGCGATATTTCGATAATTTCGATACTTTCGATAACCAATACCGAAAATTTTCGATAAAGAAATCTTATCGAACTTCGATAACGAAATCTCATTATCGCACAGTGGGGGTGACCCCACCGCGCCTCGCCGCACAGTGTCAGCCCGGGGGGTAGGCAGGCCTGGCGCACACCTGCGCAGCAGGCCTGCCTACCCTCCCGGCGCCCCGCCCCGCCCGGCCCGTGCCGCTCAGCGCTGCGGTTTGAGAAAGTGCGGTGTAAATGCAAAGTCCTGGGCCTCGGGTGGGTGTAGGGGGGGGGGGGGGGGCTGGCAGAGTCCCTCCCGAAGCCCGGCCAGGCCTAGACCGCTAACGCTGATGTATGGAACGGACTCCGTCCATCGCCATACGGCGCCCCCCACCCCCAACCCGGGCCGGACCCAACGCGGCCGCGTCAACACATTCACCAGGGGACACTTCACCCCCCTCAGGCCCACCCCGCTGTAGTGGGGCGGGGTGCGGTGGGGCGGGGCGGGGTGCGGTGGGGCTGGGCGGGGCGCGGTGGGGCGGGGCACGTCTCTATTTACCTTCGAGCACGCCGTCAGCGGCGTAAAGGAGCGGCCACAGTTCCGCGTAACAGGCTGCGCCCAGGTCAACAGGGGCCGAGCCTAGCCAGCCGCGCACCGCCCACCACCCTTCCGTATTCCCTCTCTCCCTCTCTCTCTCTCTCCCTCTCTCTCTCTCCCTCTCTCCCTACCCCTCTCCCTCCCCCTCTCCCAACTTCCTCCTCACACCCTCCCACAGCCACAACACTTTTTCCCGTGCTCTTTACTGCGACACACGTACCCCGGGCCGTTCCACTTCGTTCCTTCTCTTTTTTTATCTCCCCATTTCTCCTCTCCTCCCTCGGCGGCCCTCGCCCGCTCCCGCTCACCCGCCCCCGGCCGCCCCCGGCCGCCCCCGGCCACCCCCGGCCGCCCGCCCCCACTCACACGCGCACACATATCTGTCCTGCAAACATCTTTAACTCCCCCACCCCCACCCCCCACAGCCACTCTTTACAGCGAGGAGTGTCGTGCAACGAACCTCAGTCTCCACCAAGGGAGGGGCGGGGCGAGGCGGGCGGGGCGAGGCGGGCGGGGCGAGGCGGGCGGGGCGAGGCGGCGGGGCGAGGCGGGCGGGGCGGGGCGAGGCGAGGGCAGGGGCGCTCAGGTAATCTAATTTTCGCATCAAGCCACCCATTCCCTCTCGCAGCTTCTCTCTCTCTCTCTCTCTCTCTCTCTCTCTCTCTCTCTCTCTCTCTCTCTCTCTCTCTCTCTCTCTCTCTCTCTCTCTCTCTCTCTCTCTCGCCGACACTCACAGACCTACGAAGCACGCTCACAAATTTCCCCATAAACACCTGGCGCTTGGCTACGCCTAGCTGAAAAGCCTCCGGGTGTCGCCTGGAACGATCATAAAAAAAGCACAGCGGCCTGAAGGGAGAAGACAAACGTTCCCTCGCGTAGCAGGACTGGATCCCGCCATGCACCGCGATATTTTACCTTTTTTTTTTTTTAGATTTCAGATCAAACAGAGGAGCTCAGTCGAGCCACTTGTGTCGGGATATCCGACAGCTGAAAGCAGAGTGGTTCTGTGTGTGTGTGTGTGTGAGAGAGATAGAGAGAGAGAGAGAGAGAGAGAGAGAGAGAGAGAGAGAGAGAGAGAGAGAGAGAGAGAGAGAGAGAGAGGGGGGGGGGAGGGGCGATGCGGAAAGGGTATAGGTGTTGGCACTACGCCCAGCGCGCGGCGCCGCCCGACAAAAAGTGTCGGAGACGGCGCCGGAAATCAGTCAGCCGGACGTCAGCGAATGCGAGACCGGTAACGATTTGATTCTGTCGGGAGTGTACGTGTGTGAGAGCGTGCGGGAGAGAGAGAGAGAGAGAGAGAGAGAGAGAGAGAGGAGAAGGATGGGGCAGAGCTCTGTTTGCTCGGCGCTGCTGTGCGTGGTGGACCCGACGCCACCGACGCCGCACGGACCGACCCGGGTCAAACCCAACGCGAATTTGAATGGCTTTTTCAATCGGCCGCGCCGAGTAAGTTTGTCCAGTCCGAATCCCTCGACAGGGGGCCCGCAGAGAGCGAGGGCGGGGTGCGAATATAGAGAGGAGAGAGGGAGAGAGAGAGAGAGAGAGAGAGAGAGAGAGAGAGAGAGAGAGAGAGAGAGAGAGAGAGAGAGAGAGAGAGAGAGAGAGAGAGAGAGATGGGGGGATGGAGAGTGTGATGCGCCTGCGTGCTGCTGCGGGTGGTCGGTAAACTGAACACACTGTTAAAAATAGTTGTAAACTTACGACATTTTCGAAAACAATAATGTCGTTTTTGAACAACACTTCCTAGTTACGACTTTTGTCGTCCGTAAACGACAAATTGATCGCTAATTTTCATAACGAGACAGTTCGTTTTAAAACGAATAAAGTCGTAAATTTACGACTTTAATCCTAAATTTACGACCGATCGTAAATTTTTGGCGCAGAATGTCAAACATTTACAACTTTATTCGTAATTTTACGACTTTGGTCGCTAATGTACGACTTTAGTCGTACAGTTACGAAAAAGTCCGTAACTAAACGACTAAAATCGTAACATTTTACGAACTTTTCAAGTTTTCAGTGTTAAAAAAAAATACGACAATGTCGTAGAGAAATGACATTTTTGTCGTTGACTTACGACCAAATCGTTTCAGAATGACTAATGTCGCTATGGAAATTAGCGATTTTTTTGTCGTTAATTTACGACAAAATTTCGAACAGTGCACAAACCAGCGCTTAAAACCAGCCGCGTTAATAATAAACTAAAAACATTTTTTTTTAACCGATACATGTCGGTGATGGAGCGCGGGTCCGCGAGCGCTCTGAAAGTTGCCGGCGGCTTGAAGGAAGGCGACGCGACGCGGCGACCTTCGCCCTAATTTACACCAAGTCCGCTGTTAAGCTATGTAAAGCAATTAAGAGTTGAGAATGCCGTCTTATGCCGCTCTCTCGCTACCCGACCCCCCCCCCCTCCTTCTCCTCCTGCTATCCCACCCCTCTTTCGCCACTCTTACGAAAACCGCTTCCCCCCACCAACGACCTTTCAATTACAGGGCGGCCAAGAATGCGGGGCGCCTGAGTCGCACACAACAAAAATGAAATTGGGTTAAAAAAAAGGAAGAAGAAGAAGAAGAAAAAAAAGAAACCTGGAAATGAGAATATTTTTCGCTGCGGATTTCCTATCTAGAACGCGGTGCGGTACATCACAATCCAGGGAGCTTCAATTGAAAACTTGGTCGTCCCTGCATGCGCAACAATTTCATACAGGAGCCGAATGACACGGACCCTGTGCAGACCGATGGGACCGACCCGGGAGTCCAGCCATACGCGTCCGACCCCACCCGGCCCCCGGCCCGGCCCGGTCGAGAAGTGAGGGCAACGTCTTTGCTGATTGCCGGGCTAACTCCCCCAGTGAAATGTTTTCGCAGACAGATTGCCGAGCCCAGCGCCGTTCAATTTTCCCCGGGCAGCCCCCATTCTTCCCTCCTCCTCCTCCTCCTCCTCCTCCTCCTCCTCCTCCTCCTCCTCCTCCTCCTCCTCCTCCTCCTCTGGCGGACGAATAACCGTACAGTGCGAGTCAGTCTGTTTCCCCGCGCACCCCACTTCTCTGTGTTTCGAATAACTGCGAAACACTTTTCTTTTCCTTTTCCCTTTTTTTCGGCGTAGCTTTCCTACGGGCGGCAACGCGCTCGCAGTACAGCGTATAGCGACCACGCTATACACATGAGACGGCAGGCACGACTAAGGGGCGTGGCGGGGCGTGGCGGGGCGTGGCGGGGCGGGGTAGGGCGGGGCGGGGCGGGGCGGGGTAGGGCAGAGGGGTGTTTCGGGGCACTGGGATAAAAAAGAGTGGCCCCACAGCTGTTGGTGCGGGGCTGGGGGCGGACCTAATTGCCCTCATAAACGCGACTGGAGGCCCCCGCCGCCCCCACCGCCCCCGCCGCCCCCGGAGCAGCGGCCGTAGCGCCGCGGGGGCGCGAGCCTGCCTGCTCCACGTCGCGGGGAGCGTGCTTCCTACGGGCTGCCCGCCCCCGCCTGCTCCCGCCCCCGCCTGCTCCCGCCCCCGCCTGCTCCCGCCCCCGCCTGCTCCCGCCCCCGCCTGCTCCCGCCTGCTCCCGCCCCCGCCTGCTCCCGCCCCCGCCTGCTCCCGCCCCCACGCTGCGCCGCGCGCCGGAGCAGACAATAACCCAAGGTCAACGCTCACGCCGGCAGCTGGCCTGCTGATCCGAGTGATCAGCCCTAGTCGCCTCTGGGCTCCATCGAGATCACCCACAAGCACAAGTAGTCGACGTTCCTCTCATGTGCGGGACGGTAGGGGAGGGTAAAACAACACAACACTGTAAACGCAGTGGCCGTTTTTACTGCCAACATTTTGGCGTTCTCTAAAGAACGCCATTTTTTGGCCGTTTTTAATGTCAATCTTTGGCATTCTCTAAAGAACGCCATTTTTTGGCCGTTTTTAATGTCAATCTTTGGCATTCTCCGAAAACAACGCCAATATTTGGCGTTCAAACAGGAAAAGTGCCAAATTTTGACGTTAAAAATGGCCAAAAGTTGGCGATCTTTTGGAGGAGGCCACTGGTTTAACACGTGACTCACCTCGACCGTGGACAGGCAGGTATCAGAACATGATGACTCCACGTGGACCACAGCCTCCGCTCCCCGGGCACCGCTGCGCGAGGCAGGAGACAGCGCACCCGAGATCGTCGACAACTGCGCATCCTACACCACGGAAAGGGAAGAAAGCATCAGCTGACGCGGGCGCGGGAACATTTCAAAAACTTAAACATGTCTCATTTTTTGGCGCGAAAAGCACTTGTCGTCTTACCTGGTGGCCATGGTCCCGGTGTCGCTTACGCCTCGGCGCGGCCATCATGGACAGGCCTGGCCCCGGCGCCCCCCACAGCTAGCCACAGCATGCCGCCAGCAGACCTGCGGCAGGGGTGAGAAAACGTTTCACCAACCATCTGGAAAAACTAGGAAAACCGAACCAGCGGGAAGTGAAGACTGATGTTCAAGCAGAATATTTAATATGCGGCACGTTTTGGCGCGAATAACTTGGAGTGGGGCTGATCAGCGGCCAGGCCAGGCCAGACCAGACCTCCCTGCTCCTAGCCCTTTATTATTCTCTCACTTCAGGGCCGTGGCCCCCCGCCTCTCTCTCTCTCTCTCTCTCTCTCTCTCTCTCTCTCTCTCTCTCTCTCTCTCGCTCTCGCCTCTCCCCTCCGGATATGAGCTTGATGGGGTCCTCTGGGTTGCTCGAGATGCTACCCTGCAGGCAGGCGGTGCGAAAAGCGAAGGGCAGCGAGCGGGTGATGCTAAATTATGAGGGTTGCTGAGCGGAGGTAAACCACCCAGCGCACGACTATTAGCAGAGGGCGTAAAGGGCATAGGGCCCTGCAGGGCGGCAAGGGAGATGAGAGCGCTTTCGCAATTCTCAAGGGACGAACTTTTGCCCGGAAGACCCTCTAATACCCGCCCTACAAGACCTGCACCGAGAGCCTAATTTCGCTGAAAGGTGACCGAAAGTCATTCGTCCCCAAGTTTACTTCCTGACGGTCACGGGCGGCAGACCCCTTCCGCTGCCCGGCCGGGGCGGGGTGGGGTGGGGCGGGGCGGGGCGGGGTGGGGCGGAGTGGGGCAGGCGACACTCTCACAGTCGCGCCGGAGCGGCCGTCAACTTAAAAGCAGCAGTGTGTCCAAGAGATTAAAAGTGAGCGCCGGGCCTTCCATAATAAGCTACTTTTGTGTGTTTAGCAGAGCAGACTCTGCGTCACCACGGGCGAGCGGCGCGCGCCACCCAATAACAACATTTTTTTAAACAAAATTATTAATTTTTCATTTTTCAAATATTTACTTCGAACAGTTGACTTAACGTTTCTACAAGAGTAGAAGAAGTGCACACCAGTTGACGTTTAGTTCAGCTCGACACAAGCAAGTGTTTAGTTTTTGCACATTTGAAACTAATCACCAATTGATGTGCCCAAAGAGAAGCGTGACGTGGATTCAACGTGGATTCCACGTGGATGCGTGGATCTATCGTGGACGTAGATGAATCCACCAAAATTCAACTACTAGTCCCTTTTTCAAAGTATCATTATAATAGAATGTTCGCAAGAAACTCGGTTACTTGAAAATAATGACCAGTAAAAAACTGCTTGGAATGCCGAACTTGCGAGACTACGTTGACAGAACGTGGAATGGACGTTATTTCATCCACCGTGGACCGGTCCACCATATTTCAACTACTTTACTGTTCCACCTGGTTTTCCTGTGCTGCAGACTTTTGTCCATACTTTTCCATGATTTATGAGATAAACGGCGCTTTATGATTTGCTTACATTACATTAGTGGAAATGCGTGGAAATAACGTGGAATCAACGTGTTTTCCCCCACTGTGGACCGATCCACCATACTCAATTATTTACTACTAATACATAATACTGGTATTTCTGTGCTGGCGACTTTCTACTGCAGTATTCCCTGAGGGTGATTTATGCACTTTTCAAGTTTAACTAAGTGGAAATAACGTGGAATCCACGTGGTATCCACGATATGCTCAACGTTCAAAGTTCAGACCAAATCTCATTTTGTTTAAATGTTTGCAAACTTTCTTCACCTTATAAAATGTTATTACCGATCCGTCACCAGTAATAGCAGTCGAATTCAGTCGTATATAACGCAACTTTCCCTAAGATCAAGCCAGCGAGCTGTGTGAGTTGACCTTTACAATGGGACCGGCTACTGACGCTCCTCCCCCAGCAGCCGTGTCGTAGGCTAACGGGTATGGTACCAGACTTCCAACTCACAGATTCCGGGTTCAACTCCAGGTGAGGTAGAAAAATATGAGAAAGATTGTAAGTTATTTACAGTGAGTACAACGTGCAAACGTAAAATAAGTAAAGGAATTATTTTTTCATGATTTCCGACACCAAGGCTCAAAAGCAAGTAAATTTTAAGAAGTGGCGAACACGTGGATTCCACGTTACATCAACGTCGAAAAGTCGTGGAAAAGTGTGACATATTTTCGTGATTTCCACGTGGACGATCCACGTGGAATCCACGTGATTCTTCCACGAGGAAACGACGTTCCATCCACCAAAATTTCTCTTTGGGGTGCAGAACTAAACATTTGTTTTCCCAGTGAACTATTAATAACCACTCAACTTTTTGAACTTGTGGTGGAGGATACGTAAAAGTGTGGTTCGCAAGAAGTCTTGCGTGCAGACCCCAAAGGCTCACAAGGCCTGCGAAACACTCGTCGCGAGGGGACAGCGTTGGCCGAAAGACAGCCGCCTCGCCCCGGCCCGCCACCTCGCCAGTACAACTCAGCCCTGCTGTGCGGTCACCCGCCCCGCCCCACCCCGCCCCACCCCGCCCCTCTGTCAATATTCCCGCGCCGCCCGCGCCGCCGCTTACTTAAAGACGTACTTTTTTCCCCTTCGCTTTTTGTTTTGCTAAGTGCCGCTCGCGCCTGGCACGTGCTTACATTAAAGAAGCGAGGAAGAGAAATGCGAAGAGGCGAAATAGGGGGAGGGGGGGGGGGGGTGAGGAGGGCAGGACTTGAAAAGAGGGGGAAGAAAATGAGTCAAATGGGTCTCTGTATACGAAGAGCGCGCGCTGCGCCGAGCCTCACCGCGGGAGGTGTAGAGGGCGGGGCGGGGCGGGGCGGGGTGGGGCGGGGCGGGCCTGTGTAGAGGCGAGGGGCGGAGGGGCGTCTTTGGGGCGCGAGGGAGTCTTTGCAGGGGGCCGGAGCACGCGTCTGAGACGCGGGTGTGCGCCCCTTCCCACCTGCCTCCCTCCAGCTCTCTTTCCCTCTCTCTCTCTCTCTCTCTCTCTCTCTCTCTCTCTCTCTCTCTCTCTCTCTCTGTTGTGCTGCGGAGCGTCAGTTTTTGCAGGACCCGTCCCTGGTGGCGTTAGGGTTGTGGCCGGAGGGACGGTCCTTGAGTAGGAGGAGCGGTCACAAAAACAGGAGGTGCTGCTACAATAACGCGGTTTGGGCGGGGCGGGGCGGGGCGGGGCCGCAGGGGCGTTCCAGATAAAGGAGCTCGTCGCATTAACTGTTTGCCCGTACACGGCTTCGTAGAGAATTTTGTTTTTTCTGACACAGTCTGGAGTTGTTGTTCGGACGTAGCGTCCTTCGAAGTAACACGGCCCCGCACCGCAGCGTTACGCCGTCACGCCGTAACGGTCACGTAACGTCACGTAACGGGGCCTCCCTCCCTATCACCTGCTCCACACGCGCTGCAAATTACCTGGCGCCGGCGCTAGGCGTCCCGGCGCTAGGCGTCGTGGCGCCTCCTCACATCAGCACTTAAATTAGGTCGCGCGCCAATTCAATTCCGCCTGCCGCCGCGCCGCGCCACCAGGGGGCGCCACCTGCGCGGCCTGTCTGCAGCAGCCCCTGCACGCGAGTGTGACAAACGAGAGAGAGAGAGAGAGAGAGAGAGAGAGAGAGAGAGAGAGAGAGAGAGAGAGAGAGAGAGAGAGAGGGAGAGAGAGAGAGAGTTTGGAGAGGGGACAATATAGAGGATTATGCCCCATTGGGGCGGCACCGCCCTGCCTGCTCCGTGTATGCACAACCCCTTTTAGCGCTCGTCATTACATTCCCGGAGCGGTGAACCTCTCCCGTGGCCCGGTCGGTCTCTAAGACGCGCAAACTCCGGGCGGGGCGGGGCGGGGCGCGGGGCGGGGCGGGGCGGCCAGCAGGGGCGGTTTCAAGTCCGGATGACGGGAGGGCCGATGAGCGGTGGGTTGCCTACATACAAGGGGTTTGCACATCAAATTGCCTACCTTTCAGGCGGCCTTTAGGGCCTGACCGGGGGGGGGGGCGCCCCTCCCCCTCCCCCTGCAACCGCGACTGGCAGCCAGCAGGAATGGTTTATTAGACAAACAGGAGGGCCCCCTCCCCGCCCCGCACAGGCAGAACGCGTCCTGCTGACACCTGTTGTCTGGCGGCGGAGGTGCTGGTGGAGGTGGAGGTGGAGGTGAAGGTGAAGGTGTGGCTGGCCCCTGACCTGCATCCGGTCCCACCCTGCAGGCCCGACCCGCCGCCCCGGCCCCGGCCAACCGCAGAGGTCTGTCAGACCTCCCTGCCTAGGCATACATGATTGCCTCAGCTTAACTAATCCGCACCACTTAGATCTCCAGGGACCACTCTCTCTCTCTCTCTCTCTCTGTCTCTGTCTCTCTCTCTCAGTTATTCACCCCGCTCCCCGCTCTCTGCGCACTGCGACTTAGGTCCTGACACGGCGGTTCCCGCCGGAGGTGAGATACTCCACTCCCCTTGCTCAGCGCGCCACCGCGCCACACCCTTTCTTTACAAATTTTCGAGAGTGTATTCGCCCATTAAAAAAAAAGCTTTGACTGTGGACTTGCGCGCGAACCCACTGCATACAGATTTGCCGCGTTGCTTTCCAGGTTCCTTTCATGTGCCTTTGTTAACGTCAGCACAAACGGACCGCTCGCCTACGACTTTTGCCAACAACCAGCGTCCACACAGAGCCGAGGGCACAATGGAACTGCAGCCGACCTACGAGGCCCCGCCCCGCCCCGCCCCGCCCCGGCTTGCACAACAAACAGCGGTTTTATGGAAAACGGATCTCTCGCACAGCGAGTTGTTGCAAGGTGGCGCAGCGGGGCGAGAAACACAGGGACGCGCACACTAAACTCTTATGCACTTTGTTGTGCATAAAGCCTTGCAGGATTTTAAGCTACCATCACTATGTACAATTTTTTCTGCATAACTATACTTAACTCTGTACCTTATGCACAAATTTGTGCACGATTATGTACCGGGTGTTTCTTTGAATGCGTAACAGTGTTGCGGGATTGCATACTCTCTAGCGCTGCAGGGGCCATGGCGCCTTACGGGAGAATTGGGTAGGCAAACCCGCAACACTGTTACGTATTCAAAGAAACACCCGGTACAATAGCTGCATAGTTATGCACAGAATTTTGTGCACAACTATGGTTGTATATAATCGTGCATATCGATGCGAAAATCGTGCATAAGGGTTTAGTGTGAGGTCACAAACAGAAGCAGCAGACCGAGGGAGCCGAACACCGAAATCAAGGTCGCGCATCAGGCGATCGTGAATTTAAAAATTATTTTTTTTCTTTTTGGAAATGGCATGGATATAAATGGGCGTTTTCTGTGGCGTGCACGTACCTCGCCGCTCGCAGAGGCGCTGAAAGAACCACAGCTCCATGCCCCGTATGACACTCTCTCCGCTGCACACGGTACCACTGAGCGCAGCCGGTTCAAACGCACAACTTGCACAGCGCGGGGACCCGCCCCCTCCTCCTGGCCCGCCCGCATGGACGCGTTCGCCCAGGGTACACAAAGCGCTCTCCTCTCTCTCTCTCTCTCTCTCTCTCTCTCTCTCTCTCGTGATAAGCACGCAGCCCGCATACCGTGCATATCGATCCAGCCGCACCGTTACGAACTGAGGCCCAATTAGAGAGGCACTTCGCTGGGATCAAAAAGTATCGCCTCCGCGCGTCTCTCTATCTTTCCGTCTCTCTCTCTCTCTCTCTCTCTCTCTCTCTCTCTCTCTCTCTCTCTCTCTCTCTCTCCTCCCTACGTCTCTTTCTCTATTTTCTGACGTGAGGCCCCTCTTCCATGCCAACACGTGCCACCCAAGATGGCAGCTGGGATCTCCCCAGATATCGGGCCAAAATAATCCCAACAATCTTTGAAGGGCCGGAGGGGGGTGGGGTCCAGAGGCTCTCCCAGCACCCCACAAACCGAGTGCAAGGGAGTGAGGGGGGGAGAGATGGCGTGGGAGAAAAATGGCACTTGGCCGAAAAGTGGACAACGACAAGGGAGGGGGCTATTGGATGACATTGGAACTTATTCTCACATTCGTCCGTCCAATCGTGACACTGTAGATTTCCGTGAACGTCATTGTAACATTGTTTGCGAATTTAATGTTTTTATTCATCTTTGATCTCTCCCTGCGTTCCTCCCCTCCCCTCCCCTCCTCTCTCTCTCTCTCTCTCTCTCTCTCTCTCTCTCTCTCTCTCTCTCTCTCTCTCTCTCTCTCTCTCCCCCCTTCTCTCTGGACCCTCTCTTCAAAGGGGCAAAGGGGCTTACTCCACATCCCTCAAGAATCGCGCACCTCAGCGAGTAGTGGGAGGGAGCCCCCTGGCCCGGGAGCCCATGCATACTGAGCGGCCGGCCCGCCCCGCGCTGCCGAGCTCTGCGCGCGCAGACCCCATTATTATTTAGGCCCATATTTTGTTGGACGGGGCGGTGAGTACTTGTTTTTGACGAGATGAAAAAGTCACTTGACCTCTCTATCGGAACCGCATTAAAAGCTTATTAAAACTTTTTTCCACGACACTCTCATTACTGCGGAGCGGCGAGAGAGAGAGAGAGAGAGAGAGAGAGAGAGAGAGAGAGAGAGAGAGAGAGAGAGAGAGAGAGAGAGAGAGAGAGGAAAAAAAGCGACTGGACTGACCGACTATGGCGCCGACAACTTTTCAATGGTCTTCCCTCCCGTCGGCAGAAAGAGGTGGACGTCGACGGCAGATTTCTCGTTTCGGCTTCATCGAGGGGTCGTCAACTCCCCTTAGCCGTGTACGAGATAGTATACGTATATTACCAGTAATATAGGTAATATTGTGTAATATAAAATAATATAAAGTAATATATGGTAATATAGGGGTAATATCGAGGGGTCCTTCACTCCGTTTAGTCATGTACAAACGGAAATTTCATCACTTTTTCCGTCATTTTCAGTCATTTTTAGTCATTTTCAGTCACTTTTCGTCACCCAACCTATTTTCAGTTTTAGTCATTTTTAAGTCATTTTTAGTCAGTTTTAGTCAATTTAATCATTTGTAGTCACTTTTCGTCACTTTTAGTCATTTTAAGTAACTTTTCGTCATTTTAAGTCACTTTTCGTAATTTTTTTGTCAATTTTAGTAATTCTATTTGAAGTTGTTTTTGTCCTTTTCAGTCAATTTAGGTCATTTTTTTAGTCATTGACTTATTTTTAATCTTTAGTCATGTACACGAAAAATCGAAGTGAGGGACCCCTCGGGTAATATACAGGTAATATCGCGAGTTGACGACCCCTCGGGCTTCATTTGGGGTGAAGCCCAGGGGAGCGGAAGCAGAGCGGGCGGTCGCTGCACAGGTCATATGCATCGTTCATGCCAGCCTGACACGCATCACAACAGGGAGGGACGCAGACGCCCAAAAAAAACTACTCTTCATCCGTTTCAATTTAAAGTTTCGACAACGGGCTGGCTCATAAACCGTACTCAAAGCATAAAACAAACAAAAAATAAGGGGGACCGGTGCGGTGGGGAGGAGGAAAAGATGGCCCGTTGAGTTCAGGGGCGGACGCTCTAATGTTGTTTTTTTTTCTTTTTTTTTTTACGCGAAAATGTTTTTAGCACAGGCCAATCATTGGCGGTTTGGTTTGGACGCGCCAGCGCGGAGGAAAACTCATTTTTTTCAGACATCAATAATGATCACTGGCGCGTTGTGCGTAAGCCGCCGGGGCGGAGAACGTGCGGTCGACGCGGAAAGTTTCCAGTCACAATATCGCGAAACAGACGGCGAGGCCAACGACGGGTCGAGACTCATAAGAGAGCGAAACTTGTGTCGCGGCGGCGTGGGGTGGCGTGGCGGGGCGGGGCGGGGCGGGAACAGTTGTTACAGCCGGCGGGCGGGCGAGTGGAACACGAGAGATGGCAGGGCCCGGCCGGGGCCGTGGTTATTGGTGCGATAATAAAAGACCTATGGAGGAGAAGGAAAAGGGAGCTCCGCTCCGCCGGCAGCAGCAGCACGGCTAATAATGTGTTTTATGAACGGATCCGGCCCGGCCGCCGAGAACAGTCAATCCAAGAGAAACATGACCCCCTCGCCATCTCTTCTCTGTCCGTCTCTCTCTCTCTCTCTCTCTCTCTCTCTCTCTCTCTCTCTCTCTCTCTCTCAGCCAAGTTGGGCTGGGATCATCAAATGCAAAAAAATCCTTTCACCCGCAGAGTCACGTCGATGCAAAAATGCAGAGATATCCGGCTATCCTTTGGGGACCACGGCATTGCAGAACCACCCGTCACGTCCCCCACCGCGCTCCCCTCTCCTCCCCCGGTCCGCGGCCCGGAGGCGGGGCTCGGAGCGCCTCCCAGTAGTTTGTACGAACCCTCCCTCAGGGGGCGCCCCGCCCCGCCCCGCCCCGCCCCGCCACACCCCCGCCAGGACGCCTGCTGCCTTCTTCGATATGAGCGCCCCGCCCCGCCCCACCCCAGCGACAATGCCACGCAGCCCCACCCGCCCCACCACGGGGGCCCCGCCGCCCCCGGCCGCGGCCGTCCCCAGAGGGTCCCGCCCGGTAATATAAATCTAGATTAGAAGCTCCGCGGGGCGGGGCGGGGCGGGGCGGGGCGGGGCTGGGGCGGGGCGGGGCCGGGCGGGCCGGGCCGGGCCAGCCTAACCGCCCTGCTTTCCTTACCGCACTCACTCCAAACCACCACCACACGCCCCTCCAGGAAAATAGGGGATGAATCTGAACGCACATTACAACCCAGGCGAATAACAGTGTACTCAAGTAGCGTCGAGGGGCGGGCCCCGCGCGGGACCTATAGGGGCCTAAACCGCGCCCGGCGGCGGGGGGCCCATCGGACCGTGGGGCCCCACCCGGTCCCCAGCCGGGCCCCAACCGGGCCCCGCTGGGGCGCGCCGCGGTTCACGCCGATAACGCCTGGTTTATTACACCCCCGTGCTTCCGGCAAGGAAAAAAGGGGTTGACAATGAGTAATAGATTGGGAATGGACGGGGGAGCGCGCGCGAGTGGGGGAGAGGGGATGCTGCGAGAGCGGGGGAGGGAAGGGAGAGCGCGGGAGGAGAGGACGGGGAGGGAGTGGGGGAGGGGAGGGAGCGGGAGAGACGAGCGCGGGAGAGCGGGAGGGGAGAGAGAGAGGGAGAGGGAGGGGAGAGAGGGAGGAGGAGAGAGCGGGAGAGAGTGGAGCGGGAGAACGGAGGGGAAAGAGGAAGGGAGGGAGTGGGGAGGAGGGAGCGGGAGAGTGGGAGGAGAGAGGGGAGAGAGGGAGGTGAGAGAGGGAGGGGAGAGAGGGAGGTGAGAGAGGGAGGGGAGGGAGCGGGGGAGGGCACCAGCTGTGGCTCCGCCGACACGCGCCGCGCTGCCCGCCGTGGCGGCGCCCTCTATATAAATCACGAGGCCGCAGGAGATGTGACATGGCGCATAGTTTTGAAGGTTCAGCCAGGCGCGGCTCGGGCTGTCGGAGCGAGAGCATACTATAAAATCTCCTTATGTCCTCATACGCCGCAGCGGCGCGGGCGGGGGGATAGGGTCGCTCTGGGGTAGCGGGGTGGGGTAGGGTGGGGCGGGGTGGGGCGGGGCGGCGCGGTGTGGCGTGGCGTGGCGCGGCGGGGCGGCGCGAAGAGAATCCGCGGAATGTCGATCACCATCAGGACTTGTTGCGGGGGTCGCCCCGCCCCGCCTGCGCCCGGCCCGCCCCGTCAGGCAGCCCCGGACCTACCGCAATAATAAGACAACTGACCCAGATAAAAAGAGGGGGTGTGCGCAAACTGAACGGGGGGCAAAGGTCAATTTAGCATCAATTGTCATGTACAAATACAACGTTGGGTTAATTTCTTTTCCAGAGTACTGGCCCGACAACCAGATTCACAATAAAATTTAAAAATTGGTGGACGCTTATTTGCTGTGGCAAAGGCTTCGATTGACATTGCCAACGACTGAAACCAGTACTACGGATATTAATTTACGTTTTGAACTTCCCCCTACGGCTGGCCTCATATAAGAGCCGGGGAAATGTTTTAATTTTTGTTTTTTGTTTTTGTTTTGGCCGGGAGTCGTCCGCTCTTTGTACTGCGCTATCAAATTACTTCCAAAGAGAGCGCAGATATGAGCTGCTCCGGCGGGGCGGCGCACCGCGCGGGGGCGCAGGGCCCACACCTTATACCTCTCTCTTCCCAAAGGGTTATTGTGCAGCCCGAGGAAGTTGCTGCTCATAAACGTCCCAGAGATAGAGAGCAGAGAGAGCCGCGAGAGGGCGCCCCACCCCGCCCCGCCCCGCCCCGCGAAGTAAAGCACTGCCAGGGTAAACACGGCCACTCGTAAATCATAGCTGTTCGCACAGATTTTTTATTGCATCTTCCGCTAGAGGGCGCTCTCATCCACAGAAGGGAAAGGGCTTGATTTCAGTCTTTGAAAATTACCTACAAACGGCGATATTGCTGCGGGCTCTCTACCAGCGGTAGTCAACCGCAGCTACTCTCTCTCTTTCTTTCTTTCTTTCTTTCTTTCTTTCTTTCTTTCTTTCTTTCTCTCTCTCTCGGGAATGAGAAACAATGAGGGACGTGGAGGGAGGAGGGGGAGAGAGAGAGAGAGAGAGAGAGAGAGAGAGAGAGAGAGAGAGAGACGGAGAGAGGGAGAGAGGGCGGGGGGAGAAATGTGGCAACACATATTACAGATGAAGTACGACTGCCGCAGACGTTTTGATCTCGAGGCTGAGTGCTAAGACCATACCCCACCCCGCCCCCCCCCGCCCCCCCCCACCCCCCCCCGCCCCCCCCCCCCCCGCCCCGCCCCGCAGCGGAGCCCAGTCAGAGCCCGGCCGGGGTCACCCGGAGGGCCCCGTGCAGCTTTGTAGGGACGGTTATTGTTTCAGGACAGCGGGCTCATCCTAAGGACTAGACACGACTTTTCTAGGAGGATGTAGGGGGGGGGGGGTATATATGAGGGACCCAGTCCCCCAAAGAAGTGCGTCTCTAGGGGCACAAAAACGATACAAAACGATGCAGATATATATATGGAGCAGGCAGGGGTTTTGTTTGCGTCCCTGGTAGTGCAACCCTCCTGGTGTTGCTGCTACTGCGGGGGGGTTTGTTGGAGGCTGTGCCCCACCCCACCCCACCCCGCCCCGCCCCGCGGCGTCACACAATAGCGTTTACAAACGACACTCGTTGTCCCGTAGCTTCCCCCCAGTACCGGTCTTCCCTCTGCCTTTTTTCTTCCTTTCTCATTCCCTCCTCGCACACATTTCTCTTCCCCCTTTACACTTGCACCGCGGGGACAAAAAAATAAATTTCAACTCTTTTGTGGGCGACTTTGCAGTGCAGCTCGCTGCCGCTGCGCAGCGCAGCGCTCCTCTCCTCGGACACGGCACGCCGTTATTAAATCCGCAATAAGCTGGACGGACAGGGGGGAGATAATGCGGCTGGAAAGGCGTCTGCCTCTACTTTCACCCGCACCGCGCGCGAAACTCTGCCGAGTGTCTCGCGCCTTATATACCTCATTCCGTGTAGTATATTTGCGGTCGTTTCGCAACTCGGCCGGGAAATGGATAAATAATTCATCAGGTGCGAATCACAGCGGGGCGGGGCGGGGCGAGGCGGGGCGGGGCGGGGCGAGGCGGGGCGAGGCGGGGCGGGGCGGGGCACCGCGTGCTGGGCCGCCGGGCCGTAATGTATGCGGCCGATATCCGCCGGGGAGGGACAAGGAAGTCGCCTCCGGAGGGCCGGGGGAAGGGGGTGGGAGGGGGTGGGAGGGGGTGAAGGCAAGGGGCTGCTGGGCCTCGCGGCAGCGGTACCGAGACCAATCTCCTCCGTACCGGATTTATATTCTGACCTTTAGCGAATACTCGCATACTTTACTCTAGAAATGACAACATTATGAATGGCATTTACTACATTCCCCTCGGATACACCGCAGCGTAACGTCTGCGGAATTAGCAGCAGTTCGAGAACCCTTTTGCCTCCAGGGGGTGGAAGGATTTTTTTCCCCCCAGCGCCACGGTCCTCCTCCGGGCGCTGTCCCACCCCCTCTCCCAGCCGCGCGCTCTCGTCCAAAATACGAGTTACGCGTTACGCCCCTAACGCTACGTATTTCACCTCTGTCCTCTTTGCCGGGCCGGGACCCACAAGTTAGGCGCGTCGTTCAACTTGGTTTCCATGGCGACGCGTCGCTTCTTTTGTTGTTTCCAGTTGCTGTTGTTGTGCGGAAGCAATAAAGTCAATACCCTAGTCACGTGGGGGCCCCGCCCCGCCCCGCCCCGCCCTGCCCCACCCCACCCCACCCCACCCCACCCCGCCCCGCCCCGCCCCGCAGGGAGAGGAGCAGAGTGTGACCCCGGCCCGGCACAGACCGGCCCCGACAGAAGCGGGGAGCACGGCCAGGGTCACCGAAAAATAATAAAAAAAGAAACACTTTCTTTACAATTTTGGCCTCGACTAATCACATTAAAAATTAAGGTCATGAGGAAGATTGGATTAAGGTTTCAAAATAAGGTTCATGTGAGACGAAAGGCGAAAAGAAATAAAACTTTAAGACCCTCCGACCGCGCTTCTTGATGGGTTTCCCATAGCTGCACTCGGGCGCGGCCGCGGGACGTACTTGATCCCACGGTCGCGACATTGCCAAATCACCAGGCTGCTTGTCGACATGGTCCGGGGCGTGGCGTGGCGGGGCGGGGCGGGGCGTGGCGGGGCGGGGCGGGGCGGGGCGGGCCCATCCCATAGGGTTACAGCTCGCACCCGACCGCCCAGCCCTGCAGCCCGCGCCGCGCTCCCCGATCCACCGCCAGCGCGCGCCGGGATCGTTTCCGGATCCCGGTTAGGAGAGGGATGAGGAAGGGAATGGGAGTGGTCTCGCTCAAAGGGATCCCACCGCGTGCCCGGCGCCCGGGCCAGGGCCGCAGTGGGGATTTGGTCGGAGAGGTTGACGTGTGCGGTACGCGACCAACGTTCAGTAGTTCACGTACTTAAACTTAAATAAAAAGGTGTGACGTAACACTCTTTTTGACGGTTTAATGCCCCCTGCACAGGCATTAAGACTGACAAAGGCATTAAGTTTTAACGCATGGGTTTCCAGTATGGTCGCGTTGCAGCAGCCTGCGAAATCAGGGGGTGGAGGTGGGCGGGTGGTGGTGGTGGGGGGGGGGGTCCTCCATGCATTACCGAGGCCATAACTCCCGGCCCCGCGCGGCGCGGCGCGGCGCGGCTCGGCGCGTCCTCCAGGAGGTGCATTAACACCAGCCTCCAGCAGGTCCTCTTTCACGGCCCCAGATAAATCTTATCCAGACCAGCGGTCGTTGAATAGCGCTGCGTGTCTCCTCCCGGGCCCCGGGGGGGAGCCGCCCGGCCCCACCTAGAACACGGCCTGCGGGGCGGGGGCGGGGGAGGCGGCGGGGCCAGCGCGAAAATCATATGCAAATGGGAGGAGCAAGGGGCGTGGCGGGGCGTGGCGGGGCGCGGCGGGGCGGGGTGTGGCGGGGCGGGGCGGGGCGGGGCGGGGCGGGGTGTGCTGCGCGATCTAAACCCCACGGACCGTTACAGTGGGGCGGTCGTCTCGGCCAGGCGATCAGCAGAGCGACCCGACTAACTATACTACCCTGTCACAAAACCGCACAGCTTCGAGAATTCAAAATTCATCGTTTTTGTTTGTTTTTTTTGTTTTTGCTTTTTTTAGTACCTGAGGAGGACAGGATGGTGACCTTCCAAAAGGCACCGCGACCGCGGGCAAGACCGCGCTGGCGTAAAGAGAGGTAAATACAGTCCTACTCCACCTGCGGGGCGGGGCGGGGCGGGGCGGGGCGGGGCGGGGCGGGGCGGGGCGGGGCGGGGCGGGGCGGGGCGGGGTGGCGGCACAAAGGGAGCGCGACGCGAGGCCTGGACAAGCATTCTCAGAGAAACATCCGCCTCAGTTTGGAGAGTTAGACACACAGCGAGAGCGTGTTTCGCTCCGCGTCACAAGTCGCGTGGAAATGCCCTCTCTCCTCTCTCGCCCCGCCCCGCCCCGCCCCCTGTCGGCCTGCGGGCCGCAGTGCGCCGCGACGCGCCGGCGAGAAGGGCGCGCTGTTCCTCATAATCTGCCCCGGCCGGATAATACACAGAAGTCTGCGCGGATAATCCGGGGCTATAATGCTGTCGGAGTTAGAGTGTGCAAGGCAGCCTGCCGCTGCTCTTTCACCAGTTGTTCGCGAGGGGAGCCAGTGCGACCGGCTGGCAGGTGGGAGGTGAAGAACCTACCCCAGGATAATTGGCTGAGCTAAATTGAAATTGAAATTTAATTTGAACTTGAAATGTTCAGCCCTGTCAGAAAGCGCCAAGGGGAGACCGACGGGGAGGCGGCGTGAAGGGAAGGGCCAGGCGTGACGCGTAGGATGAGAAATGTCGACAGGCTTGCCAACCACCAATGCAAACCTCAATTGTAAATCGGTGTTTTAGCTTTCAGCTTTAGCGGGCCGCAGGCCAAGGTGGACGCGCACTTTTAGCTAAGCCTCCCACGATTTTAAGGTGCGTCTGCCTAGTAATACCGGGGGTAACACCATCACAGCCCCCTCTGACATGTTTCTGCTAGGATGTGCCATCATCACGCAGGATGACCACGACCACACTCCCAGACGCACTGTCAGTGCAGCACGACTGCTGTGTTCTTCGCAAAAAAAAATAAAAAAAATTGATACGGTGTAGAAGTTGGTTCCCTGCAGGTAAGGCTGCCGGTGCTGTACCGGTGGGAGCTCTCCTGTTCCGCCCGCGCGTCCCGACCGACATAATGCCCGTTGTGAACCCGACCCCCCCACCCGCGATTGTGTGAAAGAGATTGCCGAACGACCAAGGTCAGGGTAGAGGTGAGGCTGCGAGGGAGGGCGGGAGGGGGGAGGGAAGGGAAGGGGTCTGATCGCGCGGTCTCCGCCCCGACCACCATTGTGTCGGCCGCGTGCCTGCGCCCCGCCCCGCCCCGCCCCGCCCCGCCCCGCCCCGCCCCGCCCCGCCCCGCCGCGCCCTAAATGGACCCCTTGGGAGCGCTCGCCTCACCTAGACGGCGTCATTTGCGTGGCCGAGTTGCGATCCCGGAGGGCCTGCGGGCGTGGAGGCCGCGTGGAGGCCGGGCCGGCCAAGGCCTCGGTCACGTGCGGGGCGGGCGGGGCAGAGGCCGGGGAAAAGGTCGCATTCCACGACCCGGCCCCGGCCACCAACGGCCTCAGGTCCACCGCGCCCCGCCCCGCCCTCGCCAAGAAGGCCGGCCAGCGACCGCTTTACTGCCGGCCGCTGCGGTGTAACCCCGGGCGTTCACTGCCTGACCCAGGCGCATGAACGAATGTCGTACACTTGCAGTTGTGTGAGTGCTCATTCTCACACTTGCGTCCAAGCAAAGGGGGTGAATATTTCTAGAATTTGAGGAAGGGGAAAGTGTGCGAATGGAAAATCGTACGTGTACCAGTGCGCGCATTCAAAGAGTGTTGTGATGTGGTGGCTGCGACCGCGGTCCCCGGCCGGGCCGGGCCGGGCCGGGCCCGGCAGGGTGGCAAAGTTGAGCTCGAGGTAGGGGTGGTTGTAGTGCTGGAGGAGCAAACACACACCTGTCCCGTCGTACCGCAGGGGGAGGGGGAGGGAGGGGGCAGAGAGTGCGAAAGTAGGTGGCCCTCGCAAGGAAAGTTTGGCAACTCATCCGTCACTCCGCCGTCGAGGGAAAGAGATATGAGGGGGAGGAGGAGGAGGAGGAGGAGGAGGAGGAGGAGGAGGAGGAGGAGGAGGAGGAGGAGGAGGAGGAGGAGGAGGAGGAGGAGGAGGAGGAGGAGGAGGAGGGAGGAGAGGGAGGAGGAGGAGGAGGAGGAGGAGGAGGAGGAGGAGGAGGAGGAGGAGGAAGAGGAGGACGAGAAGGAGGAGGAAACGGGAGGCGGTCGGCATCGGGATAACAGCGGGTGACAGCGACCTATATGCCCCACTCCCGCCCGCCCTCCACACACACACACTCACACACAGACACACACACGCACGCACGGACTACTCCACACGCACTTGAGTGCCAGCCAACGTCAAATAAATATCAATATATCGCAAGATTTGTCGCGCGCCACTCCACCGCCACAAATCGAAAACCTGCGACGCTACAGGAGGGCAACGAGAAAACAGTATGTCCCATGCAAAAAATATCTTTTGCTTTACTATTTTTCGAATGCAGGATGTTCAATTGCAACGCCGACGTTGGGCTGAAGTACAAATATATTCATTTTTATGCGCCTAACGAAGACTTTTTTTTTTTTTTTGATGCGGGGTGCCACCTGGTGGCTGACCCTTGCTGGAGCTGGCGCTGGAGAGGCTGGTCCAGGGGCGGGGGAGGGGGCGCTGGAGGACTGCCAGCCGCACGCGGCCGCCCCGCCCCGCCCCGCCCCGCCCCGCCCCGCACGGGTATAAGATACGAGAGGGAAGAAAATATCGGGCCGCCCGGCCCTGCCGGCCCCGGAGGGGAGTCGAACCCGCGAACCCCATGTCGACATAATCTTACGGCCCGCCATCCACCCGCTGCGCCCCTCACCCGTCCCGTCCCTCTCTGCACGAAATAATAAAAACTTGGCACGGGCTCCGGCCGCCGGGGCGCCAGCAGCAGCAGCAGGGGCGGAGGCAGGCAGGGCGACGACAGTTCCATCGGGCGGGGCGGGGCGGGGCGGGGCGGGGCGGGGCGGGGCGGGGCGGGGCGGGGCGGCGGGTGGATGGCCCGACGGGGAGTTCCCTTCCGACTACCGACCAATCGCAACCCCGCCCCGCTCCGCCCTTCATCCCCGAGCCTGGTCGGAACGGCGACACTTGATTAAGTTGACGCTAACCTCATCTGCCGGCAGGCGCTCGGTCCCGCTCCTGCCCGTGCTCCTGCCCGTGCTCCTGCCCGCGCTCCTGCCCGTGCTCCTGCCCGTGCTCCTGCCCGTGCTCCTGCCCGTGCTCCTGCCCGCCCTGCTCGCAGCCCGACCCGACCCGACCCACCCGCTGAATCGAACGGCACGCGCCCTCGGGTCAATCAGCCATTTACATTGAGGTTACGCGACGCGCACGAGCGCCGCGACGCCACACTGGAAATCCAAGTGTACGAATGTCGCTCACTTGTAGGTGAGCAAATAACCATTCACTCACATGTACCGGGCGTTTCATAAAAGACGCAGGTGCGGGCGGGTTTGCCTACCCGATCTCCCCGTAAGGCGCCATAGCCCCTTGGGTAGGCAAACCCGCCCGCACCTGCGTCTTTTACGAAACGCCCGGTACCTACAACTGACCGAATAGTTATTTGCTCACCTAAAAGTGAGCAACATTCGTACACTTGGATTTCCAGTGCACGCGACGCCACGCGACGCCACCGGCATCGCCGAAAAATAAACACTGCCAAGATTTACCTGCAATATTACTTTCATGATATCCTTTTCTGTTAAATCTTTTTTGGGGGGGTTGTCATTACAGCACACTCTAAAAAGCTTACGGTGAATTTCCCCCGTAATCATTTATTGGAGTACTGCGCGGCGGGTGATTGGGCATGGTACTGTAGCGCAGCGTGACGAGCCGAAACCGACCTCCGCACAGAAGCAGACCTACCGCAGGAATCCCAACGGATAGGAAAAGCAGTACCCCGAGCGAGACACCCGCCCCGCCCCGCCCCGCCCCTGGCGTAGCTTCGTCGCAAAGCAAATATTTCATTTCATAATCCGCCCCTGATCAAAAGAGATTGGATTGGGAAACGGGGTAGGGGTTGGGATGGGAGGGGAGGGGGTGTAGACGCATCAGGACGATAAAAGGTAAAGGTAAAATCGGAGGGGTGAGGCTGGGGGGGGCGGGTAGAGAAACACGGCCGACCGTCTCTGCAAAAAAAAAAGGGGGGGGCAGAGAGAGAGAGAGAGAGAGAGAGAGAGAGAGAGAGAGAGAGAGAGAGAGAGAGAGACTGAAGCTGAGGATAAAATGAGTGGAAGACTAAGCAGCAGAATCGAGAGGGATCGAAATGAATAAAAGTTGGCCGGAAACACGCTGCTGCCACATCGACGCTGTGCTGATCCGCTGCGAGTCAACTTCCCCTCTTGTGGACTTTCCAGCCTTCCCTCGGGCTCTCGCAGCGTAAAAGTAACGGGAAACGTTTGTAAAGCGTGTAAATCGCGCCTGACCGAGCTGAAATATTCTTCGCATCCAGCTTACTGCAGTGTGATCGTGGACCCCGAGGCTGTCCTGCAGGACATGCAGGGAGCATGCTCCACGCACTCGTTGGTCTGCAGCAGAGCGCGAACCGAATAGGGAAGTACAGTATGTGTTTCTGCGGAGGTGTCTTTGGCCGGCTCTGGCGCCGCGGCGCCTGTGGGCGGAGCGGGACGGGATCGCGCGCATGTTGTAGAGCAGGGTGAACACCCCATGCGCCCCCGGTCGCCGTCCTCCCCCGAGACCACATCCACGGCACCTCCGTCTCCCCGTACCATCTCCCTCCTCCTCCTCCTCCTCCTCCTCCTCCTCCTCCTCCTCCTCCTCTCTCACTTTTCTTATCCAGTAACCGACAGCCTTACTTTTTCGTCCCTGTCACTCGTTATCCCTGCAAGTTTTCCATTAAGATCACAATCGCAGGCGCCGATCCTTAATTACTAACGCCGCGGCGCGCGGGCAGGTGGACCGCGGGAGGGAGGGGGAGGGAGAGAGGGAGAGAGAGGGAGAGAGAGGGAGAGAGAGAGAGAGAGAGAGGGAGAGAGAGAGAGAGAGAGAGAGAGAGAGAGAGAGAGGGAGGGAGAGAGAGAGAGAGAGAGAGAGAGAGAGAGAGAGAGAGAGAGAGGCCTGGAGTACAGGCCTACAGTGAGGTATGCATTGCGGCGCGCCGAGCGCCGTGGAGGTAGGCAGCAGCGACACGCGGCTGAGCGCCGTCTGCCTACCTCCCAGGCGTCTCCCCGGGGACCTTATTGGCGTATTGGTTTGTATCGGGAATCGGGCCCGCCCGCACAACGCCCGGCCCGGCCCGACCCGGGCGCGCGCAAACGTGAGAGGATAATCACTTCAGCACACGTGTGGTGAATGATAAACGGGAGACAGAAGAACACGCCGCGCCAATTCGTCAGGACGAGTGGGTACGGGGCTGCGCCCCGCCCGTACCGAGACTCTCCGGCGTGATGGTGTTCAAGGGCATCTCCTCCCACAGCGCCCCCACCCCCGGCCCTAATCACCCCCCCAACACACGCGCCCCCCCGGCGCGCGCTCCCAGCCCGCCCCTTCACCCACTCTTCCCTCTCTCTCTCTCTCTCTCTCTCTCTCTCCCCAACTCATCCCTCTTGCAGCAGCTAGTGCATCTTCTCCCATTACGGCTGTGTGTAGCGCGGTGCACAGCGCCCATCACTGTCGCCTCTATCTTGACCTCCCTTTCCTCTCTCTATGTCTCTCTCTCTCTCTCTCTCTCTCTCTCTCTCTCTCTCTCTCTCTCTCTCATGCTTCGACATCCACTTCACATTTTCCAGCTGCCGCAGTTTGCCAGTCCTTCCGTAATTGTGCTCTTTTCATTCTCTCCCTTGCCATTTCCCTGCCCTTTGCTTTCCCGTCACTCCTCGACGGCAAGCAGCTTTTGCTTTATTTGACGAGACAGCCGTATTCGCGGGGTCAACAAAAGTTTTACTCACAGTTCCGTTTTTTTTTTTTTTTTTTTTTAAACCACAACGTGGGACTGTACCAGTTGCTAGCTCCAAGGTCTCAGTACCCACCCCGTGTGCGGCCCGGCCCGGCCCGGCCCGCCCACGGAAGCCGTCTAGTTTGGAGCGCAAATAACTTCGCTAGTCGTCCTTTTCGCGCCAAAACGCCACTAACTTGGAGCAACTTGGGCTGCCAGACGACCAATCACAGGGGGCCGGGGCGCGCCGGCGGCCAATGAGCAAGCGCGTTTCGGACGAGGAAATGTGGCCATGAAACGGAAACGGGGCCGACGCCCCATCACCCCCCCCCCCTCCTCTCTGTAGCGAGGGAAGGATCTGAGGCGACGCGTGACACTACAATAAGGTCTTTTCCTGATGTCCAGAAATGTACCGGCACTGTAAATTTACGACTTTTTTCGTAATTTGTGATTTACAAACGGTGTTGTAACGTAACAATCGAAATCGTACATTTACGAAAGTCTATTTGAGCTCGTTTAAGAATCACAAGTCAATACCAAGTGTCCTTAAAATTTTGTAATTTTACAATTTGATATCGTAACTTTACGACATTTCTCAAGGAAAATTTTCCCGTAACTCTTACAAACATTTCTCACAGTGGGAGTTTTTCACGGACAAGCAAAAGACACAAATAACACGTTTAGAAAAAAAACAATTCCTGTGACAGTAAGCGTCTGCTCTTACAACTAACTCCTTCTTTTCACAACGTTCCCACACCGCCAGCTCGTACACATGTCGACGCGTCGACAACAGTCATGAGGAGAGCTACATGTGCGGCCCACCGCGACCCGAGACACGACACAAACAGGCTCAAGTGAGGTTAGCCATTAGGGGAATGCCTGCCAAGCATTACCCTAATGGAATGCACGCGATACGTGTTCGTGGACGCCCTTCAACAAGCTAGTACAACTGAGGCGCCCCGCCCCGCCCCGCCCCACCGCAACAAACTAGTAACGTATGCGTTCACTCTGCTCCTCATTGGATATTTCGCAAACTTTTCAAACAGTAAAATCACGCTTGAGAAACGGAAGAAAAAAATATTCTTTCACGGCACACACACACATACACACACAAACACGAAAGCTGTCAATTTTGTGTGAGTACTTCTGCCGTGGGCCAAAAAGGGGTGCGTCTGGTCTTTGAAACCCCCTCCCCCTCCCCCTCCCCCTCCAACCCACCCCTCACTTCCACGAAATTAGCGCACGTGCCGCAGCGCCGGCTAATTCGGAGGGAAACAGAGAGAAAAGGAGAGAATAAGAGCCGTATGCAAATGGGCAGCCCAGCCCGGCTCCCAGAACCTCTCACTTCGCGGAAACGGCACATTGTCACGTGTATCTCTGCGCTTTTCAAATTAATAAAACGACATCGCTTTCTGCGGATTGGGTAATTGGCAGAAGGCTGCTGGGGTGTTTTTTTGAAAAGGGTGGTGCTGATAGTGATACGGGAAGGCAGCAGGGTAAGCGGTGAGGTGCACAGTGGGCGGAGGGAGGGAGGGGGTAGTGACGGACCTGGATTGGGGCCACCTCCAGCTGCCCCCAGAGGGGCGCAAGTGGTCCAAAGGGGTCTTGTTGTCCTTGGCAGGGCCTTTCGCCGGCCCATAACACTCGGGATTGTTTAGCCTGGCGCGCTGCCCACCCCGCGCCTCGACTTTCACGATTCCTTTTTCTCCTCTCTCTCTCTCTCTCTCCCTCTCCCCCTGTCTCTCTGTCTCTCTCTCTCTCTCTCTCTCCCTCTCTCTCTCTGTCTCTGTCTCTCTCCCTCTCTCTCTCTCTCCCTCCCTCTTTTGGCGTACAATTCCATGACTCCTGGCCTGCATCTCCGAATAGTACCACTCTACGAGAGGCACCCTCACGCTTCCAGCGGGGCGTGGCGGGGCGGCGCCCTGCACCCCATTACTGGCACGGAGTAGCGCTGCAGCTCAACTGCAAAGTTTCGCCCCGTGCCTGCCGTGTTGTCGTCTGCGCCCGCCCCGCCGCGCGCGCCAAAAACTGAGGGGGGGGGGAGGAGGAGGACGCGAACAGTGGCCGGGCGCAGCGTCCTCTCCCGCAGCTTCAGCTCGTAAATTGTGCCCCATTCATAATTAACACTCTGCATGAGCTCGGCTGCGATAATTCTCGGGCGCGCGCGTTTTCAGCCGATGAGAGATGGCATTTATGAAAACCAAAAAGGAACAAAAAAAGGAAGGAGGACTCAAACCGCCACTGTGGACGAAAGTGGGAAACGTTATCCGTCCATGCACGGTATATCTGTCTCCTGGGACTCCCAGGAAAGTAGGTATAATTTTCCAGGAAAGTTCCTGGGTATTTCCAGGAAAAAACTTTTACCGTGTTCGCTCCGAGTACGAACGTTTCGACCTGAACCATCCACCCAAGACCCTCAAGAAACCACTCAACTCACTGGCAGGAGATAATTTTACATTTTAAACGCGTCGGTAGAGCTCGAGTAATTTCTCATGGCAGTACCGGAGCGTTTGGCACGGGTGCGGAACACACACACACACACACACACACACACACACACACACACACACACACGTGAGCATTCGAACAATTCACATTAAATTGGAGCGTAGCAGCCAAGGAAAGTCAGACCTCCGGCGTGTTTGTATAACCCCTATATATCCGCCCTGCCCCTTTCGCATCCCGCCCTCTCCGTCTCTCCTCTCTCTCCCTCTCCCTCCCTCCCTCTCTCTCTCTCTCACTCTCTCTCTCTCACTTGACGGACAGTAATACGGGCGTGGATGTGCAGGGCTGGCATTCCGACATGGCATAGAGATGGCACTCCCGTCACACACAGTGCATGCGGTGGGGGGGGGGGGGGGAGAGGCGTGGCAGCGGAAACAGGCTCGCTCAGCGAGTTGCGGGGCGGGGAGGGGCGGGAAGGGGCGGGAAGGGGCGGGGAGGGGCGGGGAGGGGGAAGAAAAATGCCAGGCGGGGCGGTGTCCGGCTAGTGCAGAGGGTGGCCCCCTCTCCCCCCCTTCAGGTCCGGGATGCACTGCTGCTGCTGACAACATCCTTGTCATCATGGAGGAGAAAAATAAAAAAAAATCCAGCAGCAAAGCAGCAGGCAGAAATGATAATAGCAATAAAACAAAAAGCCCAGCCAGGACCGGCGGGGCGCGGCTGACGAGATAGGAAGGGCAGGGCGTCGAAAGGGAAATTTATTTCAGCGCAGGCGGGACGGGACAGCGAGGCCCAGGAACAAGTCGCCAACGCAAAAAAAAAAAAAAAAAAAATAGGACACGATTGCAGGGCGAACAGAAACGTGCGTCCAGTACAGTCCCCTCTCCCTCCCGTAATAATTTTTAGAGTAAGACCCAGAGAGAGAGAAGAGAGAGAAGAGAGAAAGAGGGAGAGAGAGAGAGAGAGAGAGAGAGAGAGAGAGAGAGAGAGAGAGAGAGAGAGAGAGAGAGAGAGAGAGAGAGAGAGAGAGAGAGAGAGAGGAACGCCACGACAGTTCGGCGCGGCCAAACAGCAAAGGGGGTGCCGACGCGGACGCGGCAGGTGGCTAATCCACTTGGGAGCAACTCCCAAGGACGGACGTTCCGCTGGCCGAGATCGTCTGCTCTCTCTCTCTCTCTCTCTCTCTCTCTCTCTCTCTCTCTCTCTCTCTCTCTCTCTCTCTCTCTCTCTGGGCTACACTACACCCGGTCCCTCATGTTCCGTTGTAAGCAACGTTATCAAAGTTGGTGCCCGCAATATCGCTCCCGCCCCGCCCCGCCCCGCCCGGCACAACTTTGAATCCGATCAGAGTTCCCTGTCAGTGGGATTCCTCCGTGATTCTTCGCCGCTCCGGGCAGCAGCCGAGCAGCGCGCGGGGTCCACGGCCCTGGGGCGGGGCAGGCGGGGCGGGGTGGGGCGGGGCGGGGTGGGGCGGGGCGGGGCGGGGCGGGACGGGGTACTTGCACAACAGTTCCCGGCTCAAGTTACTGCTGCGGGTGCGCGCTGGTACGGCATGTTCGCGCGCGCGCCCACACACAGAGAGAGAGAGAGAGAGAGAGAGAGAGAGAGAGAGAGAGAGAGAGAGAGAGAGAGAGAGAGAGAGCACCGCACGCCACTTGGAGGCGTATCGTTAGAATTCCCATTGCGCTGCGCATAGTTATTCCCGCGGTGGGCGCGGGCGCGCGAGTGCCGGGAAACTCTCCCCTGTGCTGACAGTAAGCCACTCTGTGTATTTTTGTTTCTTTTTTCAAATACGAAATTTTCGTAACATGAAGAAAAAAGAATTTCTTTCCGCCTGAAAGAAAATGGTTTTGTGGGTGTTGTACGGGGGAGAGTGAGGAGGGGGAGGGGAAGGGGGCAAAGAGGGGCCTCAGCAGGTGTGGCGAATCAACGTGATAGCCCCTGTGCTTCCCCCCCCCCCCAACCACGCCGCCACCACCCGCATACAAATGAACGCTCGCCCCTTTATTCGTTTGGAAAAATGAGCGGGAGCGAAGTGGCGGAGGGGAAAAAAAATTATATATATAATGGAACCAAAGGCTGCGAGAAAAAGTACGTACTGATGATGGCGGAATATGTTTGCACACATGCAACACATCGCAAAAACGTTTCTCCAGTCCGCGGGTGTACAGAGCGGGGGCGGGGGCGGTAACAGCGCACGCGACGGCGAGAAAAACGCCCACCCAGACAATAACAGGTGGCACGGCAAAACGCACGCGAACCTATCGCCGTGGTGCCATTAGGGCGCTTCACGCCCCGCCCCGCCCCGCCCGCCCCAATGTGCCGCCGACGGGGTCCGGGCCGGGGGCGGTACTTCAGGCCACATGGACATATTAATGGAGATTATACAAGCGGGGAGAGAGTGCTCACGGCGACGGGGCGGGGCGGGGCGGGGCGGGGTCGTGGGGGTGCGGTGGGGGGCGTGGTGTGGGGCGTGGTGGGGGCGAACGCAAGATAAAAGGGAAGTATGAAGGGAGTGGTGGGGTGGGGTTGCGGGGGCCGCCAAAGGAGTTAGGGGATAACGACTGGTAGGGCCGGGCTGGGCTGGGGTCTGCGCAGTCAGCAAACAGTGGCAGGGCAGGGGGCGGAGGA
>CM066259.1:3065438-3387938 GCA_033675135.1 Frankliniella intonsa
GCGCCTCCCCTCGCGGGTGGGTTCTCTCTCTTTATCTTTGTCATCCCCCCCGTCCCCCTCCACCTCCTCATGGTCCACGCCGCCGCCTGCCTGCTTCCCATTTCTCCTCGTGCATGAAGCAGTTAAGCCCTCGACCGTGCCCGAGCAAACGCCCCCAAAAGCCCTCGCGCAAATCCACTTCTTGTGAATAAAGTGCGTGATATCGCGCGACGCGACGGCGCCGCGACGCGCGTCGTGTCGCCGTCGGCGGCGTCCTCCCCGGTCGCGGAGCGGAGGGTGTCCCGCGGGGAGTTGGGCCCCTCGTACTCACCCCTGGGGCTGGGGCGTCACTGCAAGGTATCCATAGCTCGGGTGGCATGCTACATCGGGGCACTCGCTGGCACTCGCGAGGGTGTCTCAACGGGCACTCCGCGGGACGGAGCGGTACTCCTGGCGCACGGGGCCGTCACGCGGCGGCTGCTTCGTCACAGCGGCGGCAGGCCGACGGCGGCTTCGTCACAGCGGCGGCAGGCCGACGGCGGCCTCGGCGACGAGCTCGACGACGACGGCGGCCCTGCGGCCCGGCTGCTGGGGGTGAGGACCAGGACCAGGGCGCGCCGGGAAGCCGCGCTCCGCATCGCGCGCAGGCCGGGCTAGACTGGAGGGTCCACGGCGCGTCCGCCCCTGCAGCCCCCGCCCCCGCCCCCCGCCGCGCCTACCCCCGCGCCGGGCCCGCCCCCGCCCCGCCCCAGCCGCCACCCCCACCGCCCCCGACCGCCACCACCACCGGCGCCACGGAGTCGGCCAGCTCATCCCCCTCCGTCGGCCCCGGCCCGGCCGCTGACTCTTCACTCGTCGGAAGAGGACTGCCTGGGCCCAGGGCCCGGACGCGACGGCAGGCTCCGCTCTTCACCATCGGCAGAAGAGCGCTCTTCGCCCGATCGCATTACGCTGACGCGAGCGAACGGAAAAGCATTCGCCGCTGTGTCAGTTTAGTGCTTATTCTCAAAAATTTGATTATGGAACTCAGCAGTAAAACACAAAATTATGTCAAAACTCGAGAAAAAATTACTACGCCCCGCGGAGTTTCTGACGTAATGAACAGCCGTTGTTGTTATTTCTTAATTTAAATTGAATCAGCACAGTATCCAGCTTTACACTGTTCCAAAAACTTCCTATATTTACAAAAGTTTGAAATGGGAATAATTCCGCGTTGCAACGCACTTGTTCGCATGCACGCACGCACGCTCTCCTCCGGTTAGGTATATTAGCCCCGCTGTGCGCGCCCCTCGGCGACAACAACGGCCTCCCCGCCCATCACAATAATTCTGATGATTGCCTCAGCGGGGTGTCGCCCGGACCGGGCCGGGCAGGGCCGGCTCCCTGTGTGAGCTCCGGGCGGGCCCGGCCCGGAGATCGGCCCCGGAGGTCTACCCGCCGGGCCGGAGCGGGGGGGGAGGGGCGGGGGGCGCCCACGCGTGTCGCGGCCGGGACCGGGCTGGGCTGCGAGTGGCAGACGCAGCGAGGTATCGTGGCGCGCGGGGTAGCGCCGCCACAGGACGCGCGCGGGGGCGGGGGGTATCGCCAGGGCCGCGCCACCCCCAGACAGGACAGCGGGGCTGTTCGGGAACCTGAGCGAGAGCACACCGGCGGGAGGCCCGGGAGGCCCGGGGCCCGTACCGCCGCGTACCGTCCCGTGACTCATACTCCAGTCAGCCCGACAAGAGCTGACAGCAGCGCTGACACGCTGACAGCACAGCGCGCGGGAGTAAAGTGTTGTCGGCATGCAGATGAGGCCCTCCTATCCTCTACGAGCAAGGTCGAGGCGGTCGAGGCCATATCCACGAGGATCATCCTCGTCCGCCATGAGAGCGACGACCCGTGACGCTCGCTCTCTCTCTCCCTCTCCCTCTCACCTTGACCCGCCGCTGCTCGCTCGCGATTATCCCTGCATGTGGCGTGGTCAGGGAGCATTACAGTGTAATTGGCGAGGAGCAGGAGGGCTAGGGGAGGGGGGGGGGCGGTAGTGTTCCTGGAAGTTGGCGCCGCGCCACGCCAAGCCGCGCCACTCCAGGCCGGCACTGCGGCCATCATATGAACAAGGCCCTGACAGGCGACGCGCGCACACATTGGCAGTGACAGATGACCTGGCCGGCCGCGGCCGCGGGGAGGAGGGGGAGCAGGATACAAAAGGACGCGCCGCTCGCGTCGCGTCGTCGGAAAAATATACGGCCAGGAAGCGGTGGAAACCTCAGATCGCCGATGGCGCTAGCGCCAAATCATTTTCGTAGTACCTCCCGACACACAAAAAATACCCGCCCTTAAGTTGAACACTTCGCGAATCACACCTCGCGGCCCTGGTGATCGCGGCGCCATTAGTCACCCGCCCGCCGCACCTGTGTCGGCGTAATGACGAACTCCGGTCACGTGTGCGCTGGAGGAAGAGACGCACAAGACCAAAGCCTAGAGGCTCGCGCGGCGTGGCGCGGCGGGGCGCGGCGTGGCGTGGCGTGGCGTCGTTTGGCACAGCTAGGCCCGGCCAGAGCAGGGATAATTGAACCTCGTGGAGCCTCGGCCCGGCCCCGGCCCGGCGGACACCGCGGCGCCCACCAGTTCGCCGCCCCGCGCCAGTCTGCGGCATGGCGTCCTGGACACACATCGTCGTCCTCGCTGTCCTGGCCGGAGCCCTGGCCGGAGCCCCGGCCAGCGCCCGGGTGCCACCAGACGCGCGCGGCCTGCACGAGGACTTCAAGAGCCAGGCGCTGGCCGGCGTCCCGCCCCCCGAGGCCAAGGCGGCCGCCGCGGCCCAGGCCGAGCAGGACGCAGTAGGTGAGTGAGGGTGAGGGTGGACGCCGAGGGGACGCAGAGCGACGCGAGATAGATCGACGCCTGCGCCCCGCGACTCGACTATCGCACTTGAACCGTGATTTTTTTTCCTGAAGCGCGCTAAGAGCCAATCGCACAGGTGCGCCAATGGCACCTAGGGCCGCGCCCGTGCTGCGCACTGCACTGTGGGTGGATATCATCAGCCGAGCCGTGCCGTGCCGTGCCGTGCCGTGCCGTGCCGTGCCGTGCGGCGCGGCGGCGGCCGGGTCGGGTACGAGGAAAAACACAATCAGTGTGATGGCGTGAGAACGCTTCCCCGCGCCCGCCCCGCCCCGCCCCGCCCGGCACCAGGCCGGACACTCGCGGGGACACTATTTAATCGTCATTTTACCTGTCTCCCAAAGTCCTCTGGTGTCCTTGAAAAGCCAGAAGCGCATGTGTTTTCGCAAAGCTTGCTCTCTAGCACACGCTGAGCTCGTCATCGCCCTTGCCCAGAGACAGCACACGACAAAATAAAAAGAGGAATTTTTTTTGTTTCTC
Source organism: Frankliniella intonsa (assembly GCA_033675135.1). Taxonomy (NCBI): domain Eukaryota; kingdom Metazoa; phylum Arthropoda; class Insecta; order Thysanoptera; family Thripidae; genus Frankliniella; species Frankliniella intonsa. The sequence continues at coordinate 3,068,784 of CM066259.1, forward strand.
GAGCCCGAAAGACGTCGGCACTGTGTTGCTAAAAGTGGACTTGACTTGACTCTCTCTCCGCGCAGCGACCACCCCCGGCGGTGAGGACGAGGAGTGCCCGAGCGAGCCGTTCCGGCCGCTGGTGCACTTCTCGCCCAAGTCCATGTGGATCAACGACCCCAACGGGCTCGTCTACGCCGACGGCGAGTGGCACCTGTTCTACCAGTTCAACCCGCTGGCCAGCGTGCCGGGCAACATCTCGTGGGGGCACGCCGTCAGCCGCGACCTCGTGCGCTGGACGGAGCTCACCTCCGAGGGCAACGCGGCCATCGCCTTCGACGGCGACCGCGAGCTCATCTTCTCCGGGAGCGCCGTCCTGGACCAGGACAACACCTCGGGCCTGGGCACGACGGAGAACCCGCCCCTGGTGGCCGTGTACACGAGCCACAACGCCAGCCTGCAGGCGCAGTCGCTGGCCTACAGCCTGGACGCGGGCCGGACCTGGACCAAGTACGCGGCCAACCCCGTGCTGGACGAGCACGAGAGGGAGTTCCGCGACCCCAAGGTGCAGTGGCACGCGCCCACCCGGCGCTGGCTCATGGCCGTCGCCATGCCGGACGAGCGCAAGATCCGCTTCTACTCGTCGCCCGACCTCAAGGTAAGGTCCAGCCAGGAGGGTTGCCTACCCGCACGGCGTTACGCGCGCATTTCTAAAACGTTTCCCCGTCGCGTCCGCCCCGGCCTGCCCGCAGGCGTGGACGCTGCTGAGCGACTTCGGCCCCATGGGCGCGGTGGCCGGGCAGTACGAGTGCCCGGACCTGTTCCCGCTGCCCGTCGACGGCGACCTGCAGCGCATCAAGTGGGTGCTGGTGGTCAACGTGAACCCCGGCGGGCTGCAGGGCGGCTCCTCGGGCCAGTACTTCATCGGGGACTTCGACGGCGAGCGCTTCGTGCCGGACAACAAGGACCCGGCCGCCGTGCGCTGGCTGGACTACGGCAAGGACTACTACGCCGCCGTGTCCTGGGTGGGCGCGCCCGACGGCAAGCGCTATATGATCGGCTGGATGAGCAACTGGCAGTACGCGGACAAGTAAGAGGGGCGCCGCCCAGGGTTTCGATTTATTTCTCTGAGTTATTTCGAACGGCATGGTAAAAGCCGTCGCTATAAATCTGTGACAGGACGCCGACGTCGCCGTGGCGCAACGCCATGAGCGTGCCGCGGGTCATGTCGCTGCGCAGCCGCGAGGGCGCGCCCGAGGGCGTGGACCTGGTGCAGGAGCCGGTGGCCGCGCTGCAGGCCACGCTGCGCGCCGCGCCCGCGCGCCCCGCGCCCGCCCCCGCCAACGTGACGGCGGGCGTGCAGCCCGTGCTGCTGGCCGAGGGCTGCGGCGGCGCCCTGCTGCTCGAGGCCACCGTCGTCCTCGGGGAGGCCGCGACGGGCGCGTCGCTGCTGCTGCGCGCCGCCCGGGACCGCTCGTCCGGCACGGCCGTCACGTGGGACGCGAACAAGGGCCGGCTCTCCGTGGACCGACGCATGTCCGGACGCGTCGACTTCAGCCCCGAGTTCCCCGGCGTGCACGGCGCGCCCCTGGCCGCCGACAGCCTCGCCGACCCCGGCGCGCTGCGCCTGCTCGTCCTGCTCGACGAGGGATCGGTGGAGGTGTTCGCCGACGGCGGCAGGGTCGCCATCACCGACATCATCTTCCCCAAGGAGGCGGACAACGCCATCCTGGTGAAGGCCGAGGGGCCCGAGGGCGCGCGCGTCGCGGTTCAGAACCTGACCGTCACCCCGCTGCGGCCGTACAGAGAGTCGTGCTCGGCGAGGGAGAGCGCGTGCCGCCTCGCGGACATCAAGCAGGACGCGTAAAACGTTCAATGGACGCATTTGTTTCGACGCATGATTGGCGAATTTTAAATTGTATAATTCATGAATGGCTGTATATTTGACGACATCGAAATTTTTATAAAAGGAAAAATTGATTTACGAAAATATAAATTGAATCATCAGTGTTAAACACCGCAGTAAACCTAGTAGTTTCCTAACGTGGATATATTCTCCGTTGCTAAATAAAACCTGTGATATTTTTTGACGATTCGAACGGGAATCGACATTCGATTTTTCCCAGACACCCTACCTAACCTAACCAGCGGTTCAGACATGCGCCCGCCCGCCCCGCCCCGCCCCGCACACAGCGTGCGGACGGGTAAGCAGAGCAGAGCAGCCAGTTATCACTCGCGGGCGTGTTATCAGCACCGCCAGGACTTAAACGACGTGACCTATGCACAAGCACCACACGGCCGGCCCGGCCAGGGCCAGGCCTGGCACAACTCAGCCAATCGATCCTTCGGGAGACGCATCGCTAATCTAATCTGCAATTAATAGCCGTTTTGCCGACGATAAGTTGGAGAGGTGCCGCGGTGTGGCATCATCATCAAACGGCGCTCAGTACCAGGTACCCTCCGCTAGTAGCGGGCTATCTACGATCCACCACCCGGTGAGTGAGCACTTACATTAGGGCGCGGCAGCTCGGCTGAGTCGTGACCTCGTTCTCCTCCTCCAGACCATGCTGCTCCGCGCGGCGCTCCTGGCCGCCCTGGCGGTGGCCGCCCTGGGCTACAGCGACCACCTCGTCGGCCACTCGGTCCTCCGGGTGACGCCGCGCACCGAGGCGCAGCTGCTCGCCGTGCACGAGTACCTGCAGAAGAACCCCGCGGTGGGTGAGCCGAGCGCTCTCCTCGGAATCTCTTGTTTTCAAACTGATTTATTAAATTAAAAAAAACCTTACTTTTGGCGTCGCGGCGCCTCCCCTGACGGCGTCCTCTACCGCTGCAGCTGGACGTGTGGCTCGAGCCGAGGAAGGAGGGGCGGCCCGTGGACGTGAGCGTGTCCCCGGAGCAGCGCCAGACGCTGGTCAACTTCTTCCAGAGCCTGGGCCTCGAGCACGAGGTCTTCATCGAGGACCTGCACAGGTTAGGAAGAAAGATAATTAAAGGAAGCCCTCTATGCATTTTACTGGCCAGGTTGGCGATAACTAATTAACTTTATTTCAGTGCGATCCACAAGCAGGCTCGAACCTTGCAGCGCGCTCTGACAGCAGACAACCCGTTCGATTGGACGAATTACCATAACCTAAATGAGGTATTTCATTCCTTCTGTTCTGAAACTTATTCTCTACTCTAAACCTCTGGATACGTGTTTGACCTGTGATGTTTCCCGCACAGATCTACAATTGGTTCGAAGAGCTCAAGGAGAAGTACCCCGACGTCGTGGAGGTCGTCAACATCGGCAAGTCGTACGAGGGTAGGGACATGAAGGGACTCGTCATCAAGTTCGACGACAACCTGCCGGTGGCCCTGCTCGAGTCCGGCATCCACGCCCGGGAGTGGATCGCGCCCGCGAGCGCCACCTTCTTCATCGACCAGATCCTCAAGAGCGCCGCGACTGACACCGTCCGGAAGTACGAGTGGCACATCTTCCCCTCGGTCAACCCCGACGGCTACGACTACACCTGGACCAAGGTGAGGCTCACAGTTGGCGGTTCTCAGTGTACTGGTAACTGTGTCTGGGCGTCAGAACGCCGTGGAGGTCATGACCCCTCGAACCCTGTCCGCAGGACCGCATGTGGCGGAAGACCCGCAGCCCGCACTGGCTCATCTTCAAGGGGGTGGACGCCAACCGGAACTGGCCGTACAAATGGATGGGTGAGTCTCGTCGGCGGCCCCCAGCGCCCTGCGCGGTGGCGTAGCTCGGCGCGGCGCTTATCTGAAAGTTGCGGCTCTTTTGCAGAGTCCGGCGCGTCCCTGACCCCCTACTCCGAACTCTACGCGGGCCCCAAGGCCGGGTCTGAGGTCGAGACGGTCAACCTGAAGGCCTACGTGGACCAGCACGCCTCCCGCATGCACATCTACATCTCGCTGCACTCGTACAGCCAGCTGCTCATGTTCCCCTGGGGCTGGACCGACAAGCTCATCAAAAATCACGCCGACCTGGTCAGTGCGGCTTATCATTAAGAGGCCCGAGTTGTCGTCCTCATCCCTTGCACTCATTCCCTGTCGTTTCTGATAACAGTTGGCCATTGCCAAGAAGTCGGCCGCGGCAATCAAGGCGAAGCACGGGACGGAGTTCGATTTTGGGGACATCTCCTCCACGATTTGTAAGTAATAATGCAAAGGTATGACCCCAGACACAATCTTGCCAAATGTGCTATTGCAAATGTGTTGTGTCCAGACCCCGCCGCCGGCAGCACGCTCGACTACGCGTACAGCAAGTGCGTGCCGTACCCCTTTGTCTACGAGCTCCGCGACACGGGCAAGAACGGCTTCATCCTGCCTGCGGACCAGATCATCCCGGCCGCGGAGGAGACCTGGGAGGGCGTCAAGGTCATCGTGGACGAGGTCTACAAGAAGGGCTTGTCTCTCGCCAACCCCAGCACGTGCACCAACTTGTAGACGCATTTTTGAAAAATAAAAGTTAAGGAGGAGCCCAATTTAGAAACTGCAGTTGTGCGTAAGGACGCCGACGTAACCGTGGCGCAACGCACTGAGCGTGCTGCGGGTCATGTCGCTGCGCAATCTTCCCCAAGGAGGCGGACACCGCCATCCTGATGAAGGCCGAGGGGCCCGAGGGCGCGCGCGTCGCGGTTCAGAACCGGACCGTCACCCCGCTGCGGCCGTACAGAGAGTCGTGCTCGGCGAGGGAGAGCGCGTGCCACCTCGCGGACATCAAGCAGAAAGCGCAAGAGAAAATTGATTTACGAAAATATACATTGTAGTATCACTGTTTAATACCGCAGCAATCCCAGTATAGTTTCCTAACGCGGATCTATGCCCCGGTGGCCAATAAAACCCGTGATATCTTTTGTCCATTGTCGATATATTTCCCCTAAAGGCCATTATTTCGATACGAACGGGGCTTGACATTCTATATTGTTTCTGCTCCCCTATACACCCTACCTAACCTAACCAGCGGTTCAGACATGCGCCCGCCCGACTCAGCACCCTAGCCAATTGATTTTTTTCGGGAGACACATCGCTAATCTAATCTGCAATTAATATCCGTTTTGCCGACGATAAGTAGGAGAGGCGCCGCGATGTGGCCTGTTCATCAAACGACACCAGGTACCCTCCGCTAGTAGCGGGCTATCTACGATCCACCACCGGTGAGGAAGCACGAGCACTTACATTAGGACGCGGCAGCTCGGCTGAGTTCCTCCAGACCATGCTGCTCCGCGCGGCGCTCCTGGCCGCCCTGGCGGTGGCCGCCCTGGGCTACAGCGACCACCTCGTCGGCCACTCGGTCCTCCGGGTGACGCCGCGCACCGAGGCGCAGCTGCTCGCCGTGCACGAGTACCTGCAGAAGAACCCCTGGGTGGGTGAGCCGAGCCGAGGCGCCGCGCGCTCTCGTCGGAATCTCTCGTGTTCATACTGATTTGTTAAAAAACCTTACTTTTGGCGTCGCGGCGCCTCCCCTGACGGCGTCCTCTACCGCTGCAGCTGGACGTGTGGCTCGAGCCGAGGAGGGAGGGGCGTCCCGTGGACGTGAGCGTGTCCCCGGAGCAGCGCCAGACGCTGGTCAACTTCTTCCAGAGCCTGGGCCTCGAGCACGAGGTCTTCATCGAGGACCTGCACAGGTTAGGAAGGTCCTCGCGCCTCCTCACTCGCTGGAATCGAAACAGAACGGAGGGCTGTGATTCACAATATTCACCGATTGATACGCGAACGAGACGAGCATTGCGGATAAATCAAACTGTTACATGTTGGCTCAGTGAAAACAATACTTTTAAAAGAATATCAGTAATGTACTAAACTGTAGCCTACTGTCTCACTGATGTGTTTCTTCAACTCAATATTCAAGATTCTTTAGGATCACAATTAAAGCAAGTCTTTCTTTCAATCGGCCATCTTGTCACATAATCAACAGGAACAGGATACAGGAATGCATCAACACAAAAGGAAGAATAACAACATTGCTGCCAACATACCGATTTAGTTTCAGGGATACCACATCTCACAAAGCAAACGGCCAACATTTAAATCCAAGAAGTTTGTGGAACAGGAAAAGGGTTGCTGCCAACCCAAGAAAGCAAAAATATTACACAAAAATCAGTTGAGGTTGAAATAGTAGAGGATAAGTTTTAACTAAATAACTACAGTTACAATCAAGAAAGAAACTTATACAAAGCCTTTTGCGCAATCTACAAGTCGGGTAGGCGATAATCAATTAACTTTATTTCAGTGCGATCCAGAAGCAGGCTCTAACGGTGCAGCGCGCTCTGACAGCAGACAACCCGTTCGATTGGACGAATTACCATAACCTGGATGAGGTATTTCATTCTTTCTGTTCCAAAACTCATTCTCTACTCTAAACCTCTGGATACGTGTTTGACCCGGTTTGACCTGTGCGTTCCCCGTGATGTCTCTCGCACAGATCTACAAGTGGTTCGAAGAGCTCAAGGTCCAGTACCCCGACGTCGTGGAGATCGTCAACATCGGCAAGTCGTACGAGAATAGGGACATGAAGGGACTCGTCATCAAGTTCGACGACAACCTGCCGGTGGCCCTGGTCGAGTCCGGCATCCACGCCCGGGAGTGGATCGCGCCCGCGACCGCCACCTACTTCATCGACCAGATCCTCAAGAGCGCCGCGACCGACACCGTCCGGAAGTACGAGTGGCACATCTTCCCCTCGGTCAACCCCGACGGCTACGAGTACACCTGGACCAGGGTGAGGCTCAGTGGGCGGTAACTGTGTCTGGGCGTCAGAACGCCGCGGATGTCATGACCCCTCGAACCCTGTCCGCAGGACCGCATGTGGCGGAAGACCCGCAGCACACACTGGCTCATCTTCAAGGGGGTGGACGGCAACCGGAACTGGCCGTCCCATTGGATGGGTGAGTTTCGTCGACGGCCTCCAGTGCCCTGCGCGGCGTGGTGCTCAAACCTGAGGCTCTTTTGCAGAGATCGGCGCGACCCTTGACCCCTACTCCGAGATCTACGCGGGCCCCAAGGCCGCGTCTGAGGTCGAGACGGTCAACCTGAAGGCCTACGTGGACCGGTACGCCTCCCGCATGCACATCTACATCTCGCTGCACTCGTACAGCCAGCTGCTCATGTTCCCCTGGAGCTGGACCTACAAGCGCATCAAAAATTACGACGACCTGGTCAGTGCAGCGCGGCGTCCTATCAGTTAGTGCTCGTCCTCACTCCTTGCACTCATTCCCTGTCGTTTGTGATAACAGTACGCCATCGCCGAGAAGTCGGCCGCGGCAATCAAGGCGAAGCACGGGACGGAGTTCGTATTTGGGGGCACCTCATCTACGGTTTGTAAGTAAAAATGCAAAGAAGTGACCCTATACACAGACTTGCAAAATGTGCTGTTGCAACTGTGTTGTGTCCAGACCCAGCCGCCGGCTGCACCCTCGACTACGCGTACAGCAAGTGCGTGCCGTACACCTTCGAATACGAGCTCCGCGACACGGGCAAGGACGGCTTCATCCTGCCTGCGGACCAGATCATCCCGGCCGCCGAGGAGACCTGGGAGGGCGTCAAGGTCATCGTGGACGAAGTCTACAAGAAGGGCTTGCCTCCCACCAACCCCAGCACGTGCACCAACTTGTAGACGCATTTTTGAAAAATAAAAGTCAAGGAGGGGCCTGATTTTGAAACTGCAGTTGTGCATTTTTTTTTCTCTCTACAACGCGGTCGTAACAAAACCAGCAAACAAATTCCTCAGCGCACGCGGAGTTAATGTGATGGTTCTGTCAATGTTTGCACTTGGGTGCAGCGTGGCCAGGTCCAGGACGAACGGACCACTGCGCCAATCGGCTGTTGCCCCGTGCCGCCCTATCAGGGCAGGACGCGCGCCGCGCCGCCCGCCACAGAGATAGCGCCGGACATCCTCCGAACAGCCCCGCACACCGGGCAGGACACGGCAGGGCACGCGCCCGACCGACCCGACGACTCCAGGACACCTGCGATAAGGGCGCAGGGGGATTTATAGGGAGGTGCCGACGCCAGGGAAAGACCAGGACCATCCTGGAGGTGAGACGGTCAGGACGTACAGGACGCGACCAGGACCCCGTCGACGCCAGCCCGTCCCGTCCCGTCCCGTGCGGCCCGTTCCGGAGCGCCAGGGTCGTTAAAAGCTCCTGATAGGCGCGCTGCTCGAGTCGCCATGCAGTGCCGCTGCCGCTGCCGGCGCCCGCTGGGGCTGCTGCTGCTACTGCTCGTCGCGCTGACCGGCGCCGCGCCGCCGCCGGCAGCCACCTCCGAGCACGGCGCCCAGCACCAGGAGCACGGCGTCGAGGAGGACGGCGGCGTCACCTTCCACGGCCACAAGGTCGTCCGCGTGCTGCCCGCCTCGGAGCAGCAGGTGCAGGAGCTGCGGGCCTTCCTGCAGGAGCACCCCGAGGTGAGAGACCGGGGAAGGCAATCCGATAGGCGATACGCAGGCAATAGCAGGCAATAACCCGGGTGTCCCGTGCCGTGACAGCTGGACGCGTGGACGGAGCCGACGCGGCCGCAGGTGCCCGTGGACGTCCGCGTCAGCCCCAACGACAGCGCCGTCGTCAGGGAGTTCCTCGGCAGGCAGGGCCTCGTGCCCAAGGACATGATCGTCGACATCGGCAGGTGGGTGCGACGCGAGGGCGGGGGCGCTGAGTGCCGCCGCGGCCGCGCCGCCGGGCAGACTGAGACCACGAGTTGTTTCATTTCCCAGACTCATCGAGAACGAGCAGCGCCAGATGCTGGACGCGAAGAGAGACAACGTCGAGTTCGGCTGGGACAACTACCACGACCTGGAGGCGGTGAGGCGCGGACGGGGCGCGGGGAGCGTGGCCGCCGTGGACTCGGAGCGCGGCCCTGACCTCCGTTTCCGTTCCAGATCTACAAGTGGATGCAGGGCCTGGAGAAGAAGTACCCCGGCCAGGTGCAGGTGGTCGAGGCCGGCCGCACCTCCGAGGGCCGCCAGGTGCAGGGGGTGCGCGTCAAGCTCTCGGAGGGCGAGCTGCCCGTCGCGCTGCTCGAGGCCGGCATCCACGCGCGCGAGTGGATCACGCCCGCCACCGCCACGTTCCTCGTCAACGAGCTGCTCACGCGGGACGACGGCGACCTCGCGACGGCCCTGCGCGCCTACGAGTGGCACATCTTCCCCGTCGCCAACCCCGACGGCTACGTCTACACGCACACCTCGGTGAGCACGTACAAATGACGCATATATTTTTGGTGAACAAAAGTTGTTAACCCTTCGCATTCAGCACTCGATAAAAGTAAGAACAAATGACAAAATATTGTCCCGATTCAGAACCGCCTGTGGCGCAAGTCGCGCAGCAAGTACAACTACTTCTGCCACGGTGCGGATCTCAACAGGAACTGGCCGTTCCACTGGAGAGGTGGGTCGGGTCGGGTGGGGCTGCCGCTACTGCTACTCGTGCCCTAGAGGAGCTAACGCAACTTGTCGTTGCAGAGGTCGGCGCCAGCCCGCTGCCGTGCTCCGAGACCTACGCCGGCTCCCGCGCGGAGTCGGAGGTGGAGACAAAGGGCCTAAGGCGCTACCTGGACGCGCTCGTAGACAGGCCGAGCAATAAGGTGAGGGACGCGGTAATGCAAAAAACACTTAACATCGAAATCAGAGGACGCCGCGGGCGCATTTGGCTATAGTCTAAGGCGTATGTTGGGTTGCCTACCGACTGGGCGCTCCGCGCATGATTTGTTGCCTAACAACCCGGGGTTCCCGCATTTACCTTGCAGCTGCACGTGTACATCAGCCTGCACTCGTACAGCCAGCTGCTCATGTTCCCCTGGGGCTACACGAAGAACTTGGCCGAGGACCACGATGAGCTGAACGCCGTCGCCGAGGCCGCCGTGCAGGCCGCGGCGCAGCGCTACGGCACACAGTTCCGCTTCGGCCCCATCGCCAGCACCATCTGTGAGTATCGCTGACTGTGAGGAGAGGAGTTGGGGATCGAGATGCCTCAGTTTTTTCCCAGAAGCAGCTGATTGCAAAACCTGCAAAAGCAATTTTAAAAATTTCTTTAAAAAAAAAAAGAAAAAAAGAAAGAAATAGAAAAAATAGTTTTAAAATGAACTTTTTGTGAAATGCAGGTGGAGCTAGAATGAGAGTGGTCATTTGTCAGGCATTGCTCTAATTTTTACAGATGCAGCAGCCGGAAGCACATTGGACTATGCCTACAGCAAGGGGGTGAAGTACCCATTCGTGTTTGAACTGAGAGACAATGGTACCTATGGTTTCCTCCTTCCAAAGGAACAAATTAAACCTGCAGCTGAAGAAACCGTTGATGCCATACATATTATTGTGAGTGAAGCTTTGAAGAAGAGGGGGAATAACACCAATTGATTAGAGGAAGGGCATGAAGGAGATTTTAAGGAATAAATGACGAAAAGATGAGAAAAAATGATTCACAGGAAGCATTTATTAATGGGCATTGTAACAGTGTGATGAGATTCAATATTTCGCATCTGCGTAAATAACAGAGAGCCAGTGGTCAACAATAATGTAACCAACACTAATGTTACTAGCAAAACATAAATATATGTTTGCTTCCAAATTAAAAGCAAGATGGTTTGTTAATTAAACAAATACTAAAATCCTGACAGCCAACATTTAACAGCATCAGAATTATGCTGTCTACAATCCACAACAAATAAGAAACAGCAAATTAAAAATAAAACGACCAACTATCCTAATGATTACGATGAAACATGATGCTGCTAAATGCTGGGTTTATCTAAAATAGCACCCCATTCTGTGTTGATCACTTATTTTCAAATTTCATAAATTTGACCTTAAGTAGTGAGATTATTTTTTCACATGAGAATACCAGTAATATCAAAGTAGCATTATATTAGGATTACATTTGCTTGTTACTTAAAATTATATAGACTCTAGCTATCATCACTCCCCAAAGGAGTATAGCTTGAAATTATTAGGCATATACAGGATATTAAGTTTGGGTTGCATATTATATTTTATGTTAATATGACAAATAAATTTCAAAAGTCTATAACAATCTATCACATTTAAAATTATTCACTCATCTGTATGAGTCCTTGCATGAACCTTAAGATCACTCAAAGTACTACACTGCTTGCTACAAACTGAGCACTGGTAAGGCTGCTCTCCTGAATGTCTCCGCATATGTACTTTCAAATCACTAGCAGTTAAACAACCTTTACCACACACTGTGCACTTGTAAGGTCTCTCACCAGTATGAGTCCTTATATGAACTTTTAAGTCAGAGCTTGTTGTGAATGATTTAACACAATAGCTACACTTGTAAGGTTTTTCACCCGTGTGAGTGCGAAAGTGAACCTTGAGGTCACTTGAAGTCATGCATTGTTTTCCACAAACTGAACACTTATAAGGCTTTTCCCCTGTGTGAGTCCTAATATGCACTTTCAGGTCTCCACTTGTATTACATGCTTTGCCACAGTGGGAACATATGTGTATTTTTTCTCCAGTATGTATTCTGTAATGCACCCTCAAGTCTGAACTGGTATTGCAGAGCTTTCCACATTCAACACATTGAAATGGACGCTCTCCAGTATGAGTTCGAACATGAACTTTCAGATCAGAACTTGTTAAACACATTTTACCACATTCATTGCATTTATAAGGTCGTTCACCAGTGTGAGTACGCATATGCACCTTCAAATCATAAGCTGTGATACATTTTTTTCCACATTCAGAACACATGACCTTTCCTCCTTCAGAAGTATGCGTACTTATATGCTCTTTGAGTGCAGGGTTGGTAGTAAACATTTTACCACATTCTACACAAGCAAATGGCTTATCAGCTGAATGGGAGCGGTTGTGTCTTGCCAAAGCACTACTAGAGGCAAACTGTTCAGTACATTCAGTACACTGAAAGGGTTTCTCCCCAGTGTGAATTCGACAATGAGTGATGAAGTTACCTTTTCGTGAGTAGCACTGACCACAATCATCACATTGGTATACCTTTTCAGAGGGAGGTATTGATTTTAAAGTAGTCTTAAATAAGGTTGGCTGCGAGCTATTTGATGAGGAAGACGGTACTTCGCCTGATGACGAAGGAGGAGTTGAAATTGAATGCTGTGAATGTGATGAGGGGTTATTGACAGAGGCATATTCAACAGGGATTGGCGGATGTTGGTTTTTGTTGGGGTTCTGCAGATGGTGTTGGTGACCCAAGAAGATTTCATGAGCAGTTGGAGTCGCAGATGAAGGCGCAGATGCAGGGTTTGAATTAGAAGTTGAAGATTGGTTTGAGGAATGATGATGCTGTTGTAGGCAAGAGATGGCATGAGGGGGGAGTATATTACCTTCAGCTATCGCTCTGCTACTGTTGTTGTTTACTCCAGCCATATTAATAGGGTTTTGCTGGCACCAGCCTACAGAAGTAAAAGAAATAATGTAAGTATAAATGCTTTATGTGGAAACACAAATCAAATAAATATTAAGAGAGTCAAAAAGGGAAAAGCAATTTACCCCGTCTATGCTTGCTTTCACTTTCTTCATCGCTGCTACGCTCTTTCTTTATGGCTTCTGGTTCTGATTCAGAACCATGAGCTCTAAACGCTAGTGGGCTTCCCTCGATATTGGACCTTTAATGAAATAGAGGTATGATGATGATAGTTCATTGCAGATGTAAGAGGTCAAAATTGGAAATATTAAGGAAGTGGCAAAAATGACTTACCAGTTAAAATTAACAAAGGCAGGATGAAACAATGATGAAAAATTCATTATGCTAGATGGTTTAAGACGTAGATGAAATCTAGTAGAAAAAGGGAAAATCAAACAAGAATTTGAAACAAAGTTTAATACACACTTGCTTGGGTGATAAAATATTTTTAAAATAATTCAAATCCTTACCAGCACTTTACGAGGAAGTGAAATCGCCACATATTTCGAGAAAATATGCAAGTAAAAATGTTCAGTCACAAATGACAGCCACAAATGACATTTTATTAGAAATTTTGACCGGAAATTTAGGTTAGAAATCTACGTGATCTTTCCGTACTATTCCTTGTAAACGCGAGCGACTCGCGAAAATCAGAAAGATACTCTTAAAAGCATTATCACAGTAGAGATTGTGTACTTAATAGAAAATAAAATAGGCTTTAAAAGGGTTCATTTCAGTCAACGCGTTCACTTGACAGACAAGTAAAAACTATATTACGAAGGTGCAGAAGACAACAAAACACAAAACCCACAAAACCCGAGTGACCCGAGCCCCGAGCCGAGTGCTGTGCAGCACGGGGGAGGCTTCGTGCGTCGCACCGGCGGTAAGCGTCGTCTTGTTTGAATCGCTCCCTACGACGACGGGGCGCCGCATCGAGCCATGCACGATGGGTTGCCTACCCGCACGGCGCTCTAGGAGCGCACAAGCCCACCACAGTGCCGCCGTGGGGTGTAGGCAAACCTTCTGCCTCGGCTGCCGCGCACCAAGCCTGCGAGCAGCCTACAGCACCCAAAAAGCACTCTAAGTGTGCCCGGCAGGCCCGGCAGAAGTGTATCGAGGGTGAGGAGAAATACAGCTATCAGTGATTTGAGCGGAGATTGGATACCAGGGGCACCGTAGAGAGACTCAGAGTCTCTCTAGGGCACCGGCGTCTAGCAAGATGTAGGCGCGACACTGGTAGGGGCCGTCCACAAAGACGGTGACGGCCCTCCGAGACGGGTCAAGTCGCACCTGTCCGGCCGCGCAGCGCGCCCTCCGCCGTCTGGAGAGGGGCCGTCTCGCAACACTGACCGTCAGTCGCACACAACAGCAAAAATTAAATTTTAAAAAACGCGTCGGAATGGCGCACGCTTTTTCTGCTTCTTGTACTGTACCTCTCGTGTCTTATCACACACAGTTGTCACACAGGTGAGAGGTGGAAAACGGGGGAAAATGGTAGACATTCTGACATATTTCTCTTTCTAATGCGCTATTCTCTCTCTATCAACGCAAATCTCACTGAGAGGGGTGGGTGTTCTCCGCTGGCCTGGCCTGGCCCAGCTCAGCAGAACCTCTAGAGAACACTCACGGCTCTACTCCGCGTGTCCGAGTCAGTCCGACCCGCCCCGACCGCCGCCCGGCCCGGGTCCTCTACTTTTATTTTGAGAGGGTAGTGGGCTGCGGGCGAGGAGAGGAGGAGCAGAGCAGGTAGAGGACGCGGACGTGGTGGAGTGGAGGCAAGAGAAATAATAATAAAGAAAACATTTCGGGGCTCGTTGGACCACCACACAAAATCCCTGTCGAAATAGAAATAAAATTGCCCTTTATGGCGGGCCCGTCGCTGTCGCTGGCCGGGCCGAGGGTCTTCAGGGGCAGGTGGGGGGTGGAGGTGGAGAGGGGGGGGGGGGGCAGGTCGGCCGGCCATCGGCAAAGTTGGCACGACAGAGGAGGACAAGGAGCAGGCAGCGGCAGGTGTCGTTTTGGCGCGAAACGGGAAATAGAACGAGAGAGGGGGCGGCGGCCCGGCGGCCGGGGCGGTGCCGGGAGGCCCGGCTGGGGTGGGTCGGAGCGGCCGCGCCGGTCTTCGAGAGAGGCTCGCAGCCCGCTGGCGAAAACCCTCGACGAATCGCACACTTTGAACAAGTAACTATGCGAGTGAATTCTCCTCGGGCATTTGCACACACACTTGTAAAGGACATTCGCAGAGACATTTCCAGTGCGGCTCACCGGTGGCTTTGTGCCCCTTTTATTATCACGATGCCTCGACTCTAAATGCGGTGAGGAGGTGGTCGCAGGGGATGGTTGGCGGCTGTGCCCGAGTTACAGGTGCCCTAAGTTGACAATGAGCTGCTGCCATTGTAAGCCAAGTTGAAGTTGAAGGTGTTTGACACGGGAGGAGAGGGGAGGCACCCTGCCCCGGCCCGTTCCCGTTCCGGAGGCTCGTTTCGGTTACGTCTACTGAAACTATAACCCGGACCTGCCTGAGGTCCCGGCCCGGCCCGGCCCGGAGCGGAGCGCTCCTCCTCCGGGACCTCCGGGACCTCGGACAAAACCTGTTGGCCTGCTGCTGGGGTGCCTGCCCTGACCCTGGCGTCGCGGTGCGGCGCGGCGCGTCGCGACGCGCATGGTCGTTACATTTGAGGAACGAGGAGAGGAGAAGTACGAAGAGAATATTCAAACGAGTTGTGTGTGTGGCGGCGGGCCGTGCCGTGCCCTGGGTCCAAAGGAGATGGATAAATGAGAGGGTAGGAGGGGCTATAGGGGGGGGGGGGGGCGTCGGCCAGGCCAAGACACTCTCCGCTCCGAGAGGTGAGGCGAGGCGGGGCGGGGCGAGGTCCTGCCTCCTGGAGCCGGAGGAGCGGGGTCTTCCACCTCTCCTACCTGGCAACCTGTGCGGCGTGGCGGGGCGCGGCGGGGCGGGGCGGGGCGGGGGAGAGGATCGGAGGGGGCCGTGGCGTGGCCCGGCGTGGCCTTGGGGCGGGGCGGGTCCGTCTACCTGCCGTACACTGGCGTAGGTAGGCGGGAGAGGACGCTGCTCGCTGGAGCTGGAGCTGGAGCTGGAGCGCGCTGAAGCCAGGGGATATACAGAGAGTGGAGGGAAAACGCGCGCTCTGTTCACGTGCTCGTAATCGGAAAAATATCACGTCTTGAAATCCACCTGTCTTGAGGCGTGCGCTCTCCCGCCAACACTCGTCGCCATCGCACTCTCATCCTCCTCCCCCAACGCGGTGCACGAAAAAAAAAAAAACACTCTCAACGGACTCGAGATGAAAAATAATAAGGAATTTATGGTTGGAGGTGGGGGAGGAGGAGGAGGACGACGACGAAGTGGTGGAAGAGCACCGGCCTTCCGTCGGTGCCGACGCGACTCGACGCCGCGCCGCCCGGCCCGGCCCACAGGTAGTGGAAGAAGTTTCCTGCAGCCTCGTGGCGATGGGGCGGCGCGGGGCACAGATCCAGCCACCAGAGGGCGACCGGCGCCCGGCCGGAGGAGAAGGGCAGGGCGGCCTATCATTGCCACCAGCAGGGGCGGGCGGGGCAGCAGTAGGGGCGGCTGGAGCAGGAGAAGTTCACCCAAATCAGGCTCAGGCCGGGCCGGAGCGCGAGGTGGGCGCAGGGCAGGGCAGGGCAGGGCAGGGCACGGGTAGGGGGCGCGCTGGCAGTGGCGCACGGAGCAAGTCGAACAGAGATTAATGGAGCTGGGGCGGGGCGGGGCGGGCAGCGCACGCTATCAGCTCGTGACTGCCCGCCCCGCCCCGCCCCGCCCCGCCCCGCCCCGTCTCGCCCCGCCCCGCCCCGCCCCGCCCCGCCCCGCCCCGCCACACCGCGCTGTTCGCGGTCGTTCACCGCCGCGCCGTGCTCGACCCCGCGGGTCATTCAAACTGCCCCGCTCTCGATACGTACATACCTCCTGCGGTCGCGGGGCCTACACTACACCTACACTGGAATCCACCGCCCCCCCCCCTCCTCCCCTCAAAAAAGTGTGTAAATGTCGCGATCATGTGAGTGTGAGGATTTGGAATCAGTCAGGGTTTTGTCCCGGAGGAATGTGCATGTGCATCATCCAGGTGCCAAGTATATATACGTGAGTTTCTCCCACCGTGAGATAGGCGCTGCGGCGGGGGGCGTGCCCGCTGCACTACGCACTGTACGCCAACCGCCCCGCCCCGCCCCGCCCCGCCCCGCCCCGCCCCGCCCCGCCCCGCCCCTGCCTCCAGTGAGGCGAGGTAGGAGAGCGGCCGGGGCCGGGACGATGACTTAGTGTACCGCAGTTGAGCAGCTCCTCTGTACGCGCGTACGCTAAGAGGAGAGTGAGAGAGAGAGAGAGAGAGAGAGAGAGAGAGAGAGAGAGAGAGAGAGAGAGAGAGAGAGCGAGAGAGAGGAGACGCGCTTGGCACCGCCGCCAAGATGGTTCCTCCCCGCCGCACCGCGCCACACCACACCGCGCCGGAAGTGGCAGGGGAGGAGGGGAGCTCGCCATAATGGGAAATACCTGTCACGACACCCAGCCCCGGCCGCGGCCCGGCCCGGCCCGGCCCCGCCGCGGTGGGAACCTCTGTCGGGCCGCGCCGGGCCGGAGCATGTGGCGGTGCGGGGCGCGCAGGCGCCGCGGCCGCGGAGAGCGGGAGAGCGAGAGAGAGAGTGAGAGAGCGAGCACTGTACTGCGGAGAGAGACCGCCCCGCGCCGCGCCGCGAGCACCTCGAACACGCCGGAGCCGAGACAACCGGAGGCGCCGCGGTCGCGGTGGCAGGGCGCCTACCGCGCGCCTACCGCGCGCCTACCGCGCCTACCGCGCCGCGGCAGATGGAAACATTTTATTCTTATCTATTTCCAGCTCGGCTCGTGAAAAAGTAGTAGAGGCGGACCCTCCCTCCCTCCCTTCCCTCGCGCGACCGGACCGGACCGGCGTGGAACACGCGTCGCGTCCCGCTCAGCCTGGAGGGAGTTCGCTTGCAGAGTTGGGAGCATTTTTCCAAAACGTGGCTGTAGCTTCGATCGCAACGGATAAGGACCCCCTCAGGGTCATTGGCAGGCTGCAGCAGCGGGCTCTAGGTGGTGGAGGTGTGTAAGGTGGAGCAAGTGCTGGGCGCCCGAGGGGAGAGCTCCCCGTCATACAGTACACACGTGGTCCTCCCGGTTTTAATTTCCGCCTTGCCGGGCCGGGCCGGGCGGGACGCCTTAGCCCCGCTGTTGCGTTTAGGTCTCCCTGCCGACTTCTTCCGAAGATCGCTCTCGTGCCTCCGTCCTTGTCGCACCCATGGCGGTGCCCTATGCTGGGTATGGAAGTGCCCCGTGAGTGCGACAAGGACCGAGGTATGAGAGCGATCCTCGGTAAGTCGGCTGGAGGTCCTCTCCTCCCTCCAGCCTCGCGCCTGTGACGCACGGCGGCCGCACCGCCCGGGTGGGGGAGGTAATGCACCCTGGCGATGGTGTACCGGGGTACTTATCCTCTGGGACCGTGCCGTACCGGCTCTGCTCGGAGCTGGCCGCGGCCGGCCGGCCGGCCGTGCCAACTGGGTTGACTGGTCCGGGTTCGGGTTTCTGGTTCGGTCTGGTTCTGTTGCCGGCCGGCCGGGACCCGGGCTCGCCGCCGCTCGCTCGCTCGCGCCCTGCCCTGTGCGAGTCGTGAGTCTCGATTTTACGCGACGTGTTCTTTTTGCAGTGTTGCTCTCGATTGGCGGAGAGGGGGAAGCGAGAGGCGCGGAGCAGACACTGGAGAAGGAGGAGGAGAGTGGGAGATGTGTAGCTACGCCCCTGACTGCCTCTCTCTCTCCGACTCTGAGCAGAGAGTGCTCCGGTCCAGGCGCGGGCCCGGCCCCCATTGGTCCATGAGCTGGAGAGGCTGCGCAGCGCCCTGCGGCCGGCGCGGGGGCGGGGCGGGGCGGGGCGGGGCGGGGCGGCGTCCCTCGCCAGCACCACAGCCATAGCAGCCCGGCAGCTACAGAGCTACACGCGTTCAGCGCGAGCTACACGTCCACAGTGTGGTCACATAGGTGAACGCGTTTCTGTGGACCACATTCTGCTGCTGAATTGCAACGTGGCAGAATGAAGGCGGTCGGAACCCTTTCTGGTGGTGCAGGGGAGCCAACCCTCTGGGCGCGGTGCTCCCCGCCCCGCCCCGCCCCGCCCCGCCCCGCCCCACCCCAGCTTCCTGCTCAGCGAGTCTTACCTGTCCCTATCGGACCCCTCGGTTATTTAGGCGGGAAGGCAGCGGGCGGGAGAGAGGTCTGGGGCGGGCAAGGCGCGGGAGAGGGGCGGGTGGGCGTCAGTCAGTCCCCGCCCCGCCCCGCCCCGCCCGGGGCCCCGGCTGGACCACGTCTAATCCAACGAGTGCTCCGGCCCGGCCCCGGCCGGATGTTTCAAAGGCTTTTATGGAACCAGAATGACCAACCACACTGCTTTTGCTCGTCCGAGGCGCTGGCGCGGTGGCGTAGCGCGGCGTGGCGTGGCGCGGCGTGGCGCGGTGTGGCGCGGCGTAGCATCCCGAGGAGGAGGGAGATGGGGAGGAGAGACACGCAAGGTTTGTGGCGAGCGGGAGGCCGGGGAGAAATAAGAAGAGAGAGAGGGCGCAGAGAAATGTAAGGAAATAAGAATAAGAAGCCATGTTGCTGGTGGGGCGGGGCGGGGCCGGGCGGGGCGGGGCGGGGGGAATGGTGCGGGTATTCGAACCGCGAGGGCCGGGCCGGCGGGCGGGCGGTGAGGTGATGCTGCTGGCGTGTGTTCAGCCGTGCGGAGAAAAATCAGCCGCGATGGCCCACGGCTGTCGGGCCAGTAGAGTGTCGGGCAAATCACAAGCACAGCGAGGGGCGGGGCGGGGGCGGGGCGCGGGGCGAGGCTGTTCACTAAATGGTAAAAGATTTAAAAAGTTCAGTGGCATGCAGCAAAGTATCGGCGGTGGCTGGGTGGGCCGCGGCCCGCGGCGCGGGGCCTGCCCGCCGTAGTCCTAATGATGGCCGGGGCCCTCTTAACTCTCTCCGGGTCCCCCAAGCCCAGTCACCGTCGTGGAGAAGGAAACCCGCCTTACGGACGGCCCCCCCTGCAGGGCAGCGCAGGGCGGGCCGGCCCCTCTGCCCCCGCCCCGCCCCGCCCCGCCCGGACAGGCCCTCCGACTCCACAAGGGGGCCGCTAGCTGCGCTCATCAAAGATGGTGGACGTCATTTGTCACTCTACATTCTCTTCTTCTCACCGTAATTTCCTAGGCGCGCCGAGCCGCGCCCCTCCCCGCCTCAGCGCCAGGCAGGCCAGCGCCGGGCCGGAGCTACACCGCGGCTCCCATCCCGGAGTGCACACCTACACCCGCGGCACCACCACGCCGTGGAGCTACAGGCCAGCGCCGGGCCGGAGCTACACCGCGGCTCCCATCCCGGAGTGCACACCTACACCCGCGGCACCACCACGCCGTGGAGCTACAGGCCAGCGCCGGGCCGGAGCTACACCGCGGCTCCCATCCCGGAGTGCACACCTACACCCGCGGCACCACCACGCCGTGGAGCTACAGGCCAAAACGCTGGAAAAACAAAGGTGCTAAGTCCTAACTTTAAAAAGCACTAACCAAATTTAGAGCCTTTGGAAAGGCACTAAGATTTAGTGCCCCAGGAAAGGCACTAAATTTTGTTAGTGCCTTTTAAAGGTAGGACTTAGCACCTTTAGCTGACCAGCTGCGTATACTCCATACAAATTTAGTGCCCCAGGAAAGGCACTAAACTTAACACTTGGTTTTAGCGCCCTAAGAAAGGCGTTGCTTAGCACCTTTATTTTTCCGCCAACTATGAAAATGAGGCGTATGGGGGGCCTACACAGTGGACCTGTAGGGGGCTTATAGGGGCCGGGCCGGTGGGGCCCTGGCGCGGCGGTGGTGGCAGCGTCAGCGGCAGCGGCCCACAACAAACAGGCTCATTAGTCGGTACGAGATAGTTGTGTGTGAGGCAGAGATGACGAGGCGCTGCGCTGCGTCGCGCCGGGAGCGCGGCCCTTCTCCGCCGCCAAACTTATTACTATTATTATGTATTGTGATTATTGTCCTGATCGAATGCATGTCCGCGGCGGGTCAGGTCGCCCCCGCCCCGCCCCGCCCCGCGGCCCTCGCGGCGGGGTGCTGGGGGGGAGGGGGGTGTCTTGCCGACCTGTCTGGACACGTTCCACAAAAATAAAAGTAATAGGAATAACAAAGAAGGAGTGTTGCTGGGAATTGTTTTTCACCCCAAGGAAGGAGCGAAGGGAGGTGTGTTATGGGAATTGGGGAGGTGGGGTATAAGAGTGAGGTGTGGCCGGGGGGGGAGCGTCGGGTCGCTCCGCTCTCTTTTTCCGCGAAGGGACGCCACGCCGGGCCACGCCGCGTGCACGGCATCGAGGGCCGGTCCAGCAGCGACGAAAGAAAGCAGGCCAGGCAGGCAGGGGTGCAGGCTAAGCAAGCTCAAACTGCAAGGGGTACTTTAGCAGAGTGCGCTCCTCGCTCGCCCCGCGCCGCAGTCTGACGAGTACTCCACAGTACACGAGCGAGCGCCAGCACGGGGTACTTTAGCAGAGTGCACTCCCCGCCCGCCCCGCGCCGCAGGGTGACGAGTACTCCACAGTACTCGAGCGAGCGCCAGCACGGGGTACTTTAGCAGAGTGCACTCCACGCCCGCCCCGCGCCGCAGGGTGACGAGTACTCCACAGTACTCGAGCGAGCGCCAGCACGGGGTACTTTAGCAGAGTGCACTCCCCGCCCGCCCCGCGCCGCAGTCTGACGAGTACTCCACAGTACTCGAGCGAGCGCCAGCACGGGGTACTTTAGCAGAGTGCGCTCCTCGCTCGCTACGCGCCGCACGCCGTTACTCGCGCACACAACACAAAACGGGCTACAAAGTAAGTCAGTTTGTCCATCACGAGGAGAGGAGGGCTTGGCTTTGCACCGCTACGCCTCACAGCGCTGCTCTGCTCTGCTCTGCTCTACGCCACAAAGGACGCTCCCATGTTGAACACACGGGGCGCTGGCCGCGGGGCGGCGCTGCGAGCAGTTTGTTGCCCCGGGCGGGGCGGGGCGGGGCGGGGCGGGGCGGGGCGGAGCGGAGCGGGACTTGGCAGGCGATGGATCGCCTTGGCTCTTTGGCTCTTGGCAGGGAGGCGGGAGGCGCTTGGCAGGTCATGTCGCTCAACGTGGTCCCGGTCCGGTACGGCACAGTGACACACCCACGCGGCCCGGCCCGGAACGGCCCGGGCTACACTGTCAATCTAGGGGGCCGGGCCGGGCCGGGAAGAAAAGTTTCAAGTAGTCACCCTGGCTCTTTGGGTCGGGCGATTGCCCACTAGCGGGACACCCTGGATTTACAGCGTCGGACATCCTAAGTGTCACATCTAGGACGGATCGGGCGATTGCCTACTCGCGAGACACCTTGGATTCACATCTCCCGGCTGGGGAGGTGACGGCCACCCCGCCCCGCCCCGCCCCGCCCCGCCCCGCCCCGCCCCGCCCCGCCCCGCCCCGCCCCGTGCCGCGGGAGCGACACAATGCAGCAGCCTGCGCATGGCGCTTGCTTGTCTTTGACTTGGTCTTTGTCAAAGGGGTGAAGGCAGCGCAGAGCACGCCGCGCAGGCACCCCCTGTCGGTAACGGGAGGTGTTTCACAACCCTTGTCCCGGCCCGGCCCGCTCCGCTCCGCGCGCCAAACGCTCTGTGGTAATCCAAACCTACCCCCCACCCCCACCCCTTCCCGCTCTCGCGCTGCTCCGCGACCCCCTAGCCCTGCTGCTCGCTCGTCCACGTGACACGGCGATGTTACTACACGTTCGTTCGCATTTCAAAAGACATTATCATCTTCGTCATCTTTATCGCGGCAATGAAGACTCTGCCTGACTCTGCCGCGGCGCGTTCACACGCCGGCCGGCCGGCACGGGTGCGCTCTGGTGCGCCGGCCGCCCCCATGCAGGGTGTCGCGTGCCCGGGGCGTCGTCGAGCGCCCCGCGCCGCCGCCCTGGCCGCCCTCATGCGGGCTCCGCTCGTTAACAACCCCCTCCCCTCCCCTCCTCGACAGGACAGCCCGCGTGCGCGCATGCCTGCCTGCCTGCCTGCCAGCGTATGGTACATGGCGGAATCGCGGCGGTGAGAATCTTCTCGACGATCAACGCGCGGGAAACGCTCCGTTTGTCATGAACAATCACTGAAAACATTTGAGAATCGAGCCGAGGCGGAGCTCAGCAGGCGGATTCAGGATATCGTTCTCGTCGCTCTGTCTCTCTCGCACTCATTGGGCGTGCCGCATAGGTGCGAGAGAGACAGGGCGACGAGAACGATACCCTGAATCCGCGTGCTGCATCTGCAGCGGGGGGACCCTGGTAGTTATGCTGTGCGGCGGGCGTTCGCGCGGGAGGGTTGCCTACTCACACGGGGCTAGCCCGTCCCGTCCGCCGCATGACCAGTATACTTGGAGCCACACTTCTCTACACTGCAAACTCCTTTCAGATGGAAAACTTTTTAGGCACGAAGTAGCCTCATAGTTTTGTCTCGGATCTGACTTTGTTTATTTTTTAATTTTTTATTTTTTAATCAGCTCTAACAGAATTTTTTTATGATCGCACAAGAAGTACAGCATCAGAGTTCACCTCTTCGCTTTTCCGCCAAAACAACGAGATTAAATCCTGACCCCTCTCCAGTCACGATCCTCCGGCCGCCCCTGCCCTGCGCCCCTCCTCCTCCTCATCCGCCCCCCTCCACCCGCCTCTCCGCCGCTGACCACAGCGCCCAGCCCACCGGGCGCGCGGGGCGGGGCGGGGCGCGTCGCCGTGCCGCCGGGCCCGGCCAGGCCAGGCCGAGCCGAGCCTCAGAGCGTCCGCCCGACCTCAGCAGATTCAAAACCTTGGCGGCGCTCGGTGGGGACGGAGGTCCCTCCACTGCTCTGCTCTCCTCTCCTCTCGGCGGAGCGGTCCTGGTCCTGGACTGGTGCTGCTGCCTTCCATCGCGGCACATCGGTGCCGGCCGGCCGCCCCGCCCCGCCCCGCCCTGCCGCCGGTGGAGAGGGGCCTCGGCCCCGCGGCACGCCCCGCCCCGCCACGCCTCCGCAGGCACCAGATCCTCAAGCACTACTTCAAGTCAGTGGGGAACTTCCCTGTGTGAGTGTGCGTGTGGTGTGCGTCGTGCCGACCCTCAAGCTCCACGTCGACCTGGCCGTCGCGTCGGCCGCCCTGCTCCCCGCCCTCCCCGCCCAGCGCGTCGTCCACGTAAGTACGCAGGCCGAGCCTTGTCCTCCGGGTCGGGCCGGGCCGCGCCGCTTCCTGCCTCGCAGTCGACCTGCAGCACGGGGGTCTCGTCGTCTGGCGGGTGCAGTGCACTCACCTTGCTCGCTCAGCCGTCGGCCCTGCCCACGCGCGCGCCGGTCCGCGCCGCACGCAGCGACACCGGCTCAAATGTCAGGGTCAGGGGGTCGTTGAGCCTGCCTGGAACAAAAGTCGAAATGTTAAAACAGCGACAGGCGGGTGTATGCGCGGCGCTGGCTCAGCCAGCTCAGCTCAGCTCGGCGCCGGGAGAGGGCGCCTGCCTGTACCCGAACTCCTCGCATGTCTTTGTGAGTGTGTGTGTGTGTGTGCGGGTGGGGGAGAGGTGACCGTGTGTGTGTGCGCGCGCGCTCGCGCACAACATCCTGTACGTTCGCATTCACAGCGGTCAGGTCGGCGGAGCACCACTCCGCGCCTCGCCGCGCCGTGAGATTCGGCGATTCACGGCAAACAGTAATTACCTGGCCTGGCAATGGCAGTGATCTCCTCCTCTCCTCTCCCTCCGAGGTGAGGCGAGGTGAGGCGAGGCCGCTGGTTGGCGAGGAGACCCCCCTGTTCCTCTCCCCCCTCCCTCCCTCCCTCCTCAACGTTTTAGTATTCTTCTTCTTTTCTCGGGGCGGCGGCGTCGTCGCGGACGTCGGCGGCGCCCCCCCTCCCCCCCTCTCTGTCTCCCCCCTCCCCTCCACCCGCAGTGGCGCGCAATGGAGCGGAGGGAGGGGAGGGGGGCGGTCCCACCACCTCCTCCTCCTCCTCCTCCTCCACCCGCGCGCCCGCCCCGCCGCGCCGCGCCGCTCGCGCTCGCTCTGTCTTCGGCGGGTCGGCGTCCGGCGTGGTCGTGGTCCTGGTGCGCCGTGCCGCGCCTGGTCCGTCCCGTCCTGCTCCTGCCGGCGCGGGCGCTGCGCGCCGGGATCAGAGGAGAGGAGACTTCCTGGAAGCGACGCGACGCGGTGGGGCAGCGGCAGCGTGGGACCCTACCCGACCGGGCCGCGTCCACCGCGTGGCGTGCTCTCCGCAGTGACCTGTGCCCCACCACAGCTTCCTGTCCAGGTTGGTGTCTGTCCGTGTGTGTGTATGTATGTGTGTGTGTGTGTGTGACCGCTACGCCCCGCGCCGAGAGTGTCCTCTGGCTTCGCCCTACTACTAGCGTTTTCATTCATGAGTATTTGAATTTTTATTTTGGCTCTCATGTTTGGAACATGGCGCCGCGTCGCGCCGCCGCGCCGCGCCACGGCTTCGCTGCTCACACGTGGTCCCGCGCCGCCGACCTTTCAGTACGCGTCTTTTCGCCGGGGGATTTTTCGCAGGCGTGTGGGCGGGGGCGCGGATTGTGTTTTGTGTTTCTTGTAGTTTTGCACGCCGTAGCAGGCGGTCGACGAGTCCGGCGAGCTCTGAGAGCGGCTGCGCCGGATTTGGCGCGAGAGGTTTCGCAACGGGTCGAGACACGTGTTGGACGCGCGGCGCGGTCGGGAGGGGCGGGGCGTGGGGTGGGGTGGGGGGAGGTCACGGCTTGGCGGGAATATGTGCAGGCGAGGGTTGAGTCTGCGCTGTTGCTTTCACACAGTTATGTTTATGGTTTCATCGTGAGTATTTGTGAGTGCGTGTTCCGGGCTGCTTGCGACTATCTTGGTTTCGAAGCGCACGGTTCCGATGGTGGGGCGTGGTGATGAAGCCCCGGCTCCCCCTCTACCTGCAGGCTCTCTCCTCCATCGTGGTCCATTCCGTTTTTGTAATTCCCGACCCTCGTCACTTTTTTATTTTATTTTATTTTCTGGGCGGTGCTCCGCACCCGCTGTGGAATGCGCCGGGGTGGGGGGCTACCTCACCTGCCCGGGCAGGGGCGGGCCGGCCAGGGCCCCCGCCCGGGGGCAGGGCAGGAGGGTGCTGCGCCCACGGAGCAGGTAGAAGAGAGATTGCTTGGGATATTTTTCTCATTCCGGACGAATGGACTCCGCGTGTCAATGTAAAAAGCTGGTGATTATATTTTTTTCTTCCTTTGAATTTTGAGTGTCGGTGGGAGGGGCGTTGATGTCGAATGCGAGTTTGGGCGGGCGTTCTGGTCGCCGCCCCCCACCCCCCGCCCGCCAGGTGTGCAGGGCGCAGGCGCAGCTCGCACCTGGCCCCGCTCATGGAGGAGGGGGCCACCGGGACCGCCCCGGGCCTGAGGGTGCGTCGCCCAATCCACCGGCCCAGCCCAGCTCGCCGTGGGAACCCGCCACGCCTGCAGCTCGACCCGAAGAAGCTCGTCAAGACCAAGAGGAAGACCAAGAGCGTCGTCTGCTGCAGTGCACCGTCGCCGCCAGCAACCATTGTCTTGCTTCGGATGGATGTGGTTCCAGTGCATGTGCTTTTTACAATCATGACTAGATCCACACTCATCCATAGCGAATGGTTTGCGACTCATCTCCGCCACCACCAGCGCCGCCGTCGCCGCAGCCTACACCGCCCTGCCCGCCGGCCCGTCCCGTCCGGCCAGACAGCCGTCGCTGTCGCTGCAAGACGAACACGAACCTCCCGGCCCGGGTGTCTCGGATTTGTATCTGTCTCCGATCTGAGGGAACACGAGACTTCCGGGACCGACGCGGCTAAGCCGGGCGTGGTGGGGGTAGAGGGGGGGGGGGGCAGCCGGTCCTTGCACAGAGGGGGTCTTTGTGTGCGCGCGGTGCGGAGGCGACTGGCCGCCCGGCCCGGCTCAAATACTTCGAGCTGGATTAGCGTGGGGCGGCTAGTTAGCTGTCTTTGTCTTTGAGAGGAGCGCGCCGCGACGCCCCGCCGCCGCTGGTGTCAGAGACCTCCGCCTTTGTCTGGAACGCCGTCAGAGACGCCGGAGTCTCCATGCGGTCTGGGGCAGAGAGAGAGAGAGAGAGAGAGAGAGGAGGGGAGGGGGGAGGAAATCAACAAGCTGAATCGTGAGATGTCAAGCTGACAATCAGTCCAGGCTGGTCTGCGCCGCGCCGGCCCGCCTTGTACGCCCGCTCCTGTTCGGCGCGGCCAGCG
This sequence comes from Frankliniella intonsa, assembly GCA_033675135.1. Taxonomy (NCBI): domain Eukaryota; kingdom Metazoa; phylum Arthropoda; class Insecta; order Thysanoptera; family Thripidae; genus Frankliniella; species Frankliniella intonsa. The sequence goes on from CM066259.1 coordinate 3,095,444, forward strand.
TCCTGCCTCGGCCTTGGGTCTCTCTCTGTCTCTCTCGCTCTCTCCCTCTTCTACACTCTCTTGCTCTCTTCCTCTTCTACACCCTCTTTGCCTCATATCTATGATGCAGAATCATTACTCGCGCACCTTTGTTTGCAAATTTCCCCCTGCCAGCTATGCCTAAATTGCGGTCTTTAAAGATCGACTGAATTTATTTTGCCATTATTTTTACAGGTCTCATAACTTAAGTGCTTTAGGTAATAAACGAACACCTTCATTCGAGCGCCAACCACCCCACATAAACTGCGCCTCAATTTCAACAGTGTAATGACTCACTGACTCGTTGCGACGCCTTCCTTTTTATTTTAAGTACGCTGTTCTTTTTATTACTATTATTATTATTATTATTATTTTCCTGGAGAGGCTCTCTCCCACGACCAGGGAGGAGAGGCGAGGCAAGCGCCCCTTTAATAAGCTTGCTAATTAGGGCCTTCCCTTGTGCTCGATACGAAATGAGGCACCATCATCATCATTATCTTTACGATTAGATATCACGTGGCGGAGGGGGGGTGTGTCTATAGAGATATAAATATGACTTCACTTGTCACTGGAAGGCGGCGGGAATCTCGAGTGTGCGGCCTCAGACCTGGCCAGCCGACTGATTCAGAAGATCGGTTCCATGCATCTGTCCTCGTCGCACTCATGGAGCAGCTCCCAAGAGGGCACACCTTCGTGAGTGCGACAAGGACAGAAGCATGGTAGCGATGTTCTGAATCAGTGGGCTGCTGCAGTGCGCGGGGGAGGTGACGCGGCCGCGCATGTCCGGCTCCTCGCCGTGGCCGAGGAGTACCCGAGCCTCTCGGCCCCCGGGGCCCGCCCCGCGCGCTGCCCCGCGTAATAACATGCAAACGAATTCGCCCGTTTTGTAGCGCGGATGCGTGGGGAGATGGCTGCGCCTGCGCCACGGTGCCTCTATCCTCTGAGGCGGGCCGGGCCGGGCTACGCAGACTGAAAAAAACATTAAAATGACGATCGCTGATAAAGCCCAGCCGGGGCCGGCGGCGGTGGCGCGGTACGGCGCTGAGGAGAATGGTTAATGCGGTGGGAAAAACTGGGGAAGTCCTCCTCCTCGCACCGACGGCTCCCGGCCCGGCCCGCCTCGAGTTCGGAAACAGCTCGCGCGCTCTTGCGAGGAACGGGTAGTTTTACATCCCTGAGGGCGGCAGCACGTCGCGTCGCGGTCTGACCCCTTTCTCCTTCTGGTCACCCTCGCGGGGACGCTCCGCCCGCTGCAATGCATATGCATGGCGGCGGGGCCGGGCCGGGCAGGAGTGACCGCCGGGGCGGGGCGGGGCGGGGCGGGCACAGGACCTGCGGGCCGTTCCACTCGGCAGGACAAGCCGGGCAGGCTCCTTCCTCCTCCTCCACCTCCACGAGTGGGTGCGTTCCAGTCTGTGAGAACGAAAGGAAGCAACAGGTGTCTGCTGGGCCGGGGCGGCGGGCGCAGCGGAGCGTGGCTGGCGGCCAGTGGCGGGACGTGAGCGTGTGAGAGAGTGCCACGCTCGCCTCGCCTCGCCTCGCCTCGCCACGCTCCTCGCTGCTGGCCGCGCTCCGTCTCGCCTCCTCCCCCCGGCCCCACCGGCACAAGAAAGGGCCGCCGCTGGTGACAAGCCGTCCAGATTTTTGACGGCTTGAAAGGAAAACGAAAAACGGAGGGGGGATGGGGAAATGTATAAATAAAACAGGGGACGGACGAGGGGCTCTGGCGGGGTGGGGCAGTGGGTGACGGCGAGCGTTGCGGCGCGGACTGCTCTCGGGAGGGGAGCCGCGCCTCGCCAGGGAGCAGTGAATTCGTCACAAAGTTTTCCCGTTGAAGACATGGGACCGCGCGCGGGGGCGATCAGCGAGGCGAGGCGAGTCACCGCAGAGATCGCGACTCGCGGGGGGGGGGGATCGGGCTCCCGTGAGCGGGAGCGTAGCTGCGCGTCCTCATGACGGAAGGTTTCCGAGAAGCACGCCGCGCCGCGCCGGAGGAGAAGGATGAGGAGGAGGTGGGCGAGGATCGGCACGCCGGTGCTATTCTAGCTGGTGACGCGCGCGGTCCCGCCTCTCACGCTCACGCTCTGTAACGCGCGGGTTCAAATCCTCCCCCCCTCCTCCTTCCTCTCCCCCGCGCGCTAGGCTGATACGCGACGCCTCTCCACGTGCATGAGTATCACTTTTCGGTACGTCAGCCGTGACTCACGCGGAGCGGTGCGCGTTCAATGGGGCTCTGTGCTGTGCCCGGGCCGGGCCGGGCCAGCTGCCACGTGGAGCGAGGGAGGGAGGGACGTGCAATGGAAGTGACGTTCCGAGAATACAAGTGGTTCCGAAGCACGTCGCGCACGTCCAGAGCCCCCCGCCCCGCCCCGCGGCCCAGGTGCGCGAGGCGTGATGGTAAAGCCGGCCACGGCAGAGGGTGTCGCCCCACACTGAAAACGTCGCGTGCTTTCAAATTTAAAAGAAAAAAACACAAAATATTCCTGAGTCGAAATCTTGCATAGCGGCGTAAAACTCTGACACAATCCGCACCTTTTTATTATTTCCTGCTCCTTGGCGCGGGTCGCAGAGCAGAGCAGGCTGCACCACCAGACACCACACACACAACGGGGCTGCTCTTATCTGCGCGCGGTCAGCACGCCGAGCATACCACACCGGACCGGACCGGACGGCGAGAGTACTACACTGTGTGTGGGTTTACTACGCACCGCCTCACACACACACGCACACTAATATCAGCTTCATGTTCTAAAATAAAACCGCGCGACGCGTCCTGGTGCGACACGGCTTCCTGGTGTCTCCGTGGCGCCGAGTGTATCAAGGCGGGGGAAGGCCCCGCCCCGCCCCGCCCCGCCCCGCCCGGTAGTCACTACTGGAGTCACCGCACGCCGTCCAAGTGGAACAGGCAACACGACGAGTATGTGCGGGGGCGGGGCGGGGCGGTAGAGACAGCCGCGTCGAGCGCCCGTCGTGGACGCAACTCTGCGCTGGCTGACCCTCCACTGGAAACTTTCTTATTTCTTTATTTTAATTTTTCATTTCACGTCGGTCGATCATCTCTGGTGCTGCGGGGCAGCGGCCGCAGCGTCGCCCCCTCCCCGGGGAGAAAATCATAATTTGATTGGCTGACTCAGCCTGAACGCGCTCGGGCGGGGCGGGGCGGGGCGGGGCGGCCGTGCGGAGCGGGCCAGTAAGTACACACAAAATAGCTCCACTCTCAGGGTGAAGCTACTCAGCCTTGGTGCTGCTGGTGCCCGCTCCGCGACGGCCGGCCCGGCCCGGCCCCTTCTAGTCACGGACCCTGGCCAGGTAATTGGTGATTGCTGTAGGAAGGACACGGTGCCGTAGCCTTGGTGCTGCAGCCTGGGCCGGGGGCCGGGGGCCGGGCCGGGCCGGGCCGCCGGCGCTCAGCGCATGCGCCCTTCGGCCGGGGCGCTAATTTTGAAACCCTCCTGGATTTCGACCCCATCCTTAACTTCACGGCAGTATTTCTCGCTTGTCTTTGGTTGAGGGGCGTTAGGGTGATAGGTAGCTGCTAAAAAGGTTCTTTAGGATAGGTTAGGCTAGGCTAGGTTAGCTTAGGTTAGGTTAGGATAGGCTGGTTTTGATTAGAGAAGCGAAGAAAACAGCTGATCCTCTTCTACTTTATAACCTTACTTATATCCAATCCAACCTACCCTAACCTAACCTAGCCTAACCTATCCTAAATATCCGTTTTAGTAACTCCCTCCTAGGCCCCAGCCCCACGACGAAAGAGAAGCGAGAAATATTGCCGTGAAGTTAAGGATGGGGTTGAAATCCAGGAGGGTTTCAAAATTAACGGCCCGGCGGCGGCGTGGCGCGGCGTGGCGCGGCCCCGGAGGAGCGGCGTCGTCCTGGAGGACGGCGTCCTCGTTAACGTGACGGCGTTCAGCCGGCCCTGCGAGCCCTGGGGGCCATCGTGCCGGAGCGTGGCGCGGCGCGGCGGGGCGCAGGGGGCAGTACACTGCCATAAAAAAGCACGCGCGCGCCTCGGCTCTGCCCTTTTACTGCTCCGGGTTTGTTTTTGCCAGCTGATTATTGATAGCGCCGTGCGAATACGGGGCCAAAGAGTTGCCGGGCGGGGCGGGGCGGGGCGGGGCGGGGCGGGCGCCATTATGTTCTCTGCAATAAAAGGGTAACCGGCGGGGCGCGGCGGGAGAGGTCGGATTCGCCAGTCACGGCGGAGGTTTACCCCGCAAAAATAAGTTGTGAAGACCAACAAATAATAAATCTGCTGGCGCAATGCTCGCCGGGGACGTAGTCGCGCGGCGTCTCCTCCAGGGACTCCCCCCCCCCCTTTTCCTCCGCTATCACGGCGACGGGCCCTGTGCTGCAGACGGGTAGTACCTACGCACGCACGTACCTCCGTACCGGCCGGCCCGGCCACGGGTACCAGCAAGGCCAAAAAATAACTCAAAGCTGATAATCTGAGCTGGAGAAGGAGGGGCGGGGCGGGGCGGGGCGGGGCGGAGGCAAAAGACCTCCCAAGGAAGGCGAGGCGGAGCGTCGCTCTGTCTCGGCCCGGCCCGGCTCGGCTCGGCGTGCTGTGGTACCCGTACCCGCTGGTACCGGCCCGGCACACCCGGCACGCCCGGCACGCCGGCCACTGTTTGGCCGTGTCCTTGACGGTGTGCTGCCCGCTCGTGGTGCTCCTCGGCCCGGCCCGGCCGGTCCCGCCGCCGCCCAGAGGAAATACACTGCAAACCCGCGAGTGAACGCCGCGCACTGCTCGGAGGCGCGCGTGAACTTCCCTTCAGAAAGTTGCCCTCTAGAGGAATTCATACCTGGAGGTTTTCATGCGCGGGGATGGAAATTCACGGACCGAAAAAGAAAAGAGTGCGACATTCTCCCACAATTGGGTTTCCAGTGGACGAGACGTAGCCTCGCGCCCGGGCCTGGCTCCGAGTTCCGCGCCGTGTGCGCCCAGGGTAGGCAACGCACTGCCCCCGCGTCCGGCGTGCTGCCTACCCACTCGGGGAGCCCACGCCTCGGGCTGCGGCAGGCTGCCCCCCCCCCTCTCTCTCTCTCTTCCTCCCCCTCCCTCCCTCTCTCCCTCCCCCGAGTGCCCCCTCTCACGATCCTCCAATCCTGCACGAGTATGAAATAACCACTACTATCTTAGGGGCAGGTTCAAGGGCGGTTATATCTGCGAGCAATTCTCCTCCTCTCCTCGTTCCCCTCTCCTCCGTCCCTCTCCTTCTCCCGACTGGTTCAGCGCTCCGCCGCGCCGCGCCGCACCAGCCCGTCCCACCACCAGCCACCATGCTTCTTTTTTCAGGTCCCCCGTTTCCGTTTCGTTTCGCAGTCTTCTCTCCCATGCCTCCTCCTCCTCCTCCTCCTCCTCCTCCTCCTCCTCCTCCTCCTCCTCCTCCTCCTCCTCCTCCTCCTCCTCCTCCTCCTCCTCCTCCTCCTCCTCCTCCTCCTCCTCCTCCTCCTCCTCCTCCTCCTCCTCCTCCTCCTCCTCCCCTCCCCTCCCCCTTCTCCTCGTCTTCCCTCTCTCCTTCTCCGACTCCCTTTCCCACCACATTTCATCCGTCCTCTTTGCTCGTTCCTTCCGCCCCGCCATTAGCAGCACGTCGTCGTCCTCGGTCCTTCCCCCACCACTTCTCCTCTCTCTCTCTCTCTTCTTCTTCTCTTTGCCTCTCTCCTTAATTTCCATGCAGTGCGACAGAGAGAGAGAGAGAGGAGAGAGAGAGAGAGAGAGAGAGAGAGAGAGAGAGAGAGGTGAAGGGGGAAGGGGAGCGGGCGTCTCGGACAGCGGCGTTGTGTATCGCGGAGACTTCAGCGACAGACGCGAGTCGGGCGTCTTCTGCGAGCGAGACGCCACACGGTTACGGAAATGAAGCGCTGGAAACTTTAGTGTGTAAGAGTTGCACACTTGTAGGTGTGTGAATTTCCAAACGGACACTTCTCCCTTTAAGTTTGTGCGAAATTTCTACGAAATCTCATGCCCTTTCTCGTTTGATATTTTGCCTTAAAAATATCGATGAGTGGGAAAGGCGGCGAAGCAACATTGTCCGCCCCCAGTGCGACTATAAGACCTCGTCCGCGCGGCGATCTGCTACATGACGGAGGCATTCCCGACAAGGACGGGGCGATACAGGGACATTCAGTTGCGCCAACCTAACCCTCCCTCCCGGGCCGGCCGGCCTTTGGGCCGGCCCTGGTAGTTGCACCACATCAAGCCGTTGCCATTCCGTTGGTACAGCGGCCGCGGGCATAACTCAGCATAACCGCTTTGAACAAAGTGCGCCAAAAACGATCCGAACGACGGCCGCAGTACTCTGAATACAATAGACCGTCCGGCCGAGACGGGACGGACGGGCGCGACGTACGGACTTTACGGAGTACGGAGCGCCGTGATTGGCCTGAGCGTCCAGGGGGAAGCGTCCAATTAACGTCAGGGTGGAGTATAAGACGCGATACAGGGCGCGCGCGGTCGGGCGGGGCGGGGCGGGGCGGGCGCTGCTCCTTTGTCTCTCACGGCATTTGCGTTCGCGTGCACCCCCCCCCCCCCCCCGGAGCACCAGAGGTGACCAAAAAGGGCAAAAAGCACGTGTACACGAGAGTCGAGGGGCGAGGGGGAAAACATGGACTGTTGGAGTCGGCGCGCCGGTCCGGTCGCGTCTCGCCGCTCGCCGGGACGGGACGGGCTGGGGCGGGAAGGGACTTCCCTGCGGCGCTTTGTCCTGATAAAGTGGGGCTCGCCCGGCCCGGCCCGGCCCGGCTGCAGCGATTTCTCATCTCGGCGGCGATCAGGCACGGGGCCAGGCCAGGCCAGGCCAGGGCGGCGGCGACGGCCTCCCGAAATGCACCTCCACGCCGACGCGACGACAGCGACCACAACAAGCTCCGGTACCCACTTTCCTTTGTCTTAGGACCGGCCGGCCCGCGCCGCGCCGCGCCACGCCACGCCACGCCGCGGTCGTGCCTGCCGTGGTTCTTTGTTTCTCGGCTGAGCGGGGGAACGCTCGGCTCGGCTCGGCCCGGCTCTGCTCGGCTCGGCTCGGCTCGGCAGGCGTATACCCGCGATGGGCACTGCCATTCACCCCTTCACTACAGTACAGTACTCTCTCCTAGGAGAGTAGTGATATTTTGCTACCCGTATTTTTGTCGAAAAGTTTACACTGCTGCGTCCCTAACCACGTCCGAGTGTGGTGAGCTGCACTAGCCGCAGTCACAATGAGGCCGCGGCGAGGGTACCAAGGAGTAACATCCACGGGGTGCCAACCACGGGGTGCCAACCACGCATGGTAAAAAAAGTTTCATGTATTTCAAGACCCAGTCTTGGATCTTATGGAGAACGCCAATGGCATCCAAGACCGGGTCTTGAAATAAAAGAAACTTTTTTTACCGTGCGGGGTGCGAAGGGGTAGAAGCTGCCCCGCCGTGGATAAGGGTTGGTTATCAAGATACGCGAGTTGATGGGTTTCGGGAGGGTTTCATAGCAAGTGGTGGCACGAAGCTGGTCCTAGTAAGAAGCTTTTAGGTGCTGGGCTGCAAAAATATTTTGGCCCAGGGCGTTGACGCCGCTACGCTAGGTCATTACTCCCTCCTTTGTGGCCCCTAGCTCGGCCCGGCCCGGCTCGGACTGGCCGCGTATCTCACAAGGAACCTCAGCAGTTACCTCACAAGGTACCCTACCAATCAGATCCCCTGCCCTGGCCTGGCCTGGCCTGCCCTGCCCTGCCCGCAGCGCCCGTACTGCCTGCCTGCTCCTATCTGCGGTCTTATTGTACTCATCTCCTCTCTCACGGCTCGGCCGCGGGGCGGGGCGGGGCGGGGCGGGGCGGGGCGGGGCGGGGCTTCTCCTAAGGGCCCGCGCGTAAAGCCCCAAAGGGAACATGCTATACATCGTCGCAGGGGGGCGCTGCATCAACGCGAAATGCCTGCTTGCTGCACTTGTTTTTGCAACAGTGTCGAGAAGACCGCACAACAAATTATTTTACCATCCTCTCCCGGCCTGAGAGCGCGCGCGCGCGTGTGTGTGCAAAATAAAAATACAACGACGGGAGAGATGGAGAGAGATCCAGTTTCTGACTTACTGTGTTGATCCCGCGGCGGCGCCTGACCGCAGATCATCCAACTCGCCTCGCCCCGCCTCGCCCCGCCCCGCCAGCTCTCCCGCGCCACAGCAACCTGCAACACACAGACGCACATTTGTTTCAATTCACCTGAGCAAGAGATGGTGCGCGAGAGAACTCTAGACGTACGGCCCCCGTGCACAGGGGACACAGCGAGGGCGCGATGATGACTATCAGGCCCGGAGAAGAGCCTTTTTGAGACGAGACGCTTCATGTCGGCGGCGTTGTAATCACGGCGGTATGAAAAATCGATCCGTACACGTGTCAAGATACGGTCGCAGGTGTGCGTGTGTGTGTGCGTGTGTGTGTGCGTGTGTGTGAGTCGTTTGTGATTGATTATTTTTTACGTCGAGGTGGGGGCGGGGGGAGCGGGTCAGACGAACACCTCTGGTTGCGTTCCTCCCCTTCAATACTGAGGAGCGCAGACATATGTACTACTCACTCGAGTCATCGCCCCCTCCCCTTCCTCCTCCTCCTCCTCCTCCTCCTCCTCCTCCTCTCCTCCTCCTCCTCCTCCTCCTCCTCCTCCTCCTCCTCCTCCTCCTCATGACTAGTTGGAGCTCCACCGCAGGACCGCCTCTGGCCTTCCCTATCCACACTGCGGTAGACCACTGAGGAGGGGAGAGGAGGGGAGAGGAGAGGAGGGGAGAGGAGAGGGGAGAAGAGGAGAGGAGAGGAGAGGAGAGGAGAGGAGAGGAGAGGAGAGGAGAGGAGAGGAGAAGCGTTGCGTTCTCCCACAGAGCACGCCACGCGGAGCGTGTAAACACCTGAGGAATAGCTTCGGCCCATACCGCCCCGTCCAGCATCACGAGCTCCGGGCGAGGCGTGGCGATGCGAGGCGGGGCGGTACGGGGCGGGGCGGGGCGTTCCAGGCGTTCTGCTTCCTTGGCTCGAGCAATTATACAGTGTGAACATTTACGTCGTAATCCTTGCTGATGCTCACAAACGTTGTTCTCTTCTCGCTCGGCGCGGCTCGGCGCGGCGCGGAGCGGAGTCGGGCCCCCGCCTCCTCCTACATAGTGCCGGTGGTGCCCCCACCCTCCCCACCTTAGCCTAACCACTGTGCGAGTACAATCACATTCCAGAGCCGAGCCGGGCCGGGCCGGGCCGGGCCGAGGTGAGCGACCCAGCCCCGGAGCCTCGCCTCGCCTCGCTCGAGCTCTGGAAGGCGCTGGAAGGGAAGGCCGCGCCGGGCCGGCGGCAGCAGATTATTGTCCAGCGCTCTCCAGTGATGGAACACGGCCGACTTGTCCAGCTCCAGCCACCGGAACAGAGCGGGCAACAGTGCGCTGCCGTCCCTCCCGATACGGAGAGCGCGCCATGGAGTAGACAAGCCCGCGCAAGTTTTATGTCAGAGACAGTTCGTGTGGCCACAGTGTGGCCATGCCGCATGCTGTGGATCATACGACGCCCTGCTCGGGAGCTTAACGCGGGGCGTCGCGTCCAGGCCGCGGCGCTGGGAGCCGCCCCGCCCCGCCCCGCCCCGCCCCGCCCCGCCCCGCTGCCCGCCCGCCCCGCCCCGCCCCGGCAGCAGTGCGGGACAATGAACAGCTCCCATCTCGCAGCACTCCATTCCCCTTGATTCGGACCCAATTGACGAGGGCGCGGGGGGGGGGGGGGGCGCTCCCGGCGGGCTGTGCTCTGCGGGCGAGGCACGTGTCTGTCATGCGGGTTGCCTCCCCCTGCAGGGGCGACCCGATGTGATTAGGATTGAGGCTGCTGCGCCTGGGGGGAGTGAGATGACCCGGGAGAGAAAAACCATAGGCACGGGCGGCGCCTGGGAACGCCCCGCCCGCCCCGCCTTTATAGGCGGCGCGGCGGAACGCCTGTGCCGCCTTCGCCTCGCCTCGGCTCGACGGCACCCGCGCCTGGCCCCACGGTACACCTCCCCGGCCAGCTCATTGTAGTAACAGAACAGGTCGGCGGGACGGTCGCGGACGTGGCGGGCCTGCCAACGGTCTGCGGACAACGTCCGCCCCGCCCAGCCCCGCCCCGCCCCGCCCCGCCCCGCCCCGCCCCGCCCCGCCCCGCCCCGCCTGCCAATCGTAGAGTGAGCCGCAGTCGAGCTGGGCCGGTACGGGGTGTGGCCCGGTCGCACAGCCAGGGGGGGCGGCCGCGGCCGGCCAGGTTCAAGGCTGTCTGGGTGCAGTGTCTGGATAATGCGAATGCAGGGGCAGCATATTGGCAGCCGGCCGGGCCTGGCGAGGCCGGGGCGGGGCGGGGCGGGGCGGGGCGGGACACAAACATGCAGTCAGCCAGCGGCCCAGCGGGTCCCGGTGACTTACACTGCGCCAGCATCCAGCCGCGCAGATCATGCGTGGTGACCGTGCCGGGCCGTGTTACGTGCGCCGCGGGGTGGGGCGGGGTGGGGTGGGGCGGGGCGGGGCGGCAACAACCCGCTGAGTTGGTTTCGCAACTCGGAAAACAGCAACAAGCAGCTCAGGACGCATTGTCATGCATACGAATGTTTCGCTGGGCCGGGCGAGAGGACAAATGCGTCAATACACTCTTTCTTTGTGCATCATGGATTTAGAAAATTTCGAAGAAAAAAATCAAGGCAAAAATTCTTTTTAAAAATTTAAATTCTAGACTATGCAGGGGAATGTGTGCCCCACAATTCAGAGCTATGTAAAATAAGAATGTCAAGAAGCGAAGTTTTTCGTCCGCTTTGAGTGCAGAGGAGGCAGGCATGCAGACGGCGCCCAGGCCGCCTAGAGTAAGACGGCCTCGTCGACGGCGTGGCGCGGCGCCCGGGCCCAGCGCCGCGGCGCCTCTCGACCATGAATGACTCGCCCCCGGGCCGCCCCGCCCCGCCCCGCCCCGCTGCACCGGCTCGATTTGAAAACGTCTTTCGACAGATTGGGCCGGGCCCAGCTCCAGCTGCGGCGGAGAGGAGGGGGGAGGGGAGGGGAGGGGAGGGGCCGCGAAACAACGAGTTCAATTATTATCCATCTCGGGCGGGCCGGGCTGGGCTGGGAGGGATCACGACTACGAGCGCCACGATTTCGTTTCCCTCCGCTGCGAGGCGAGGGGGCGGGGGGACACAAAAGCATTGCAGGTGGAGAGGAGGATGAGGGAAGAGAACACGGGGAGGGAGGGAGGGAGAGAGAGAGAGAGAGAGAGAGAGAGAGAGAGAGAGAGAGAGAGAGAGAGAGAGAGGGGAGAGATGCTGGGCATCCACCGCGCGGTCCGAAGTGAGCACCGGCCGCTCTCCCTCTCTCTGGGGAGAGAAGAAGGAGGAGGCTGCTCACTCGAACGTCGCTCAGCTCGACTTGCTTGTGGTCGAGTCGAGTCGACCGAGAGGAGAGGTGCTTGGACGCTCGCTGTGCTCACTGTCTCACCCGGGCGTGGGGAGGAGGGGAGGGGGGGCAGTCACGAACACGGGGAGAGCAAGTCGAGGGGGAAGGGTTCGGGTAGCGTCCAGGTCGTGGGGAGGGGGAGGCTCGGGGGCCGGAGGGAGGGAGGGAGGGAGGGAGGGAGGGAGGGAGGGAGGGAGGGAGGGAGGGAGGGAGGGAGGGAGGGAGGGAGGGAGGGAGGGAGGGACCGTCTGCCGGCGCGGCGCGGCGGGGCGGCCAGTCGCCAAGTCATCATCATCATCGTCGTTTTCGTTCTTGTCGCTACGCCGGAGCTGCACCGCGAGTTTCGTCGAGATTTTCCGAATTCCGCGGCGAGGAACCGCGCTCGGTTCGGCTCGGCTCGGCATACCGCCCCGCCCCGCCCCGCCCCGCCCCGCCCCGCCCCGCCCCAGCACGGCCCGGACCTACACGAGGTCCGCCCGCGCTGAGGTCGCCAGGGCGGCCTTCGTTGTCCTAGATTCGGACTGTACGATGTCCTGGGGGGCTTGCTTCGCCAGCGCTTCGACTGCTGCTGAGCGTGCTGAGCACACCGGGCGCTGCGCTGAGCTGAGCGCTGAGCGGCGGGGCGGGTATGCTGCCCGCACGCATGCGCGCAGGAGGGTTGCCTACCCGCACGGGGCCTACGCACAGCGCGCCGCCACGCATGTGCATGCTGAGCAGCGCGCTTCTAGACGCGTCCTTTAAAATAAAAAGCAAAATGGTCGGATATTTTATTTATTCGCGCTTGCACGGGACGGGACGTACGGCGCGGGGTTGTGCTATCGGGCCGTGCACATCACACGGCACGGCCAGACAATGACCGGCCCTGCTCGGCCCGCCCCCTGCCGCCCCCTGCCGCCCCCTGCCGCCCCCTCCGCCGCGCTGCGCCACCTTTGTTTCGTCCGCGAGCACATACCCCCTCCCCCCCCCTAACCTCTTCCCGCCGGTGTTTGCATCCTGGAATGGCATCGCAGGGAGAGAGAGCATGGCCCGAGCCGGAGCGGCCCGGAGCGGCCCGGGGCAGCGCTCCTGAACTGGACGACTCCAGTGGGGAGGAGGGAGATACCCTACCGCCTCTAACACCGGCTTTATGCCCCTCCTTGCCCCCCCCCCTCTCTCTCTCTCTCGCTCTCTCTCGCTCCCCTCTTGCCTGCCAGCTCGCCTGACTGGCGCGGCGGGCCGGGCCGGGTTGTAGCGGCCAGTCCACGGCTCGGACGGCCAGGCCAGCCTACCCTACCCTGTCTCGTGAGAATGAGACAGACAAAGGAACAGGCTGGTGGGGCCTTAGCGCGTCGGTCGTGGGGGGGGGGAGGGGGTCAGCGTGCCCGGGTGTAGCTGCTGTGGTCGGGAGGTTGGGTTCTACTCGTTTGGGCGCGGGGAGTGCGGCTGAGCAGGACTCGAACCCGGGTTACACCACGGCGTGGCCTCTCACACACACACACACACACACACACACACACGCACGCAGTAGTGAAGCCCTTGCGGTATGAATGGGCGGCTCCGACAGAGGAGAAACCGTCGATAAATGTCTCGGTGTGAATCGGATCACTATCGTATCGGATGGGACCTCTCTCACTCTCCACGGCAGCAACCTGCGCCACTACCTGTCACACGAACCCCCCGCCCCCTCCCCCGACCGTAGGAGTAAAAGTGTCTGCCGGCCGGACCACAGCCCTCCTCAATGCCCGGGAAAGATCAAATTCCCTCACGAAAATCACAACGTCAGGTTTTGTGGAAAATATACTTCCTCGCATTTCGCGTGCCGGCGACGGCGAGTCTTTACCAAGTAGTGTCTCGAGTGGTGAGTTTAGCGATTGTAAGAAACACCGGCGCTAAGCTCCGAACCGAAAGCCACGCCGGGGACGCCGTGTTCGTGGACGCCCCGCCCCGCCCCGCCCCCGCGCCGGTCCTGAGCGCACCCCCCGCCCCGCCCCGCCCCGCCGTCCCGCCCCCCGCCGGACCGGGCCGAGCAGCAGCAGCCTTCATAAAGGGACTAATGGCGAGCGTTTTCCCCGGCTTCCTTTCCGAGAACGGCCAGGCCAGGCCCGGCCCGGCCGCGCTCATTCTTCCGGGCAAAAGTTTTCGGGGTGGCATATATATGTCGTCCAGGGGGAGTCGGGGAGGGAGGGAGGGAGGGAGGAGGGAGGGAGAGGGAGGAGGGAGAGGAGCGAGGGAGGGAGGGAGGGAGGGAGGGAGGGAGGGAGGGAGGGAGACGAAGGGCCTTTGTTCTCCAGGCGGGGCGGGGCGGCGAGCACCTTCGGACCGGAACGCCTCGCCGCCGCGCCGCCAGCCGCCCAGCCTCTGGCGATGGCGCCTTCGAGGCGAACCCAGACGCTACCACCCCGCCCCGCCCCGCCCCGCCCCACCCCACCACGATGGCCTGTTGCTGACCAGCACCACGCCACGCCGAGGGCCCGGGCCGCCCGGGCCGGGCGGGCAGAGCGACGACGCCCACCGGGCGGGCCGGGCCAGGTTGGGCGGGGGGCCGCCTCCAAATCAGCTCCGCAAACTTTTCGCGCGAAAAGGCAAGTTCGCGCCGCATCGGCCGTTCCTCGGACTGTTGGCGGCGTCTCGGTAAAACAGTCGGGGCATTTCGCTCTCGCTCTCGCTCCCGGCGGGGCGGGGCGGGGGGTGGGTATTGGTTGGTAATCCAGGGTTCTGCGTGCTTGCCCGACCGACGCGAGAGGCAGGAGCGGGGCGGGGCGGGGCGGGGCGGGGCGGGGCGGGGCGCGCTCGGCCCTGGCTCGCCTCTGCGCGCCCCGCCGCCGCCGCCGCCGGCCCGATGGAGTGGGAAAATAAGAATATAACAGTCGAGACACTTACCTTGCTCAGCCAGAGACTATGTTATTATCCTTTGGAAAAAAGGGGAAAAACATGAGCGAGCGGGCGAGTGGGGCGAGGGAGGGCGTGCTTGGGCTCTCGCCCCCTGGCCCTGGCCGGGGCGGGCAACAGCCAGGCCCCGTCCCGTCCCGGACCAAGACAGGAATTTATCCTTGAAATCTTTTCCGAACACAATGGGGATAAGGCCTCCCCCTACTGCCCGCCCGGCCCGGCCCGGGCCACACCGACTTCCACCTCCCTGTACTGGACGTAAATGACCCCTGCTTCTCCCCGGAATCACCCCCTGCCCTGCCCCTCCCCGCGTTTGTCTTAAACCTCTCCGAGAAAAGCCGGCGCCCTGGGTATCACGAAGAGGATGAGCGGAGGCGGGGGCGCTTTAGCGGGAAGCCGGGGGAGGCCGACTACAAGTAGTAGTGCTCGGTGCGCGCGGTAAATGCAGAGATTCGAAAGAGGATTTAATTATTGTCTGTCGGACATTCCCGGGGTGGAGAGGGCGGGCGGGGCGGGCGAGTGCTTTCTTCCTGTTACGGGCTTGCACTAATTAATTTGTAAATTAGAGCACCTGGCCCCTCGCGGCCGGCCGGCCGGCGCGTGTGTGAGAACCGAGCGGAGCGCGGCGCGGTGCGGCGCGCAGGAGGAAGAGGCAGGCATACCTCGGCGGCGGCGCCCCGACCCGGGCGGGGCGGCTGTAATGTTCATCATTCCATCCCGACAGTTCTCCATAAGAGAACGGCGGGGAAATGCGCACAGCGGTGCAGCTAGATTGTCCGACCTATCCTCGCCCGACCTGGCGATTTGCCCGAAATCCGAAAAAGCGCTATCCAACCTGGATTTTGTCCCAATTTTTGACCAATTTTGCAGATCTAAAAGCTGTTACCGAGCCTGGTCGGGTCAGGACGAGGGGCAGGGCGGGGCGGGGCGGGGGGGGGGGGGGGTTCTCGATTGCTCTCGATCCATCACAAGAATCAAGAGGATCGTCTGCTGAGACGACTGTAACATCATAAGCTAACTATAGGAAACGACTAGGAAAATCCAGTGGCTTCGACACTCAGATTGGTTTTACCTTTTCGGATTTCGGGAAAATCGCCAAAGATTGGTCTAACAATTTACATACACCCCAGCACAGCCCGCCACTGCCTCCAGGCCGACGTGGCGTGGCGTAGCAGGTTGTGGCTTCTCTCCCGCCCAGCCCCGCCCGGACCCGTCCGCCTCGTCCGTGCTCTCCTCCTCCCCCTCGCCCCGCCCGAGTGCGTCGTCTTCCCCCTCTTGTTCTTCTCCGCAGGTTGAACAAAGCCCACCGTCCCCCCCCGCCCCGCCCCGCCCCGCCGCTTGTACCCCGAGGCGATCCCCCGCCCCCTCTTTCACACTCGGGCGGCGGGGCGGGGCGGGGAGCACCCACACAGCGGCGTAGCCACGCCGGCGGGGGCAGCAGGACAACCAGGGCTGTCTGTCGGCTACGTCTGGGCTACCCGTTGGGCCCGCGGTGCGGCGCGGCGCGGCGGGTGCTGGAGTCGACTTCCGCGGACCATTAGATTTCTCTCTCCCCAAGCACTTCGAAAAATAATGGAAATTTCATGGAAAAGAGTAGGGAAATTCAAGGAAATTTCGTGGAACAGCCTATGCGTCATGCACGCCGCCGGCAGGCCGGGCTCAGGGCTCCGCTGTTATGGAGGTATTCTATAGCTATATCAAGAGCCCGTTTTGAGCCAGCGCCAGCCAACCGTCATAGTTACCCACTCAACGGTTCATATCGATGAATAAACCGAATGTTCGCTCCCAACCGCCCCACCCAGCTCTCCCTAGCGCCAGCGCCAGCGTTAGCGCTGGCTTTAAACCGACTTATTCCTTAATTTGATATAGCATACACGAGGAGAGGGGGAGGATGAGCGCGGCGGGGCGGGGCGGGACGGGGCGGGACGGGGCGGGGCGGGACGGGGCGGGGCGCGGCGGAGGGTGGAAAGGGTACAAGTGTAGCGGACGATGACGGTCCTGACTGCGTGGTGCTTTGAATCCCAGATCAGGGGGCAGCCGCGGCCGCACAGGTGCGGCCGTCGTTGTTCAGAGCTGAGTCAGGGGGAGGACTTGGGGAGGACGTGTCAACTGAACGGAACGGCCTGGGACGTCGGTGCCGCTAGATTGTCCGACCTATCTTTGTACGACCTGGCAATTTCCCCGAAATTCGAAAAAGCGCTGTCCGACCTGGATTTTGTCTCACCGAGGATATAGTGACAGCCGCAATAATTGCGATGTTTGCCTAGGATGACTAACATTGAACAAGACCGTCGAGCTGAAACACTTACCAGCAGAGCCCCCGGAGACGTTTATCCGGTCAACGTTATCCACAAAATGGCAGCTGATAGGTTACCAGCGGTATGACCGGTGTGACGTGGGCCATCTTAATTGCGATCTTGACATCACACACAGTCCCGATTTATCACTTTTGCCGAAGAATAGTCTAATCTGAAACTACTTGAATATCTTATGTTCACGCCGATACTTTGCACAGATGCTAAAAGTTTTGTTCAAACCGCGAAAACGAATAAAAACGCCGTACCGAACTAGACGGGGCGACACTGAACGCTTTTCATTTCAAACTGCAGTTTGGGCATGCCCCTGCAGCGCTGCCAACTTCAAACCAACGTAACCACAATCGTTACTGATGCATTAAAAATTTCGGATTTGAGCGGAGGTGCTTCCTGCCATTTTGGCAATGAAAGCAGCTAACGTGACGAAAAAGAGACTTTCCCGTGAATTATTACAATTGTATAATTTTTGACGAATTTTGCAGATCTGAAAGCTGTTACTGAGCCTGGTCGGGTCAGGACGGGGGGCGGGGCGGGGGCTCTCGATCCATCACAAGAATCAAGAGGGATCGTCTGCTGGGACGTACAATTTTTCGGCCTGATCCACTATGTTACATATTCCTTCTCCAATTTACCCGTGTAAACAAGGCCGGACAGCACTTTCTCGGATTTCGGGGTAATCGCCAGGTCGGACAATTTACATACACCCCTGGACGTCGCGGAGGGTGACAGCGCGTGACAGTATGCGTGGGTGGGGTGGTGCGGGTCTCACATCCAAAGAAGACCGCCAAGTTTGAATAGACCTTTTATCCAACGCCGCATATTAATATGTTTCCCTCGTAATCGTGAACAAAATTCGAAAATCAGGCCACGCTAGTAGTCGATTTTTAAGACAACAATAATTCTCCATTGACTGCCGTCACTAGAGTTGCAAATTTCCCTGTTTTTCGGGCGGCTGAGAATTCTGAAAGATTTGAATTACAACGCGTTTAGCCGAAGAGATGGTGTAAGGAGAAGCTATATAGATGTGCCCGCACCCACTCAGCGCACGCCGCACAGGTCCCATCGCTGAACTGCTCGTGGCCGCCTACTGGGTAGGCAACCCAACTCTCCTCTGGGGGAAATGGCGTGCCTACACACAAGGCGTCAGGCTCCACACAGCTCCACATTATTGTGAAGCGGATCTAACTGACCCTCGGCCGTATACATGTACCATCGACATGGGCGGAGCGATAATTCATTGGATTATATATAAGAGAACATATAAAATTGAGTAGTGAAGTTTAATTCATTGTCATGACATTAGCATTTCAGTGAAAATGTGCGTGATATAAATAGTACGAGGAGAATGGAATGTTATAGTCTGCAGTCATGTAAAGGTACTTGATTTATAAAATTTCAAGTTAAATATAAGATAACTAATAAAATAACAACAAGGGTGACAAAAATGCCCCCAAGCAACACAAATTTATCTTCACGAGCACGTTTCTCTATAAGTCGCATAGTTGTGTTGGACAAACCCAAAGTATTGGCTATGTCAATAATACGTCTTTTAGCATTCTTAAGAGTATCTCTCTGGTCACGAAGGCTCTCCAGGATCCCAGCACCCGACCGTAGCATGTCATCTACCCCACGATTTGCATTCTGCCACAAAATAACAACTCTGTTACTAAATACTTTTCCAGGAAAAGACCACCAAAGGAATAAGTAACACAAACTCACATTTAAAGCAGAGTGATGTTGAATGGAGTGGTCAATGAAAATTACTGTCTCTGCATCAGCAGAGTTGTGAGTGAACCGCCGACTAAGAAGTTCTTCCCTTTCTGTCTCTTCTCTTCTGTACTGGGCTTGTTTGTGTTGGTACATTCGAAGAGCAGCCTGTAACCGGGTAGAATCCACGTTAACACATTGTAATACAAGTCATTAGAACAGGATTCTTAATGTTTAAGTTTGCATACTTGTAGATGATGATTGTCATACTTCAATTGGTCCACTCTTGTTTTAGCACTTTGACGTCTAGCAACAGGCTCTTTGTATACATATTGGTCAAGACGCTCACAGTTCCTGGGGAAAATTTTTTACATTGAACAAGAGTAAATACTTTGTGGTTGATGATTCGAAATATGAAAAGTATAATAAACAGCACATTGAGAGGGATGTCATTACTGTAATTTCAGTTTCATACCAGAAATCAACAGCTGGTAAAGATATGCACTAAATAACACTGAGGTTATGTAGCCCATTGTAGAAAACTGATTTACAGAAATAGGTGACAAGAATGAAATATGACTTCTATGGATGAATCAAAATATTGTTCAAATGTTCTTACTTCGTGACAGTGCTTATCCTTTGCTGTATTTCATTTTCCAAGGCTTCGGCATTACTGGAGCCAGCCTTATTCAACCTCTCAAAACAGGCTTGAGTTTCCTGAATGAGAATATTCGTTTGATGATAAAGGGCTTCCATATCTACAGAGATCTGTCACAATGCACCGAAACTCTTTCATTACAGCCCAATAGAGGAGAACTGCAGAATTTCGTCTGCAAATGTCAAGCAACGTCAAACGACACGTCAGGCGCCATCGCGTCGTCAGCCAGCCACAACAGCCTTTGAGAAACTTGTTGCTCAATCGGGCTTTCCGCGCGGGGCTTTTGAAACGCGCGCAGAAGGAGTACGCGAGGCGGATCTCCATGACACAAATTTATGTTATGTTAACGAGCTGGAAAACTGCAAACTAGACAAAAAGTATTGCTTATCATTATTGATCTCTTCATCAGGAATCTGATGTGATGAATTCATGTATCCTTGCAGTCAAGCATAAAAGTCATGTGGATGAGGTGGAAATTTTTTCCAGTGGGTTACAAACCTCATTCAGCTTATGCCATTTTTACATGCCTCTCGACTCATTCAACTTCCAATTTTCAAAAGTGGTCGCGGATTTAGTGAAAACGTGTCCCATATCGTGGATTGAACCCCGAAATTAAACGGGTCTTCCCTTTCGCATACATTTTAGAAAACCGCTCGCAGTCCATCGAAACTGAAAGGATGGCTGGGCGGGGCGCACATCGAGGAGCTTCAAGAAGTCACATCACTTTCCATTATTTTCACTCCTGGAACGAAAAGGTGTCCTGCGGGTGGGGCGGGGCGGGGCGGGGCGGGGCGGGGCGAAGCGGGGCGCGGCGTGGCGTGGTGGGGCGGGACGGGACGGGACGGGGACCCTCTCGGCCCCGGCCCGGCCCCGCCCATTTCAAACACTCTCACTTGCCCGAGCGCCGGGAAACTCCCGACCCAGCGACGGTGAAGCATGGCCCCGTCCGGTCCGGGCGGAGCGGCGCGGCGCGGGGACGGGTGACGGAAGAAGGCGAGTTCAAGTTACGCCCTGCCCTGCCTCACCCTACCGCCCCGCCCCGGCCCGCCCCGCCCCGCCCCGCCCGGCGGAACGCCCGCCCCGCCCTGGCCACCCGACCCGCAGTCCACGACCACCAGCGGAGCGCGACACGACACGACGCGGTGCAGTGCGGACCGCGAACACGACATCGCCGACCTCGAGTAACTGTCCGGGTCGAGGCCCGTCCGAACTAATTCCAGCGACAGCCTGCAGGTGACCCGGAAAATCTCTGCTGCAGGACCGGAAATCAGAATCAGGCAAGTGCAGAGCAGCGTGGTGTGCGGGCCGGCAGGAGACGGGCCCCGGAGCCGATGCGAGGGTCAGTAAACAAAGGTCGTACTTTTTACTGGAATTTTTCGGACTTTCGTGAATTATCCTGACTTATCGGAATGTCTCCGAATGTTTCTGCACTACGCGGTGCGCGAAAACTTCCAAGTCACTTTTCTCTCGTCCGGAGCACACAACGCTTTGCGGGAGGGAAGTCCGAGGGCGCCAGTGTGCCGTCGCGGGTAGGGTAGGCAGACCCGCAGTACACAGAGTCAGGCTTACGTTCCGACCATCTTCCTCACCTGTTCAATTTACGTAGCTGAGAAAGGTGATCGGTAACGCCCCCTGTAGACCGCCGCACCGCGCCGCACCCGGACATGGCAAGGCGTTAGCGTTGCGTGAGCTGCCCCGCCCCGCCCCGCCCCGCCCCGCCCCGCCCCGGTGCGTCACACGAGCGTAGCGTCACGCTCACACGGATGCTCGCGCCGGGCTCATCTGGGTCAGGTGTCTCATTGACTATATCGTTGCGCGCGTTACCCTGGAGGACGGCGCTGGCCTGGCCCGGTGTCTCAATGCCTTGTTACAAGATTGTCTTCATTTCCATGTTCAGCAGCGCCCCGCCCCGCCCCGCCCCGCACGTCATGGCCGCGCTCCTGAGCGTGGCGGTGCTGCTCGCCGGCTGCTTGGTGTCGTCCGACGGTAAGAGTCACGCCCGCGTCCTCCCCGTGAGCCTCCCGCCGCCCCCGCCGCCCCCGCCGCCCTATCTAAGGCCTTCCTGCTCCGCAGCGACCCGCCAGGCGCACGTCATCAACGGCTTCAAGCCGGCCGCCGCCGACCCCACCCCCGCGGCGTCCACGCCAGCCTCGCCCTCGTCCTCGCCCACGCACCGCGTGGACGCCGAGCCCAGCGACCCTGTGGACGCGGACGACGCGGGCGTGCCCGGCTACGGACTCAACGGTGGCCATGGCGACGTGACGCCCTGGCTGCCGTCGCAGCCCACCTGGCAGCTGCCGCAGCAGCAGGTGCCGCTGGTGCAGGCGCCGCAGGCGCAGCAGGCGCAGCAGGCCCAGCAGGACGACGCCAACCACATGATGAGGGTGATCCACAACAGGCCGGGCTCTGGGCCCACCCCGTCGGCCCACTACATCGTGAACCGGTGAGGCCTCGGAGAAGTCGCCGCTGCTGCCGCTGTGCATGCGGGTGGGGCGGGGGCGGAGGCGGGGACCTGGTCGTGCCGTGGCGGGGCTGGGCGGGTCGGCTGGCGAAAGTCCTGCCTCTCTCCGCCACCCGCATGCCCGCCCCGCCCCGCCCCGCCAGCGGGCCTACTTCTCTGCAGCAGGTTCTTTGAACTCCAGGGTGAATGTAAACCAATGTCTCCTCTCCTGTCGCACCCCGAGCAGGCCTCCAGCCGGAGACCGCATCGACAACCTGGTGGAGCCCGCCAAGCCGCCGCAGCCGCCCAAGAAGCCGAGCCGGCCGGCAGCCGGGGCCGCGGGGCCGCCGGGGACCGTCTCGGAGACGGACATGTACCTCCTGGGGGCCATCGAGAAGCTCGTCTACCGCGTGGACCACCTGGAGAAGAGGCTCCGGCGCACGGAGGAGCTCGTGTACTACCTGATGGAGGGCGCCGGCAACAAGCAGGATGGTGCGTCAATTTTCCTAAATTTGTGAATTTTTGTGATTATTTTAAATTGTTGGAATTTTTCTGAATTTTTCTGAATTTTTCTGAAATTTTCTGAATTTTTGTGATTTTTTTTTAATTGTTTGAATTTTTCTGAATTTTGAGGTGTACAAAAATTTCAGAGTTGTTTCCTCCTCGGACCGTAGCACCGGTCGCCTAACCGCCAGGCGGTCTTCCACTCGTCTCAATAAGTTTTCTGATCTCTTTTCTCAGCCGCGGAGCCCTGCCCCAAGGACTTCACCCGCGCCGGCCGCCACTGCTACCACTTCTCCGGCCGCGACCTGAACTGGAAGTCGTCCTCGTCGGCGTGCAAGGCCATGGACTCGATCCTCGTGGAGGTGATCGCGCCCGACGACAAACGCGACCTCGTCAACTGGATCACCGCGCACCAGGAGTTCAGAGGTGAGTGCCTTGTCCTCCCCGCCCCCGCTCCCGCCCCCACCCCCGCCGCCGCCCCCGCTCACGTCCCCGTCGTCCTCGCCTCGCAGGCCGCGACTTCTGGACCGGAGGGCTGAACCCCGGCCTGCTGTGGATTTGGGCCAATAGCGCGCGTCCCGTCTCGTCCTCGGCGCAGAACGGCACCGGCGGCAACGCCATCAAGAACCCCAGCGCCGAGGACATCCCCGGCAACGGGCGCTGCCTCAAGCTCGCCTACAACCCTGCCACGCGCCAGTACAACTACCAGGGCGGCGACTGCTCGGCCCGCCACCGCTTCATCTGCCAGCTCGAGGAGCCGTCCGCCTCCAGGGCGCTCTCCCGCATCCACAAGTCCCTCAACATCCACCTCGACGGCGACCTCCCCTCGGACCCGCCCCCGCCCCCGCCCGCCCCCGCCGCGGCCGACGGCGGTGCGCCGTAGGAGCCGGGGGTGGTGGAGGGAGAGCAGTGCATCGCGCTGTCGCTTTGTCTAGTCATGGCATCACGGCAAACATGCTCGTGCAAAAAACAAAAAATTACAGTACTCTGTGCTATGTGTATACTATCTGACTCTTGGGTTGTCTAGTTGTAAGTTATTCCGTGCCTAATTAATTTAAATAAATTATTACGTTCTTATTTCGACCGAGTCTCAGTCTCAGTGAGTCGAGCACAAGAATCATGAGAGCTGATGCCCGCATGGCATGGGCGATCCGATTGTTGGCAGTTGCGGGGCGTGGGAGAGCCGCGGGAGCACCAGCACAGCACAGCGCGTCGAGCACATCCCTCTCCGCGCCGCGGCCTGCCCGCCCCGCCCCGCCCCGCCCCGCCACGCCCACACCATGTCGTGCAATCCTCCCCTATAGCGACGGCTCACCCCGCAACCCTTAAGTCTTAAGCGGCCGCCCGCCCTCCGCCGCCGACGGAATACCTCCGACCCCCCCAACAGCCTACGCCCGCCCAACACCAGACATGACGCGCGGGAGGTCCTCGTTCCCCGTCACCAAGCTCATGAGCCCCGAGGTAAGGCGTCTCCGATTTGCGCGCGACTCGACTCGCGTCTATGGCTGCTCAAATTTCGTGCAAAAGGCGACAGGTGGCCGACGTGACGTGCGCGGTCAGGATTGGCAGTGAGACACTCACCCTACCACACTGCCGTGCAGGTGGGCAAGTGGGTGACGGTGAACGTGAACGGCAACAGCCACCACGAGGCTCGCATCCTGATCAGCCCGTACACGATGCGCCAGTTCGAGAACCTGCTGTCGCACCTCACCGAGAAACTCAAGCCGCCCTTCGGGGCCGTGTGGCGCATCTTCACGGAGGACGGCGTCGAGATCCGGGACCTGGAGGACATCAAGGGCGGCCAGACGTACATCGCGTCCGGGCGCGCCAGGCCCATGTTCCCCCCCGTGAGGTAGGTGGTGGGTGTGCGGGGGCGGGGCGGGGTGGGGCGGGCCCCACCAGCCCCACACTGAGCTGCGCCCGGTGCCCCACCCAGGAAGGGCCGCGCGCGGCGCGAGAGTGCACGCTCTGGCCGCGAGCGCGAGCTGCGTAGCCACAGCGCCGTGGGGTCGCTGGGCGGGGGCGGCGAGGCCCGCCAGGGCGGCAGCGCGCCCGCACACGCGGCCCACCACGTCCTGGACGCGGCGAGCGACACCAACGTCAAGCACAAGCACGCCATGTCGGCGGGGGGCGGGGTCGCCTCGGCCAGGCCGGCGCCCGCCCCGCGCCGGGGGAAGTCCAGCCGCGCCCGCGGGGTAGGTGACCCCGCCCACATCCCAGCGCTGGGAGCCAAATATTCAACAGTTTTGACTTGACGTTTTGTTTTTGGTCAGGTTGTCGAACAGAGCGAGTGTGCAGGGCAAGTATGGGATGGACGTCTACACAACCAGCAGCAGAGCCACTATCAGGTAGAGTGAACTCGTGGCGCCCAACAGCTGCGTCAGTTACGAGGATAATAATAACTTAGAACAATCGTGTTTTCTGTAGCAGCCTGTTCCTTCATCAAAACGGAAATTAAGTGCAAACAAAACGCACTACATAGAGCACTATGATGACACAGAGGACATGGGCAAGCTAGAGGTATTTCCGGACAAGTCACCAGTGCAGAACGTCAATCAAGCCAACACAAAGATCAGTATGGGAAGAAAGTTGTCTTAGCCCTTGGTGCACACCTGTTACATTTCTTTTGCCTCCTTTCAAACAGCAAAACCATTTCAAAATTGTGTTCTTTATCCAAAATAGTTTGTGGTTTTTGTCTAGTATAGTGAGACTGGTATAGCTGGGATAAAGTAAATCATAACATCTCACACATTCTATGGCAATTTTTTTCCCTTTGAATACACAGTACATTTGGCTACAAATGATTCATTGACAAAATACAAAAGGAAAAAGAAATGATTTTTTCCCCCCAGAAACACATAATGAAATAGTCGGAAGATTTCACAATGTAATCTTACTGATAGATATAAGAGTTGTTCACACAGTATAAAAAAACAATCACAATGCCTAAAATGTATTAGAACTTGTGTAGCCTTCATGGCCCACATATTTAAATGGAACAAAAAATGTTACTTATTTGTGTACAGAAACATAGCAAAAGAAACTGTGAAAAATTTCTACATTTAAAAAAAAAAAAATGCTCATTAAGCTAAAAATGAATCAGTCCTAAAATTACCATGCCAGCTCCGATCACAAGTAAAGGAAAAAAGGAGGGAAGTAGGATGGTTGTGAGGCTTTTGCAGAATCCTACAAAAGAACAACTCAGAGGAAAAAATAAATAAAGTTCTTCAGAGATTGTAAACACTGAGCAACATTGACATTTCAAAAAGTATCACTCGTAATGTTATCAGTCTATTAGAAATTTTGCTCCATTTAAATGTCAATTGAGCTACGAAAATTTCTTTACTTTTACAGCTTTCTTTTAAATTCAGTTCCATGTTAGGAACAGCCTCCATGCAATATTCACTCATTAGAATACTTCACAGAATCACAGGTTGAATATGTGTGGACGTTTCCACATCAATGACTAGAGTTCCGAAGGATCATGACCAACAGTTCGGGAATCAAATTCATTCTTATGAATGAATAGACCTTCCATTGCCATCCATTGAGCTGTAGAGGAGACAGAGAACTCTCCAACCACCTCTGCTTGCCCACTGATGGGGCGGCCAAATTGCCTTCCAGAAACTCCAAGGTACCTGTATCAAGGGGAAAAAATGTCAACATACTAACATTATAGAACAGGAAATCATGTCCTTTTGGAATTCCACTCACGCATTAGTATCAACATGTTGAAAAGAAACCTCTTGCTTACGGTCCCAAAATGATCCACTACAAATAAGTTTCCAGTTATCACCTGTATCCCCCTCACCTAAAATTTAAACAAAAAGGATTATATTTTTACTACAAAATACCAGTTATTGTAAGGAAGTAAATAATAACAATGTGCACATACCATTTGAACCATAAGCAGATATTTCTTGTTTATTTGAAATGGGAGAGGGAAATAAATGAGAATGTAAATTTTTATTTGTTGTCAAATGTTCCAACCTTATAATTGAGCCACATGATATAGGTTCGCTAAAAAGTAATGATGATAATATTAAAAATAATAATAAAAAAGAGCAGTTATCTATAATTACAATTTTGGCCTCTATGAACTCGAGAGGTAATGCGGGACACTTACCCTCGTGTGCAATGCTTTCCATTTTCTGCTTTCACAACCCAATGTGAATTACCATCATCTTTCTCTTCAACTCCAGTAACAGATTGCTGACCACTTCCAGTACCATATTTCACATCGTGGGAATGTAAGCGAATTTTGGTTGCAGAATTCATTAATTTAATAACAGATCCACAAGAAACATATCGTGCACTCTTGCCTGTCAGAAAAATAAATTAAATAAATTATGAAAATTATAACATCATGATAAATAGGAAAGAAATTTTTTGTGGAGCTCATGAATGTGCACAATAAAATTGGGATAGCACAGATATTAGACAATCAATCTAACCATATCAAATTTGAATGCGTGGGGAGTATAACCATTTGTTTTTTTACTTTCCCTGCAAGCATTAGGCAACAATACAATGTAGTTCTCTGATAACATCAGGATAAAATATGCAACAGAAATGTAAAGGAAGAAAATACTGCCTACAAAGTTTGGTAATGGACAAGTGTTAGGTGTCAAACGAGCCTTTTCAGTGAACAGAAAGCTATGTCACCAAGTGGTGGAAATCAATAAGAAAAGTTAAAAAAATAATTACCTGAGGCATAATTAAACATTAAAGTAACACAAAGTAAAACAAGTAAAAAGTAAATTTTGGTCTTCATGATTCTATCAAATAATGACATTTTTAAACAGACTACGCCGACTACACACGTCAATGATTCTGATTGGTTCAACTTTTCCGCCTGCTAAAACGACAACTATCGGTCTTAAGCTAGTCAGATGGCAGTTGAAAACTAGAGTAGCCCAATAATGTCACCTTTCCTAATATTTTTAAATTAAAATTAAAAATATTCGAAATTTTGTAGATTTATTTGCCTGAGTCATTTTTTGTATAAAGTCTCACATGCAAAAGAGCGAAACTGCCTTAAGCCATCACAAAGAAGGAAAACAACAAGAGTCAAAATGGTTCCGTAACTTCTTCTCTCTCTCTTCCGTTCCTGTCTCATTCGTGTACCCACTCCCGCTTTGGTAAGTTGAACCTCATGTTATTTTATCCGTTTTAATCTGTAAAGCATTGTGTGAGGTAAGGGCCAGTTAGACTTAGACTCGCTTGCATAGAAATTGGTGAAATCAATTTGTATGTTATTATCCGGCTGCACCTCTTCGTTATGTTATAATTTACGAGCGGCTCCAAATGCCGTTTAAGATAGGTTATTCGTTCATGTTCGTGTTTTCTCTTTTAAGAAACACGTTACCTATTTAAGTCTTCATTAGATCTCTACTAAAAAGTGTTTCGTACGTGGTGCAAGAATTGTGTCGTCTTTGCGTTCTTGGTATTTCAGTAGCTCGTTAAGCAATGTGCTGTACACATTGGCACTTTGCCTATTTGTATCAAGGGACAATTTATGTATTGCCCATAGTACTGGCTCCTTATACACATGTATATTATAATTTTAAATCTTGCATCCTGGCTCATTATTTTTTGTTAACACTTGATATATACATATTGTTTTTGTTTCAGTCCTTAAACACTTAAGGTATCCCTATCTCACTTCAAGATGGGTAGGGAGGATAAAGCAACATGGAAGGCAAACTACTTCACCAAGATCGTCGTAAGTACTTTTCTAATAACTTGGTATTTCCCTGAGTATTATTTGAGCTATTCTCATTCAAATTTCCTACTTGCAGCAACTTTTGGACGACTACCCGAAGTGCTTCATTGTGGGTGCAGACAATGTCGGCTCCAAGCAGATGCAGCAGATCCGTATGAGTCTGAGAGGCACAGCTGTCGTGCTCATGGGAAAGAACACCATGATGCGTAAAGCTATCCGTGGTCACTTGGAACGTAACCCAGCTCTTGAAAAGTAAGTATCTTTTTGATAACGAATTTTACAGGCAGCCTTTGATGATCCAAACTATAGGAATTGCCGTCTGAACGAAAATTGCAGACACATTTGCTTCTGAGGCAGTACACTTGTATTTTCTGGCCTTTGCCCTTGATGAACCTAACTATAGGAATTGCCGTCTGAACGAAATTTGCAGACTAACTTGTTTCTGAGGCAGGGTAACTTGTAGGTCTTTATTGCCGCTGATGATCCAAACTATAGGAATTGCCGTCTGAGCGATACATGCAGACAAACTTTTAACTGAGGCAGTAAATTTATTCTCCATCATATGATGATCCTAATGATAGGAATTGCCGTCTGATCGACAACTGAAGCCATTCTTGCATCTGAAAGATGGAGCCATGTTCTTTGCAATTTTTTCCATCACTGTTGCAAGTTCCTAATCTATTTTGTTAATTTCAGGCTTCTGGCTCACATCAAGGGTAATGTGGGTTTTGTCTTCACCCGCGGAGACTTGGTTGATGTCCGTGACAAGCTTCTCGAAAACAAAGTGAAGGCTCCTGCTCGTGCTGGTGCCATTGCTCCTTGCCCTGTCATCATCCCTGCCCAGAACACCGGACTTGGTCCCGAAAAGACCTCTTTCTTCCAGGCTCTGTCCATCCCCACCAAGATTTCCAAGGGTACCATTGAAATTATTGTAAGTTGCCCTAATTTCATCAAATACGTAATTTTTTCATTTTTTGAAATGGATGTTAACCATATTTTTTTTCCCCTCAATTTAGAACGATGTGCACATTCTGAAGGAAGGTGACAAGGTGGGTCCCAGCGAAGCCACACTGCTAAACATGCTCAACATTTCTCCCTTCAACTATGGTTTGATTGTTGAAATGGTATATGACTCTGGTACCATCTTTGAGCCCAAGATCCTTGACATCAAACCTGAGGATCTCCGCGTCAAATTCATGGAGGTGATATTTTGTTTGCATATTGGTGTATATTAATTTTTCTGAACGTCTGTATTCATAACATATCTTTAATTTCTAGGGTGTGAGCCGCCTTGCTGCTGTGTGCCTTTCTATTGGCTACCCAACTGTTGCCTCTGTGCCTCACTCCATTGTCAACGGTTTCAAGAACCTGTTGGCTGTTGCTGCTGTCACTGATGTTACGTTCAAGGAAGCCGAGACTGTCAAGGAGTTCTTGAAGGTACGTGGAATGCAAGAAGTTTTATTTTATCCTCTAATGTGATGACAACCTTTCACGTCTGAATTCTGATCAACTTGTTGGAGCTAGAAATAGCTGAACCCACCAACAAGCCAGAACCTGTTGATAACTGCAAATTTTGCTGTCTGAATAGAGGAGTTAAATTAATTTGCTGGTCTTCATATGTATCAAGCCTCTGATATGATGCTAATCTAAGCGTCTGAATACTTTGGTTTCCTTGCTGGAGCTAGAAATAGCTGAACCCACCAGCAAGTCAAAATGCCAGTTGATAACTGCCTTGTGCTGTCTGATTAGAGGTTTAAGTGATGGAGTGGACTTCATTGTGTTGAGTTGCTGTTCTTTAACCTACTTATTTTCTCCAGGATCCATCCAAGTTTGCCGCGGCCGCAGCTGCTTCTGCGCCTGCCGCCGCAGCCGAGGCGCCCAAGGCCGACAAGAAGGAAGAGAAGAAGGAAGAGAGTGAGGAAGAGGATGAGGACATGGGCTTCGGTCTCTTTGACTAAATGGATAATCTGCATCTGCTTCATGCCTGACGAAAATAAAATAATAAAAGCAAAGTATCTCTTTCTTAACCCAAGAAATTTGAGACAAATAGCAAAATTATTCATCTTTATTGAGATTAGTCTTCCAGCTGAGATAAATATTCCACATTAAAGAAACAACTTGTACAGTAGTCATCCTCATATGTATTGGCACCAAATAGAAGTTGCAGAGCTGCACACAGGGCCACACCTATCAAAAGAAAATGCATGGTGAAGACTGAATAGCTCACATCAAGCGATTCTCATTTCAAAAATTACCTTCAAATTATTGAGCATAATGTCAGTGTAGGAATTTTGGAGTTTTGTTAGTACTTGGTCAATTTTCATTCCATTAGCAAAGCTAACTGAAGATACAAGTACCAAGACAAAAGGGGGTGCAAAGCACAACTGGTCCAGAGCAACCTTTTGAAAAATTGACTTGACACTGCATCCTGGTATTTTTTTCTCAAGTGTCTTGTACCATGCAACTCTCATAGGAGCCTGAGAACAGGTCAAAACATTAAGAACACACTTCATGCCTTAGTAACACAATTGTATCTTGTTTAATTAGCACATACAACTAAACAAATGCCAATGCCACCAAATCTTAATGATCTTTCAAAATCAACTGACTGCAATGGTTTGCGCTCAACAAATATTTGTGATAGAACATCAGCAGATGTCATTATCAGTCCTGAGTAAAGGAGGAAAATTTCATTTTGTAAATGAAGTGTCACAACCATGCTGCAAAAACATAATTCCAAACGGTCAGTACCTGTTTCAACTGCGTGTATCGTCAGAGGAACCTTCTTATATGCATTTTGATACAGACGTAAGGCATTCATTTTTACTTATTTCTAAAATGAAATCTGAGTGACAAGCATCGATTATAACACAAGGTCCGTTTCCCGCGTGAGGCGTTAGTAACCTTCAAAATCAAAATTGCAAAAGCTTTCTTGTCTAAAAATGAGTTGTTGATCTAGCAAACGCACCACAAGAGCCTGAATTAATGACCTATCATAGTATACTGAGAAAAATGCATAACTACGACTAGATATTAAAACCTGGATGATTTCGCGACCTGTCAAGCACAGTCACTAGCTGACGTCGCTAGCAGACGCCAGCCTTGGACTTGGATGTGTAGATTAGTATTGGTGTTCGATACAGAAGAGTACAGTATGACAAATTTAACTGTTGTTGTGTCAACCACTAACCGCCACCAACTTGATTTTCGGCAGAAAAATCAACCAAGAAAGCTAAGCACGGCACTCAAAAATTTGGAATGAATGCCTTTTAACTGCGATTTTTCTCCTAAAATTATTTTATTACACATGATCTCTTTCTTAGAGTCAGAAACAATAGAAGAATACCTATGATGGTTCGTTCAAAAGGTACAGACATATCAACAATAAAACAAGAAATAAGTAAACATCTCATTTTTACCCTTTCCCCCAAAAGAAATATTTTCTAATGTGTTGCTTAAACACATGTGGGTTATGAGGAAGTGTGCAGTTAGTAGTTATTATTTGAACTATTTCAATATTTTCGCTATCATTTCAGGAATTGGAAAGTCAACGCAACCCAAACAGAAATGGAGAAAAATTTTGTATGCTAATAGAGAATACCCAGACAACTATACGGACAGCTCATTTCTACAAGAATTGAGGAAAAATGTTCATATTCACCATGTGACTTTCCTCGATGCATTTTTGGGCGCTGGCAGAGTTACCAATGCATTGTGCATCGTTGTATTATTTTGCGTAGTATTTGCTTATTTATTTCAGCAGTCTATAGATCCCTATATTGTATTTGTTTACAATTGTGCTGGAACTGCCCTTGGATATCTTTGGTACAGATTGCAAACTATTTTTGAAAATGGATACTGGAAATATTTTCTTAGAGATATGAGGATGGTAGTTATCTTCTTAGCTGTAGGTTTTGCTTTGTCACCTATTTTAAAAACCTTGACTGAAACTATTAGTACAGACACAATTTATGCAATGACAGTATTCATGATGTTAATTCACTTGATTTTCAAGGATTATGGTGTTTCGGCAGCAATAGTTAGCAGTTCTCTCTCTTTTAATGCTGCTATTTTTGGTTCTATTTGTTTAGCTTCAAGACTAGCATCATCATTTCATGCTTTTGTATTACTGTCCCTATCTGTTGAGGCTTTTGTTCTCTTGCCTGTCTTAATGGTCAAACTTGGACAGTCAGTAACATTGTTAGTGTTCATAACTTCCATAACCATTGCAGCTTTATGGAGTCTTTCTAGTTCCATGACTGTATTCTTCATTATACTCATTTGTTTTGTCAACATAGTTTGTCCCATTTGGTTTCTGAAATGGCAAGTTCATAAAGAAAATATTTATGGACCTTGGGATGAAGCAACAGTGGAGGATGCTGATAATATATGTCTAGAATAATAAAACAAATTTTTAACTTTTCCTAAAAATATTATTTACAAAATTACAGAACATACTTATGGACACAAGTTTTATGAAGTTCATTGTTACAAAAATAAGAGTCCATTTATTTGACTGGCACAAATTGCAGTAATCGTTTAATTCTGCGTAATAAAGCTTCTATGAAGCCCTTCTCAATATCAGATTGATTCTGAAACAAATTAATCGAGTAAATAAAATGAGATATCAATCAAAAGCAATAATTTTTGGCAGTTGCATTATGAACTTACCTTCTTAGTATCCACTAAATCCTTACTGAAGCTATCATTGAATTTAGAAACCAAACTTTGTTTCATAAGACTAATGTCCTCCCTAGACACTGGCCAGGCAGAATTGACAGGAACTCCCATAACTAAACAAACAAACAAAGGGGGGAAAAAACACATCAAAAATTAGTGGAAGAAAATTTTCCAACAATCACAAACTGAATATTAATAACAAAAGATTTTACCATGGACTAAGGAACTATCTAAGTTGACTCCTGATCTAGGGTGTGGCAAACCTCTGTGCAAGTAAAAGTCTAAATGGAGCCAAACTAAATACAAACAATTATCAATAATGTAAGATGTCAGGGCTAGTTCGCGTTCTTTACGCTGTACTTGAGTTTTCAGTTGTTGGACTGATAAGGCACGTTGTTCAAGAGCACTCATTCCATCTGGAAGGAACTGAAATAAAGATTAAAATATTAATTTATCAGATCTATACAAAATATTTATCTACTGTTACAGTATATAAATTCTTAGGCGGAAAAAAACAACAAAAAAAACTTACCTCCTGAAGTTCTATGGGATTCAGTTCTGACAAGGATGACGGTTTGCGAGTCAACATTTCTAGTTCGCGACGCTGACTTTGATAGTGAGCTACACTGGCAACCAGCTGTTCAACAACAACACCCAAGGCTGGCTGTGCCTCACTGATATGCTCACCACTTCCTGTTAGACCAATGCTTCGATTGCTAAAATCACCTGAAAATAGTATATGCAATTTAAGATCACATCCATGCAAACAATTTCAAGTTGATGAAAATTAAAAAATTACTTCGTACCAATAGACTGTGTATGTTGAGTAGCCATTGAAGGTTTGAATAAAGGTTGAACGTTTCGTTGATCTGGTGCAGTTTGGCCAGCCAAGTTCCTGGCATATAAAAGAAGATGTGCAGCAACTTGAAGTACATAAAGAACTGCTTCTCCTCTTTCATCAGCGTTTTGTGAAATTTCTTCAACATTCCTAGGAAAAGATAAGTTTTATGAAAATATAAAATGAAAAATTTCTAACATTTACATATTTTTTCTACTTACCTTGCATCGCCAAGGGAAGTTGTTCCAAAACCTCTCAATTTCCGCATTAATGGTTCAGAAATTATGAAATGAGGGAATAGAGCCAACATTAAAGTTTGAATGCGTAACAAATGGGCTTTACGGTCTCTCTCAGCAGGTACAGGAGAGTCTGGTTGAGTGGAATAGAGTTCTGCAAACAAAATTATGTGAATAAATACATAGAAAGGTCCTTACGTAATAAGACCACCAAAGTAGTAAAGCTGTGAGTAAAGCACTTTATCATATTGCAATTAGCTTACCCTGGTTTGCTGACCGAGCTATGACAGCTGTTACATGTACAAGTTCCTTTAAATAACTGGGGGGTAGGAATGGACTGGCAGATCCCAAAACCAGTCCCACAGTTTGAACATGACTGAGAAGAAAGTGAATTACTTGTACCACACAGGATAAGTTCTCCATTCCTAATGTAGTTAAAACAGCATCACAAAGATGCAAAGCTGGGAGAAGAATTTGAAGGTAGCGATTTCCAACTGAAGGGATGAAATCTGCTGAGGATGCATCAACGGCCCTGAGAATACAAAGATTCCACATAAGAGTTTATTCTAAAAGTAGTTACACAAATATTTCAAAGAGAATTGTTTCTATTTTACCCTGCATGCATTATTGGGTGGTGATCAAAAACTTTCATGGATGCCATTACAGCTAGAGCTTTCTGTTCTAAAAGCATTTCAGCCCCCGTTCGAGTTGAAGCAACCCGACAGAGGAGAGCCATTTTACTTTCATAGACATAAAGTGGTCGAAGGGATTCAGGAGAAGCATGCAACATTGACTCTAGCTGACCATCTGAATCAAGAAGGGAATCAATGAAATGTTTAAGATAGCCTCTTCCAGATAAAAATGACACCCAAGAAGAATGAGGGTCCAATTCAATTAGCTTATCCAAGCACGACAGGGCCAACATCTGTAATAATAAAGGTACTGGCTGTAATGAATTTGTTTCATGACCACAAATGCACAATGACTTCACAATAAAAGGTGCCTTTGCCTTTACCTTGCACACATCATGTCCTCCTGTTCCATCATGGCACATAACATCAACAACTCCTTCTCCAAATCCTAGCACCAAATCTAGACTAGCCTGTAGTGGTGTTTTTCTTTCTTGACGTAAAGGGCTTCCTGTAGCACTGAAAGACACACTAGTCACACTACCCATGGAGATAGAAGGGTCAGGGAGTGTGAGGTTGAAGCCAACTTCTTCTGAACGAGTTTTCTCAGGAAGACAAACAATGTGCATGAAACTAAGGAGCGAGCTGTACAAATTTGCTCTTAATTTTTGAGAGGCAACACCTACAGACAGAGCAAAAGCAAAAATGTTGATAAGAGATAAATAAATGAGGTAGATATTTCACTGGGGAATAAATTATATACCTGATCCAAGCATCCACTGCAATATTCCGGAAAGAATTACATTCAGTTTAGCAGAGTTTTCCTCAAGAACAGCCCTTCCATTGCCACTGCCTTGACCACCTTGAGTAGCAGTCTCTGAGAGACTAGCATTTACAAGACCACCAGCCAAGACCATGCAGTCAGTATCTGGTCTTTCATTGGCCATAGACTGAGAGTGAGTAAGGGTTAAATTAGCACTTTCAGGCCGTTCACCAAGAACATAAGAGTGACGAAGATTCTCCAAGAGTAAAAGCAAAGCATTTGATGTCAGATTCGCTAGTTCATTGGTCATTTGTCCCATTAAAACCTGAAAAGAAATAAGTTATTTTCTAGATATATCAAGACTATGATCAAAATGTTTCTGCAGAAAGTCAATCAGACAGGCAACCTACTTTATTAATCAAGAGATGGACAGTATCAAGTATGATCTGTAAGCGTCCAGGGCACGGCAGGATTTCAAGTGGTACCACACAAAAAAGTACACCAACTGCTTGTCTCCAGGCATCCATAAACTTGACATTGGCATGGGTGTGAGTACGTTCTTTATTTCGTTCCAAAGCATACTTCAGAACAGCCTGCAATCATTGAAATTTAGCTTAAAAAAGATTGGAATGTAAAAGTGACCGATTTACTCCCTACAGAGAAATATTAACAACCTGAATTTCTTCAACAATGGACTGCCTCTGCCCAACAGTTGAGTTCCCTTGAACAGCAGACAACTCATCCATTAAAATTCGATGAAGCTTTTTGACATCCACTAGTTTTAATCCAGGAGCCATAGTGCTTTCACACTTTGAAAATACCTGCCCAGATAGGAAAATATGCTATTATATGAAATAATCAAATGGAGAGAGAGAAAAAATCTGAAACAAACTAACTTACTAACCTCTTCAACATTTTTGGGATCAAAGAACTCCCAATTTGGAGTGGGTAAATTTTCTGCAGAAGTATCAAGTAAAGCAAGGAGTTTCAGCATTAGACGATCATATGGTTTGCTGTCGATGTCTCCAAAGTTGGAATGCCTTGTAATGTCAGGAATATGGGGAAGCTCCTCCACTTCAAAGAAGGTACTCCGAGCCTTATCCTCATGGGAACTCAACAAAATCCTGGCCAATGATGCCAAATTGGAATGCTGAGATCGAGTGGCAGCACCTTTCAACTCTATGGCAACCATTTTCAGCAACCATGACATTTGATTTAACTCTGGGGCACTTTGAGAGCCAGAAAAAGGTAGGGCAGCAAGATGTCTTGCTAAAAAGTTGTTAGATGTTCGTAAGAAACGAAGAACTGGTTGCCCTGTCTTAGTGCCAGCACAAAGGTTGTACAGCAAACCATAAGCTGCTTCCAAAAGCTTGGCTTGCGCAGTTGTTCCATTAGTACTCTTGGGTTGCACATGACGTGATTTAAGTGAAGCATCCAACATTGCTAACAAGGAATGCATGCAAGTGCGTGGGAATCCCATCACACCAGGTTGCTGGAATACAGTTTTGCTCAGGTCTTTTGACCGTTGGAAGCCAAGTAAATAGTGAGATATGTTTGGTGGTGCTTGATTCAGGCAAGACTGCATTAATTTCAAAATAGCCTCTTTGGTTTTCAAAATAATGCCACTTTCTTCACTAGTTTCATTTTCATCACTCCCATCTTCTTCGCCCTCCAGACACTCAACAAAACCATGACGGATCTCCAGTTCTAAGCTTGGGCTTGAGGTGAACATGTCCACTAGCTGTCCAGCAGCAGTGGGATATGAAGAGACGGCCAATAAAATGTGAACAGCAGCCAGGGCATGGTGTGGCAACCAGTTATTGTATGTTATGTATTTTCCCACACTCACTAGAAAATCTGGCCTTTTGGTGCGAGAATTGAGACCTAAAAGAAGACGACTGAGTCCAGTCAACAGCAAATTGGAATTCAGGCTGCTATGGAGAACATGGAAGCGCTGTTGGAGACCTAGAGCCCGTTCAAGTAACTGCAAGCATCCAAGCATGCTAGCTTCAAGAGCCTCTTTGCCAGGAAACGGAGCATAGGAATCTAAATAGCCACACCCTTCTTCAAGTAAGTCAAGAATTTGGCGTAGTAATTCAGAGGGTTTAGAGTGAAGCTCAATCATGAGATGAAATCCTGGAGGTGGATTAACTTGAGATGAACCTCCACCTTGAAGATCAACTGTAGCTCCTGGAAAGTCTTCAGGTTCAGGGTCATACTGGCTCAAGAACTTCACAAATAAAGTCAAACAGCTGTTAAGTATTTCCCACTTTTCCTGTGGCTGCTTGTATTTCCGAGAACAAGCCCTCAGAAAAACAGAATGAAGCACATAACTAAGATAGGGGTAGAATCCTGGTGATCTTGATCCAACACCTAGTAAACGTGGAACAGGCCAGGTGGTAAGAACATCCAGGAGTTTAAGAACTGCTCTTGTCAAAGGGAATTCCTCAGCAGGAGATTCAATATCTTCCAGCTCTGTTTGAACTCCCCTTGGTTGATAGGTACTTGTTGATGGAACAGTACAAATAATCTGGGCAGCTTCCATGGAAACCCAAAGTGCAGCAGCAGTATCAGGTGCATTGGCAAGAGCAGCCAATGTTAGCAAAAGATCAGCCTTTAGTATGATTGGAACACAACAGCTGACAAGTCCAAGTAGAACAACCAAAGGAGACCATGTGGGGTTTTCACTGATAGCAGCTCGGGAAACTTCATCGTGTTCTGTAAAACAGTTTAAATTTGTAATTCAAACATTAAAAATTTGAAAATATACAGATTAAAAAAAATTTAAAAAAAAAAGGTTCACTAATTAAAGTACTTACCAGCAACAGCACGAATCAGACTGAGGACAGCTTGTAGGCCTTGAATCTCTTGAGGTGTAATACCTCGAGGTTGAATAAGGCGATGGTAAACAGTATCGGCCTTAGAAATGGGTTCTTGCCTCAAATTGAAATAATACCTGATTCAAGACAATATATAGTAAAAATTAAAAATTGAAGTTTAATTTTCATGATTATTGTTAAAGTGAGACAAATTACAAACCTGTTAAGAGATGTGAAAAAATGATCCCAGGAGATGACACAGCCATTGACTGGACTGTTCTGTTTCAATAGATTATAACAATGCCTTGCAGCTTGTTGAGTTGAGGATAAGCTACACAACATTTTCATGTACGCAACATACAGAGAGGGCGATAGATTATCAGCAGACCCTCGAATAAATTTAAAGAGGGAAACCTAAAATGACAAAAAACAGCTCTCATTCAGATGCACATGTAAAAGGTGTAAGTGATCAAGTCAAACAATAATGAATATGTTATACCTGTCTAGAGTTTGAGCGATAAGGAAAAGATGAAGACGTAGTATTTTCAGTGGGACACCAATAATCAAGCACGAGGTCCAAGTTCAAAGGATCCTCACGGTACAGACGAGCAATTGTCAACATAAGGTGTTCATAATGATGTGGCAAATTAGGTGGTGGTTCCAATCCTTGCTGTGATTTAAAAAAAGTCGGTAATTTTGAAGTATTGTTCTCATTTGTGTCAATTGGACATCACAGACATCAATTGGAGCCTTAAAGAAGTAGCTTACCTGAGCATAACTTTGAACAGTACGAGCAGCATCTTCAGCACGACACCTCAATTCTTTAACTTTCAAAGGCATAAATACTATGAAATCAGTAATCAGACTGTGAAGGCGCCTCATATACATTTCCTAAGAAAGAATAAATATTTTTTTAAAAAGGGAATAAAATTGAGATGAGATGTATTAACTTTAAAAATGCTTGTTTGTTGGTTTATAGAAGAATTACCTCTTTAAAAATTGTAGCATTTTCCAAAAAGGTGCGTTGCAAGAAATCAAACACACCCAGATTTACGGCCGAATTGATCAGGGAGTCATCTTCATCTAACATTCCTATGGATGGACAGAGCACTTAGTAGATGTGTTTGTACAAAAAAAACTACAGAATGTTACTGATTATTATCTCTCACCTTGTGTTGGTTGACTATGGTGGGAGCGAATAGTGGCAAGAACTAGGCCCCAGGCTAAGAAGGTGAGAGCCTGTAATCCCTCACATTCCCAAGAAACTGAGTTGTGAGTGAGTTCACGATGCAGGACTGGTAAAAATTCTGGGTCTGACATGAGAGGTAACAACTGAACTGCATCTGTAACACACAATAGGTTCAAATAACTTATAGATGTCCATTTGCTAGCACAATTTGTGCATTTTTTAAAAAAAATTTTAAATATATACCTTCACCATCTTCTCTTCTTTGAAGAATACTTAAGTCTAAAGCACATAACAGTGCCATCTGCAAAGAAAGAGTTACACTATCTATTCCTCCAGTTGAGCCTTCTTCTAGTTTGGTCCGCCTTAATTGCTGAATAAGTCTCACTGTTGCTTCTCTAGGCAATCCACATTGAACAGCCCAGCAATAGACGATATCCGCAAGAATTTGTTTAGTTCCTTCAAGAAGATCTACAACTTGACGATTATGCTTCGGACCACCAAATGCCCGGTTCTGTTGTAATAGCTCTGTTTCCTTAGACAAATCCATACTGTCTAAGAGGTTCAAAATTTTATTGATGAGACCATCTTCCATTAATTTGTCAGTGTAATCAGTAATGTAATCAATAACTTCAGGATTAACCTCAAGGCTCCATGCCACACCCGCTCGTGCTTGAACAATAGTTCTTAGTGTTGAGACGAGAGCTTTCCGGCCATCATAATAAAGAAGCACAGCTACTAATCCTCTTGGAAGACCAGGATGAAAGGACATTTGCCGCTGAGCAGTACAGAGCAGATCAAGAGCTTGATATTCATTCAAGTCATACATGTCAGAGAGGATTATTGCTTCATCCACTAAATCTTTAGACAGAATTTGATGACCCATTCCTGGCAAATTTACACCTTCTGTCATGCCTTTCTTCAGCTCTTCTCTACTCTGGGCATTTTTTGGAGGATTCTTCAGTAGGTTGATAAAATTTTGTTTATGTTTTTGAAGATAATTATCCAAATCTTTCAAAGGATCAGCCATTGATCTAGTCACAATGCTGTCCACAACACTTTGAAGCTCCTTGTATGGAGTCCACATATCCTGATTTTTTACTGGAATCGGACAGAAAAACAATAAATTAGTGAAATCAAAGGATTTGGTACAGACTTACGAAGGGTATTATTTCAAATTTCACCACAACAAAATGGGCAACAGTGTAGTGCTGATAAACACTGCATTAAAAGAAATGAATGAATAAAAATTTTTGTCAGCTGAGGAATAAAGACACAATGTAAATAATTCTCACTGTAGTTTCTTAAAACGCACTATTAAATATAATTTTAAAAAATTGAGAAATATACAGTAACGTTTACAAATTCAAAAACACAATTTACTGCCAATTTGAGACTGGCGATGTAAAAGAAAGATGCCACAGGATTTCGTGAAAACAGTAGAGTAGGTTATGGTCAGCCCAGCATATCGCCGGCACAAAGCTGATTATGGATGTTTAAAATCCGTGCGGACATTAACTTAATTTGGGCAGAATGACTTACTCTCCATTTCGGTAAAAGACGCAGTTCAGTCGTTCTGTTTAAAATGTCAAAACATTTATCCGGCGTCGCCGGCACCACACGCATGGGCCCGCCAAAGCGAGCGGTTTGAATCACGGCCATCCCGATCAAGCAAGTTCAAGTTGCATGTGTTTGCAAGGCACTGCATTCTTGTATTTCCCGGATGTTTTGAACATGCAATCAGTCCCAATCAGCCCTTCGCTGCACAAATCAAAGTTTTGATCAAGCACCACACCGCTGGTTCGATCTGTCACATACTTAGTTATCCTCCAGATTTATCTATTGTTCGGGGGAAATATGTGTGGACGGACTGCCTGGTTAGTATTCGTCTGAAATCGTCTTTTACAAAGAGTGACTCTTCGTCGCTCCCGTCTTAAATTTCGATGTTATTTAGTAAACGCTTGTAATTTTTTCATCTACTCACCGCGTTGAACGATATTATACTACCTGAAATTTTCACATTTTATAAAAAATAATGAGAGTTGTGGCACGTCATGTTTATCCCTATAACCTGCATTATCTTCTTTGTCCAGTGCTTTAGACCCAGAAACTATTTGCAAGGCTACATCATATCGAGATTCCAAATCAGGAAAATATATAAAACCAGAATGGAAAGAATCCAAATCTGGGATGGATTATAGACCATCTGTCAACATTGCACCAACTGATGTTACTCCAGTTCTGGTAAATTCCTGTCATTTTAACAAAGAAGAAAACGAACCAGTCATCTACCCCATGATGTGGGGTATGATACCTCCATGGCACAAGGTAATGACTATGATTTTCATTTTATATGACAATTAATTATTGCATGATGTCTGATCCTTTTCTTTCAAATAACACCGTATGTAGGGAGATATCAAAACTCATGGTTTAAGCACAAACAATTGCCGCCTGGAGGGTATGAAGGAATCAAAGCTTTATTCCCCTGCATTTGTACAAGGGAAAAGATGCGTAATACTCTGTGAAGGATTCTATGAGTGGCAAACTACTAAAAAAGAATCATCTTCAAAACAACCATATTATATCTATGCTCCCCAAAATGAAGGGGTATGACTTCTTAATCTAGTTAAGCATGTGTTTGAACTTTCCTTAACAACTACACATTGAACATTTTTGTCTTCCCATTTTTACTCTTAGACCTCCATAGAAGATCCTAGAAGCTGGAATGCTCAATGGACTGAAACAGATGGGTGGAAGGGACCAAAGTTATTGAAAATGGCAGGTCTTTTTAGTTGTTGGACATCACCTGAGGTGAGCTCTCATATCTCTTTTTGTTGATATCTGCAAAATTTCTTCTTATAAATTAAATATTATTTAACTACCTCAAACATAACCTTTTTTCTTTTCTTTTTTTCATTTTATTTATTTTTTAGGGAAAGCCTGTCTACAGCTATTCTGTTATTACTATGGAGTCCAATTCAACCTTCTCATGGCTGCATCATCGAATGCCAGCCATTCTACATACTGATGGAGAAGTTATGGTCAGTGTTCGCTTACAATCGGATTTGTAGGAAGGTTAATTTTCTTCCGTACGTGTAAATTTGTAAAAGTTTTTTTTTCTTCTTTTAATTTTTTTTTAATTCTTGCTTCCCTCAGGATTGGATAGACAGTGGACGAGTGCCTGCTGACAAAGCAAAGAATCTACTTAAGCCAGTGACTGACTTGACCTGGCATCCTGTTAGTACAGCTGTTAACAATTCACGCAATAAATCAGAGAGCTGTAACAAACCAGTTGATTTGAAGTGAGTGAAGTTTAGAAAATTTATTTGGAGATGCATTGCATCAATTATTTAAAATTTAAACTTTTTTTTCCTTTCCAGAAAGCCAAAGCCAGTAAATCCACTCATGATGAACTGGCTGAAGAAGGCAAATGTCTCCCAACCAGGTAACTCAAAAACTACATCTGAAAGCTGTGAATCACCTCCAGAAGCTAAGCGATTTAAGAAAGAAGACCCCAAATGATGAGGTGAGGACAATTAACCTACCGTTTACTTAATAATTAATTTAATTGCTAATTTTATAAGCTGGTGTCCCTGTATTGTTAACTTTTAAATCAAAGATGTGTCTTATCATTTTGAAATAAATAAATTGTAAAACACGCACTGCTTAAAATCGCAAAGAGATGGTACACTCCCATAGCGGCGTGGAATTCCCTGCCGCCTCCCCCCTCCCTCCCCCCCTCCCCTCCGCGTACCTAACAAACGTTCGACGACGGAGAAGAAACGGCAGAAAAATACCGAGTAACGATCGTGACAGTTGGCCACCAGTTCAAGCAATAGTTGTAAGCCCATGAGCATGTTCATTCATTGTCGAGGGTCGAGGACATGGCTCATTCGGGCCGTTAGGGGTAAAGATGACCCTCTTGAGTTAGGGGTGGTCGGGTCGGGGTATCGGCGCGGGAGGGGGCGTAGGCGCGAGCGCTGCAAACGCCCGCTGCTGTAGCGTTTGTGATGATTAGCAAGTATCTGTTATTGTGGGCAGAGGGCGGGGCGGGGCGCGAGACCGAAGGACGCTATCTTGCCGAAGCAAATGGTCTCGTGCGCCATTGTAATGCCTCTGTGCGGCCGCCCCGCCCCGGCCTCGTCGCGTAGTAACAACGCTCGGACTACGTGCGCCGGTTAATCGCTGATAAGGAAAATGTAGGTAACCGAACGGCTGAGGTACAGTCTTGTTTTGCATGCCATATGCGATGTGCCGGCCGGGCCGGATATCTGCCATGATCCTAGCCACTTAACTGCCCTTTAGATAAAGGCCGGCCGGCCGGGCCTGGCCAGCCGCGGGGAGCGGGTCACTTTGCCAGCGCCGTGCACACCAGTGCACCGCTCACCTTCACCATCGCGACCTAGAGTGCCGTGCCCCGCACAACAACGCCGTCACCATGTGTAACGTGTGCTGCCTTGCCTGCAAGTAAGGATTCTTATGCGAGATGGGAGTTAAATGAGTTGTCCCCCCGGACTTCCCCAAACTTTTTTTTCTGGAAGAAAGTAGCGCCACTTGCCTACCTGTCAGGCCCCTCCCCTCCCCCATATGGTGGTGGTATTCCCTCTTTTTCCCGCTATTAATAGTGACTTATTTTTGTCGCAGTTTGGTCAAGTTCTTGATGGCAATTGTCGTTGTGGTCCTGCTCGTCCTCGCTTTTGTGGCAGGAGGTTACATTCTTGGTCCTATCGTGCACAAGTCATCCTCAGGTACGTTGTGCAGCGGTCGTCATCGACCTTTGCCTGTTTGAAATAGGCGCCGGATGTTGTTATCAATGGCTCCATGCGCGCGCCTTTATCTCTATCATCTCTCTCCATCTCTGTCACACTCACTGTCGGGAAAGTCTAAGCCACGTGTGTGCGACAGAGAGAGGGAGATATGATAAGTGACACCTGGGGAGAGGTTTCGGACGAGGCTAGGCGCAGCCGGTAAATGAGAAATCTTAGGTTAGAACTCGGTTAGCAACAAGTGCTCTGTAAATAAACAATCGTTGATTGCTCAGTTGTGACATTTTCACCTTATCTGTGTATGTGATCCAGAACGACAGTGATTCGTTTTGGACGTCTTTGGGAAACTCGGCCTTTTCCAGGA
The DNA here is from genome assembly GCA_033675135.1 of Frankliniella intonsa. NCBI lineage: Eukaryota > Metazoa > Arthropoda > Insecta > Thysanoptera > Thripidae > Frankliniella > Frankliniella intonsa. The sequence continues at coordinate 3,139,367 of CM066259.1, forward strand.
TGGCAGGTACGATGCGAGACTTCTTCCACTTGGATATTTTTCTCAATGGACAAATGTTCTCTTTTGTTTCACAGATGACTGTAACTCAATTCTGCCTCCACCTGTAAGGGGGAGAGTGGAAGGGTAGTAGTCCCAGAGTGAACTTCCCTGTACTTTACTGCTGTCACTTCTGTCATCATTTATTGACAAAAAATAATCATGTTTTCCTTAATAGGCCCACCAACTGTTTATGAGTACTACACTGATGGCGGAGTGTCAGAAGGCCTAAAAGCTGGAAAGGAAGACTTTACCTTGAACAAAAAGGTCATCTCCCTCTACAGTGGATCCATCCATTATTTCCGAGTGCACCCACAGTACTGGAGAGACCGCCTTCGGAAGCTGAGAGCTGCAGGATTTGTAGCAGTTGAGACGTAAAATTCCCAAATGCTTTAAGACCTTTGACTGTCATGGAATTAATTATCAATTACTTGGATCAATCATTTGGAGTAATTTTTAACAGATATGTACCATGGAACCTACATGAACCTTATGATGGTGTTTTTGATTTTGGCGATGGGGATGAAGACATGTCACCCTTCTTAGACATTCGCACATTCCTGAGGATTGCAAAAGAGGAGGATCTGCTAGCTATTCTGCGTCCAGGACCTTATATATGTGCTGAGTGGGAATTTGGTGGTTTGCCAAGGTACGCCCACCAAGAAAACGCTTTCATTATAATTTTCCTTTATCAAAATGTAATTTTATTGTTTGCCTTTTTAATCCTATATCATTTGATAGCTGGCTCTTGAAAGACCCCACTATACAGGTTAGAACAAATGATCCAAAGTACATGACAAAAGTTGAAAGATACTTCAATCACCTGCTACCCATCCTAAAGCAGAATCAGTTTTCTACTGGGGAAGGCCCAATCATTGCATTTCAGGTATGAATTTTCATATTCATTTGTCCCATAAAACTTTTCTCTAAATTTGGTTATTTAAAAATTATTTCAGGTGGAAAATGAATATGGGAACACTAAGGAGCCAGGGAAAAACACTGAGATTGCACATTTACAAGAACTTAAAAAACTTTTTGAAAAAGCTGGACTTGTTGAGTTATACTTCACGTCTGACACTCCCTCTAAAGGGCAGCAATATGGAGCAATACCTGGAGGTGAGCCACATGCATTTCTTTAAGACCTGTCCATCTATTTATTCCAACAAAAAAAATTGTAGATTTCTCTTTCTTTTCTTCTATAAGTGCTTGAGGTGGCCAACTTCAATGTAAATGCCACTTCTGAGTTAGATCAACTTAAGAAATTTCAGCCAGACAAAGCATCCATGGTCATGGAGTTCTGGACTGGTTGGTTTGACCACTGGGGTGAAGCTCACCATGGAATGTCTTTGCAGGGTAAGATTCAGGACCTGTGACATGTGACCTGTGTAGAAATGATTACAAACCTTATTTCTAAATGTTCTTTAGACTTCAAAACTGTTCTTGAAGATATCCTCAAATATCCATCAGGAGTGAATTTTTATATGTTTCATGGAGGAACAACATTTGGATTTATGAATGGTGGTAATGTTTACAAGACTTTCCCATACTTTCTGCCCGACATTTCATCATATGGTAGGCATTGCTGGCCAAAAAATTCTTAAACTATCTCCCCCAGTACTTATTTTCAAATGTTGAATTTATTCATTGCACTTTCACAGATTATGACGCACCATTGTCTGAGGCTGGCGATTACACAGAGAAGTATGAAGCAACATGTGAGCTTTTGGAAAAATACCAGAAAGTACCTCTTAAAAAAATTGACCGTCCTTTGGAATCCAAAAAAGTTGCATACCCGCCTCTTGGGTCACCCGATTATATTGATTGGAATACTTTATTGAGCCTGGTTGTAAGTTTTTAGTTTTGTTGAAAAGGGTAAATTATGGACTGTGTTTAGAATCTAAATTTTGATTCTGATTACAGGATGAAAAAGATATTGAGACTTGGCCACAACCAAGATATATGGAACTGCTTGAAAAAGTTAATCAAGGAAGTGGGCAAAGTTATGGCTATATAGTCTACAGAAAAAAGAACCAGCCTCTGAAAGTAGGCTCTACACTCAAAATCAGTGGGGCAATAAAAGGTTCAGCAATTGTAGTTGTTGACAACAAACTTCAATCTTACCCTCTTGAAACCATAAATGATTTTCACAAATTTGGATATTGGTGCACTGAGTGAGTTTTTCAAAAGTCCAGATGGTCCTGGTCTACCCATTTTTATCTGTTAGCAATCTGTACAATTGTATCTTATTACGAATTATGCTGACTTGCAGACCAAACAACAATTCTCTGGATCTTAAAGTTCAGGGAGCCACAACAAGCACTCTAGATATCATCATTGAGAATTGGAGCAGAAACAACTACGGAAAACTATCTACAGATTTTAACCAATACAGAGGACTTACAGAAAATCAGATCAATATTGATGGTGAGACCATTGAAAATTTTACCATCTATGCTTTGCAGTTCAAAGGAGAATGGGTGCGAAAGTAAGTTCATTGATATAGATTATACTGCAATTTTTTTTTGGTGATGTGTTATACCAACTTGTCAAATCTGGTCTCCTCTGTAGTAGACTTAAAGAACATTGGAAGCCTCAAACAAGCAATGCTGTAGAGGGGCCTGTGATGCTGCGTTTCACATTAAAAGTCGATGAACCAGCAGATACCTTTTTACACATGGAAAACTGGGGCAAAGGAGTAGTTTTTATAAATGGATTCAACCTAGGAAGATACTCCACAATTGGGCCAGTCCGAACTCTCTTTGCTCCAGCCCCCCTATTTAGCAAGGGTACAAATGAGGTATAATTCCCTTATATGCGTACCTGTTATTTTCAACAATTGAGAATGTGTATAAAATACGAATTGAAACCTTTTTTTTTTTTTGTTTCCTTTCCAGATTTATGTATTTGAACATTTCAAAGCTGCTGAACAGCTGCAGTTCTCGAACAAGCTGATATTTAAGGATTCAGAACAGACTTTCAATATTGACCTGTAATTAAGAAGCCCAACTTTATAAAAATATTGTAATTGATAACAAATTATTCTTAAGCCTTGTATGTATATTAAATTGTTACTATAAACATGTTATTACAATGTACTGAAATTTATCACAGGATAATCACACCACTTGTTTCTACAAAACTGACAAAGTAAGCTATTTGTAAAAAAATAAAAACATGGAAAAAAGATAGCAACATGACAATAATTTTCATTATAAATGGAAAAGTGTAAAATGAACTATTAGCAACTTGCTTTCCTGATAGAAATTTTGGGGTGGGAACTGACATGAGAAAAGCAATATCTAATAAGCTACTTCTTAAAGAATTTCAGATAAACAAGAGCTGCAAGAATAGCACCCTCCATCAGAATGATAAGAATTAAAATCAACTTGTTAGATATAACAGCACAAGCCATTTTGCGCATTATGGCATCGGCCCTGTTGAGCTCTGCATCAGTTTCCGCTACCCTCTGACGAGCTCGTAAGAGTGTTTCTCGCTGCTGACCAAGTTCACTGACTACCTCCGTGCTGAAATGAAATAATAAGTAGCTGGACTTATTTCAGCCAGTCCTTAAATGCTCAAATGAACGCATAAGATTGTATGCTAAATACAAACCCAATTTGTTCAGTTTCCACAGCAATTTGAGTGGATCGTGCTATGCTTTGCGATGCTCTTTCAAGCGTTCCTTGAGTGTTCCTGATAGTTGTTTCATGCTCTGAGTCCCAGTTTATACTTCCACTCCAAGCCATAGTGAACTGTAAAGAAATTTCAAGTATAAAATTATCTATTAACAAACCTGATACCGAAGCCTACAGTGCATGGCCAAGCTGTAACCCATTCTAAAAATAAGAAATTAAAAGGAATGAATGAGAACGAATACCACAAATGAAATCAAGATTTAGCAAATTATAAACCTCAGCCAGGTAAATTTTAACGACTTTGACAGGCATGACAATAACAAACGTGAAAAATCTCCTCAAACTCCTAATTATACTTACGTTCTTCCGAAATACTAGTGCTTGTATTTTAAGCTATGCACTGTTTAAACGCTACAACGCGTGTCAGTGTTATGTTATTATTATTTTTATTATTTCATTAATTTGTTATCAATAGAAACATACAAAAAGCATACTAATAACAAAATACACAAGTTACAGCAGACGCTACAGAATGAATGAGAAAGTTTTGAGCCAAAAGTATGTGAAATTGCGGAGATGGCTAGAAAGGGAGAAACGCCTTTTCGAAATATCGACCACTCTTTGACCTCCGCAGCTGAACAAGAGCTGCTTTCTGCTGCTGCTTGGCCGTGCTCAACTTCAGTGGCACTTTTGATTTGAAGGTCTTCGGTAAAATCTAGCAGGTAATTGTGAACTCTGCGTTTTGAAGTAGATATCCCTTTTTTTTGGTGTCCGCAACGTGTTTTAATCGTGAAAGTCGTTGGGATTTCTACTAGAGGAATGCTGAGGTGGTTGCTGAACTCAGGATAGTGCGCCCCATTTGCCGATACGATTAATTAATTTTACTGTCATCCTTTTGGTAGTTGTCTGACTTGTGGTGAATTATTTTATTTTACGTTTTCAACTTCGTTTTAATTATTATGTTGCCATCGTTTGATATAATGAATTTATAAGGGCTACTAACCTCTTGGGGATTGACCAAATCTCGCTAATTCAACTCATGTATACCACTAATTTGGCGCTTTTGTTCTTCACGCATTTACAGTAACTTGGCGTATTTTCCTGTTTTAGGCACCATGTCGGGCGCCAAAATCCCTGCGAGGCCTATGGAGTATCCATACACTCATGCTGCAAGATTAGTCTCATTCCCCTGGAAAATGCACCTGAAGCACGCCAACTGGAGGTGGAAGTGGGGCGCTATTGGATATGTTGTCACAGTTCCATTCTTTGTCTGGTTGCACGGTGCATGTAAGTAGAAATTTCTTTTCATACGCTGTTATTGAACGATTGTTCAGAGGTTAGATTCATTAATGACATTTACCTTAACAGTGAACAGCCCCGGCAACCAGGAGAAGCTCCGCCAAGTCAAGGAAAAGAACGCCAAAGAACACGCAGAGCACTTGAAGCATCTTATTTAAGGGACTTATTATGCTTCGTAATTGTTTTTTTCCATTTTAAACTCTGTAGTTCATGTAATAAATTCAAAACTATCTTCAGAAATTGATCCTTGAAAATAAAACAAACTCAGACACCTTTACAATGACATTTTTTTTTTTATTATAAACCTTTGAATCATTGAATTAGTGAGGAGGAAAAACTTACATTGTGTAACAGAATTAGTTTTGATGTACAATATTGCTCTTTCCAAACCAAGGTTTTCCTGTTCAAGCACTATCACAGTCACATTGCATTTTACACGAGTTACAGAACTAATTCAGGCCTTAGTATAGTTAATTTCCCATTGTCTGAATTAAATCTAGAATATAACTTCCCAACTCTTCATCCTGATTAGTCCAAGAGACATAAACAGTCTTAGTCTCATCATCAGCCCCTTCTACTTTTACAAGAACGGACTCAATAGAAATTTCCCCTTCCTGGTAGACAACGTTCCAGCCTTTCAGCTTTTCTTGGACATGAAGGAGTAGCTTATCAGTCGTCCTTCCAGCTGGACCAAAATCTTCAAGTCTCACAGTTGAGGTGAAGCGTACCATGTGCCTACTAATATCAGCCTCTTTACAGGCCTCATCTACATCCATCAAGCATGCGGACTTATCCTTCATGACAAGGACACCATGGATAATACGGGGCCTCTTTGGGTCTGGAGGCAGAGCATTGTATTTAACAGACTCTGCTTTCAAAAGAGGTAGAGAGACATCTATAGGAATCCTGTGTGGTGTCTGAATAACACATGTTTCACCATTAGCTGGCATGAAACAGTCCAGATTAAATTCTTGCTTGATCTTCTCTTTCAAAAACTCCATTTTTGCTGCTTCTCCATGAACCAACAAAACATTTCGAGGTTCACAATATTGGATTAGTTGCATAATTCCCTTAGCATCAGCATGAGCAGAAAATGACATATACTGTACAGACATTTTAACTTCGACAACTTGACGGTTCTCAATTTCAACCTTCTTTGCGCCATTCAAAATCTTATGACCCACAGTTCCTTGAACACAAAATCCAGGCATTATCACCATGTTGTTTTCATTTGGAGCCCACTTTTTGAAAATCTGTAGAGACAGTCCAGCATGTAACATACCAGGAGTGGCAAAAACAACCATAGCACCAGGGTTGTCAATGAAAGTTTTGTCAAAAGGTTTAATATGCTTAAAGTCAAACATATTACGCTGTACAAATGTTTTCCTAATCTTTTGGTTGGTCCATGTGATAAACATTTTATAATAATTATTAGCCTTTTCAGTTAGACCTACAGCAAAGTATATTGGAACCTTCAGGTTCATTCTTTCCCAGTAAGTTTCTAATAGAATACACAGTTCTTGAGCTCGCCCTAGAGCAAATACTGGAATTAAAACCTTTCCTCCCCTCTCCACACACTCATGAACTTTCTTCAGAAAATCTCTTTCTCGGCATCGCTTAGAATCTCTTATAGTTGTGGCATAGGTAGATTCAGTGATAAGAACATCTGGTCGACACTTATCAATCCATGCAGCTCCCAAATGACGATCTGGTGTCATGTTGTAGTCTCCTGTGTAAACTACAGATTGATTTCCAACTCTAATCCAAAACATGGCAGCACCTAACACATGTCCAGCATAATAGGCTTTAATTTCCAGCTCACTGTCAACCATGACTGATTGATGTAAAGTAACAGCAATAACTTTCTTCATGCAATCTTTTATCATTTGAGAGGTGAAGAAATTGCTTTCACCTTTCCGTTCAACAGATACTTTTCGCATGTCCTCAAGGAGGATTGGAGCTATAGCTTTTGTAGGATGTGTCATGTAGATAGGCCCGTTGTAACCAACCATTTCTGTCAAATAAGGGAGTGCTCCACAATGATCAAGATGAAAATGGGAGATTATTATGGCATCAATATACCCAGTGACAGGACCCTCTTGGGCAATGAATGAAAAGTCTGGAAATCTGCGTTCATCTTGATAGCCCATGTGCATTCCACAATCCAACATGATTTTCTTTCCTCCAATGTTGAGTAGAATGCAGCTTCTCCCCACATCTTGCCCAGCGCCCAAAGGGATTATCTTGATCTCCGGCATCTCAAGCTTGAATGGTAAGAGCGGTTGACGACGGGAGCAAAACTCAAACGTCAAAAGGATTTTCGATTCATACTTCTGGTGCTTCACGATGAAAAGGTAGGGGAACCAGCAGTACAGGAGCGAAATTCGTGGACACCGCGGTTAGAACACTGCAGAGAAGACGCCAAACTCTTTCCAAGTGCAGAGAAACTTAACCTATGTCCCTCGAAACCACTCAAAACAAAACACAAGGTTGAAGGGTGGGAGAGAGATAGACAATGGTTCGATAGATTCATATAGATATTGCAATTGGGGGCTGGTAGCAGCAAATAAAATAAAATTCAAGGAACTACAATTGGTAAATTCCAAATATGTTACGAGAAAATCCAGTCGATATACCATTTGCAACCAGCATAAAAACCAAGCAGATTTTTTAAAAGGGGATACTGAAAACATTTATACAATCTGTTAAAGGCGGTGGCGTGTCACGTGATCGTCAGATGACCGTCAGGGACTTCCGGCCATTGCGTTCTCCCCATCCCGTCAGATTTCGCTGAGCTACTGTACTGTGTAGGCAGTTCCATCGTCGCTCATCCTCTGTTCCTCATTGCGCGGAGCAGGTGTATTTTGACAACTGACCAAACTTATTTGTCGTATGTCCATCCAGAATTTAAACACATTCGGTAAGTTTCCAAATATTTTGTATTTTCGTATTTAATTTCGCCCTGTCAGTTCTCGCTCAACCAAGATGGCGGAATGTTTTCGTTTTGCCTGTGACCTCGATTTTATTTAGACTTCCACGATTTACTGACAGGGCATTCTTGACTTCTGAGCGTTGTATCTGCATTCATTTTGGCTGTTATTTCAGTGAAGTTCATTACATTTCCCATGTGATTTTTAAAAATTGTTTCCTGTTTACTTTTTTTCTGGGTATTTTCGTCCCTAAATAGCCGATCAGTGACTGACAGTGCCCATTTTGAAATTGTGATTGATCTCTCAATCCTTAAACTAAATGTAGGAGAGTCCCTGGGTTCGAATGAAAAACAATTTGCACTGAGCTGCACAATTTAGCACATTATAGTATCTTGCCTTGACCTAGATTTCTCTGGATTGTCTTTGTTAACTTATTTACATTTAATTAGTGTAATGATTTCGCCTCTTGAAACTCTGCTTGGACATTGTTTCTCTGAGAACTGCCTGAATTTAATATTGCCTAATACTGTAATAAAGATGTGGAATTTTTTATGTTTTCTGGGTCCCGATTAAATCTTAATTTAACTGAGATAGCATAGTTTGCTCAAATTTTAAAACATCTTATCTCAAAATATTTCATCAAAACTATTTTCTCTTCCAGACCCCTTTGCAGATGCAATCAAGGGTGCAGATGATGATGTCCAAGACGGTCTCGTGCATATAAGAATCCAACAGCGCAATGGTCGCAAGACTCTAACTACAGTGCAAGGACTTTCTTCAGAGTATGACCTGAAGAAAATTGTCCGAGCATGTAAAAAGGTATGGCAATGTGTAAACAAAACTTTGCATTTTAAAAGTTTGTCTTTTATTTATTTTTACTATTTTTGTTTGTTTAGGAGTTTGCCTGCAATGGAACTGTAATTGAACATCCAGAGTACGGCGAGGTTCTTCAACTACAGGGCGACCAGCGAGAAAACATCTGCCAGTGGCTCACCAAGTCTGGTCTGGCTAAGCCAGATCAGCTAAAGGTGCACGGCTTCTAGGCATGTTCTCACCACACGAATTTGTTTCTTTTCTGTTTTGAATTTTCGATTTTACTCTCCCACAATTACAAAAAAATGACAGGAATTGCAAGCTAGCATGTACCTTGGCACCATTGATGACTTCAGAGAAATGTAGCCAGCCACAGGCTAAAACAAAATAACAAGTTTTCAGTTTCTGTGAAGTAGATCAAATCCAAAATGTCCAAGTTTGTACTGTACAGTTACTATTTTTATATGGGGTATCTTTACATTGAGCTTGCTGCCTTATCCACACCAGGCTGATTGTTTTACAATTGTACTGATTTTATCTTGACGTTGCTCATGTACTATTGTTGCTTTTGGAATGTCATCTTCACATGTCTCAAGTAAAGATAAACCAGTAAACATGGCTGCTCAGCTTCTATGTGTTTTTAGCTCAGATTCATATGACAAATTAATTCTCCTTCATGCAGTTTTCACTCAATAAATGCTTTTTAAAATAATTTATACATCCTGGTGTGTGTTTTTTGAATGGAAACCCCTTTTCCTTTCCACACTTCTGATAGAGTAGCTTGAGTGTGGACACTGCTAGTTCACATACTTAAATCTTGATAGACAAGTTATCGCACCCCTCTGTACTACACACTCCCATCAAAGTACTGGAAAGCAAGATATATGCTCAGAAAGCGACCCGATCACTGCGCCAGCGCAGATCTGAGAAATGCTGAGCCACATGGGGAGGGAAGTTGGGGGTTGGGGGGTGCACCTATTCCCTCCCCCCCTCTGCAGAGGGATGGTCTTGGGCCTGCTAAGCTCAGCAGCGTTACCAGTTGCACCGCGCCGCCCAGCGCAGCGCCAGGCCGCATAGGCCACCAGGGGGTGTGGCGGGGCGGGGCCGGGCAACACGGTGGGGGTGGGCAGGGCCCAGCCGGGCCGCAACAGGGTACTGTACGTGGGCGGGGCAGAGCGGGGCCGGGTCGGGCCGGGCCGCGCCGGCAGCATCCTGGAGCCTTCTGGGATCGCTGTAGCAAGTCCAGCACGACGACGCCGCGATTCCGGGAGGGAAGTTCCGGCGCGAAAGGGACCTGGACGAACTACGACGCCTCGTCTCGTCTACGCGAATGTTCGACGGCACCTGACTTTGTCGCGGTGCTGACCTCTGTTGAACTCCCGCGGCGGGGCGGGACATCGACCTGAGCGACCGGACGGGACGGGACGAGACGGGGTCCGGTTCAGGCGCTTCCTCCCGTGGGCGTGGCGCCTCCGCCGGCGGGGCGGGGCGGGGCGGGGCGGGGCGCCCCAGATGCGCCCGGGGCCCCGCCGGCCCCGCCCCGCTGGAATGAGATTAGGCCCGCAGCCCGCTCCGCTCCACTGCGGCTCCAGCATGGCTCCAGCGCACCGCGCCTCTGATCACACAGAGCGCCACTGCTGGAATGCGCCAGAGAGGATTAGGGGTGGGTTATGGGCAGGGTACCGCCCCCGCCGTGCTTCCGCCTGGGCACCGGATGAATGATCTGCAAACCGGAGGATGGGGGCGGAGGTGGGGCAGTTAGTAGTAGTGACAGCCTACCCTGGCGTGGCGGCGGCCGGGGTTCCGTCACTCCTTCAACAGGGTTATTGACGCCCCGCCCCGCCCCGCCGCCGTCACATGTGCACCTCTCTTTGTCGTTTCGCTTCTTCTCCTTTTCTTTTTTTGGCGGACGCCGGGCGTGCGGGGCGCGCGGGGATGATGGGGTGGGCGTATTGGAAGGGGCGATATCGTCATGCACCCACCCGCGCAACACGGCGCGGGGCAGCGGGGCGGTGGTGGTGGCAGAGGTTCCCGGGGGAAGGCTCCGGGAGAGGGGGAGAGAGGGAGGGGAGAGATTACGGGGAGAGGGGGCTGGATAAGGGGTGAGTGGAGGGGGAAAGGAGGGGGCGTCGCGCCGAGGGTGGGCGAGTCTCGGGGGAGGGGACGGAGGGGCTGGGGTCGGCGGAGGGGATGGGGGCGGGGGCGCCAGTTTGCTCCGTTACCACCACCGCCGGCCCGCCCGCCAGTCGGCTTCAGCGGGCCGCGGCGCGCGGTCCTGTCCACCCCAGCCGAGCCAAGTGCACGAGGGCGACCAGCCCGGGCAGGCAGGGGCCCAAGCGGAGCCCGGAGCGCTCCGGACCGGAGCTGCACTGAGCCCAGCTGTACCGTGGCGTGCTGACGGGCGCGCGACGCGAGGCCCCGGGCGTGGGCGTCGCGAGGGTGCGGGCCGGGGGCGCGGTGCGGCCCGGTGTGGCCGAGGGGGCGAAGGGCCGTAGGGTGACAGCCAGGCAGCACCAGCGGCCCCTCGGGGCTGCCGCGCTGGGGCTGGGCCGGGCGCCGCCGCCCCCGCCTCCGCCTCGGGCGGGGGCAACAGGTTGGCATGTGATGCCGCTGCAGAAGACCGCCCGGGCCCGGGCCGCGCCGTCCAGCACCACACCGTCGTCGTCGTCGGCGGCGGCGGTGGCGTCCGTGGCCACGGCGTCCGCTGCCCAGCCGCAGCAGAGCCTGCCCCCGGACCCGCCCCCAGCCCCGCCCCCGGCCCCGCCCCCGGCCCCGCCCCCCGCGCCGGCGTACCCCACGTGCATCGCGTGCATCGTGCAGCAGGCCTACTGCCTGGACCCCAATGGCACCTACATCTGCTCGCCGTGCCCGGCGGACAACTCGGCGGCCACCGGAAACCAACGCTGCTACATCGTTCAGAGGGTGAGCGCCGCGCCCCCGCCCGCCTCTCCATATGGCGCCTAGCTGTCCCCGCGGGGAGCCCCCGCAGCCCCAAGGAGGGGGGCCCCACGCGGGGGCCGGGCAGGGCCGGGAAGGGCGCGACGCCACGCGCCTGCTGCGCCTGCTCGGCCCTGCCCTGCCCGCCCCGCCCCGGACAGGCTTGACCGGAAGGACCCTCCTGGATGCCGAAGTGGTGTTGCGCGGCTGCGACTCACCCCCGCCGCGCCCCACCCCTCACGCCCCGCCCCCGCCCTCCAAAGACCATATGCTGAGGCTTGTCGGGCCGCGGGTGCCCCGGGGCTGCGTGCCGCGGGCGGCCGCGACCCCAAGGCGGACCTGTCACCCTCCGCGACGCACGCCCTACCCGCGGGGACACCTGTCGCGCCTCCCGGGCCGGCGGGGCGGCCGGGAGACACCCCTTTGCGCGCACCATATGGCCGCCGGCTCGCCTCGCCTGCGCCGCGCCATTCTGCACGAGGTGGGGCGGGGTGGGGGTGGGGCGCGGCGAGACGGGGCGCGACGGGACGGGGCACCCGACGAGGGACGGGACGGGGCACCCTACGAGGGACGGGACGAGGGACGGGACGCGGCGGGGCACCGTGGGGTCAGGCGGGGGCGGAACGGAACGGAGCCCCCGCAGCCCCGCGCAGCCCCGTCCGGACCACGGAGGCTGACTGCGTCCGCGTCTGGATCGATATCCTAGCTCTCTGAAAGCCCAAGCAGGCCGGCAGCTAGGCGGGGACGGGACGGGACGGGTGACGCGGCGCTTCTGCGGTGGTGTTTGACGTGGCATTTTTGTCGGCGTGCTCAACACTTCCTGAGCTGCTTGGCGCGGTTGGAGCGCCGGGGTACAGATGAAACCACGGGAGCGCCATGTGTGGGGCAACCCGTGCAGCCCAGCATTTAGGCCCTCTGCACTACCTGTTGAGTCTCAGCGGTCGTCGCGGGGCGGGTGCGCCGTCCGCCTGCGAATCAGACGATAGGCAACCCATCCGACGTTCAAGTGTGACGTGCTTCGGAAGCTTCCACCAGCCGACGCGACGCGACCGGGCCGGGCGAACTCAGAGTTCTACACAAAAGTGCGGTGCAGGGGACTGTACGTCCTTCCCTCGCACCGTGGCCGCGGGACTGAGAAGGCACACGATTTACGCCATTTCCACACTCGGCCAGTGTACCCGCCAGGTGCACGTGCACTCCGTAGCTTACGCTTCCTGGGACTGCCGTTCTCGCTAGAGGGTCCGCTCTCAGACTCATCCTCGATTAGGTTGGGGAGCACGGGTTCTGGGTTCAAGGCTCCGGTCTTGCTGGTCACTCCCGCTCCCCCTTCCTCGTTCTCTTCGTATAGCATCTCTGCTGTCCTGCGTACAGGTGTCGGCCGCGCCGCCCTCAGCAGGCTGCAAGGACGACCCCAAGGACGCGGCCGGGGCCGTGCACGCCAAGGCTGACGGCGCCCTGGCCCTGCGGCCGAGGCCGGCTGCCGCGGGGGCGGGGGCGGGACTGATCGGGGCGGTGGCCGTGCCGCCCACGGGGCCGGTGGCCATCGCGTGCCCGTCGGGCTCGGCCACCTGCGGCCTCAACCCCTACGCCGACGTGTTCCAGAGCCAGGTCCTGTACCACACCGTCCAGCACGTCGACACCGCCGCCACGGCCCCGGCCCCGGCCCCGGCCCCGCCAGCGCCAGCCACCACCGCGACGGCTCCACAGAGAGGTGAGCCCTTGAAACAGCCTTGAGACGAACCCAAACCAGACAAACCCACGACCAAAGGGTTTCGCTGTTCTTGCCTGGACGTCGCTCAGTAGCGTAGGGAGCCTGGAGGCCAGTGGCCCGCACACGACACGCACTACCTCTCTCTGACTGGATGTCATCAACTCTCCGCCTCCTCGGGTTGAATCGGTCCATTCCTGACACGCCGGGCTGCGGACGCGACTAGACAAGCGGGTTAAAAAGGGGGTGAGGGAGGTGTTGAAGGGAGGTGCCCTTCCCACCCCCCACCGCGCGGCGCGGCACTCCCCAGCTCCCCCCCCCCCCCCTTCTACCCCGACCTACGTCATTGTCGACCTGATCACTGTATGGCCCGAAAGTATGACCAATGAGTTTTAGGGTTTTGTTCGTTGGCTAACTGCACGGGTATTCACATTGAGTTGACTTGGAACTAGAAATACTAATCAAGCTTTGGTGCCAAGTGGATTTATACCCCGCAGTTTTCGTTGATTTTCTATGATACGTACGTTCTTAATCACAGAATCGCTTCGCTTCATCAAACTCTACCCAACAATGGGCGAATGGTTTGCTTACGACTCGGAAATGAAGGTAATCTGGATAAAGTTCACTTAGGCTATGCGATCATCACTTTACCTTTAAAAAAATACCACGAAAACAGAGAGTCGGGCACACAACGGTACAGCCGGCACGGTGTGGTTTCGAGCCATATAAATATCAGAGCCTCGCTCGACGATCTACCGCTAAAAAAATTATGCAAAGTAAGACTCGGTGCAAACTTGTACATAACAATAAATAATATACAACATCAGGGGTCTTTTAATTTTCGTGAGTTAAAAGAAATGTAACGAAATTTAACTTGTTAAGGTCGGAAACGGACAATTTTACAAATGAAAATACCTCTGTTTCTCTCCCATCATGCAATGTGCTCCTGGCATGTGCCTTCTGTGTCGGCCATTTTGGACGTCTAGTGAGAATTTGTGTTGAGTTGGAAACTCTCCACTCTAGTAAGTAACGATTGATAGAGATACCTGACATGCTTTCGAACTAGAAAAATAAAATATGGCTTTCTCTACCGATTCGAAAAATTGTGGGCATGATTGATGAAATGAATAAGTATGTTGTAGACCCGTCAGTCTTTTGCGTGGCTGCGAGGAGAGCACGATTAAGGAAGCCTAGGCCTAATAAGGCACATGGTTTCCGTGAATTTTTACATTCCGAAAACTTTTAAAGGTCGTTCAGTTCACTCAAGTGTTTCACTTGTTTGGTCTCGTGTAAAGCCCGGCTGGGGCCCTGACTAAAATCTGTTGTTTCCTAGTTGTTTGAGACTTTATTACTTATTCTGCTACCGAATCGTTCACGATGCTGGGCTGAAACGTGCTGAGCCTAGGCTGGGTATTTTATTATTAGGCCAGGCCTTTCCGCTAGGGTAATTGCTGCACAGTGACTGAGATTCATTCTCTCCAGTAATATTTTTAACATTACCTCATCGTTGTCCAGAGTACAAGGATTCCTTCAAGTTTGATCACATGACTGTTTAATTCCACTGTACAAGTTTTGGTTAGTCGTCCGTCCCCATATTTTAACATCCAAATTTCTTCCCATGGACGTACACACATGCACAGGTATGATTATCAGACTGTTCGTATCCTCTTATTTGTATTTTCAGTGGTTGTGCGGGTGAATGAGTTGAGAAAAGTATGTTTGGTTATGTTGAGCCTGAACACAGTGTAGGGTTTGGGTAGGGTTGCTGGACGCTTTGGGTTCTTCGCAAAGGCAGCATTTCATTTTCCAGGATACAAGTCCGGTTCAATTTTTGAAGATCACCACTCATAACCACTCTTAGATAGATTTTTATTAGAGTGAACAACAAGGCCTTGGTGAAGCCTTACAAAGGTTTTTATCAGGGTTTAGTAGCCATGCTATTTTTCTAATTCACCAACAGGCATGATTATTTTCTCTCCCTTTGCTCATCCCATGTGGGAGAATCACTGAAATTGATTATAAATGTGTTGTGGTGATAGTGACCTGGTTAGGCATTGAGGTTATGGTGCTCTACCTGATATGCTTACATATCTCAAATGTTTCTCGCGAAATTACAGTAAATTAACGCTTTTGCATGCATTTGAAAGTTAAATTTTTGTTTAATAATCTCATTTAAGTAGAGTACATTATGTACCTTACATCATAACTTGTCAGCATGACATTCATTTTCAGTTGATTATAATGCTTCTTCTCTCACCTCACATTTTATGGATCAAAGGTTCTGTCTTGATTATCCTCTATTTCAGTCATCTATTGGTCACACTACTTCTATCTATCAATTCATAGTTATCACACATTAATTATGACGGCCCATACTGTGTGCCTTGGCACCCAATGTCACCAAATTTGATACTGGAATTATCCATTTTGTTCCCACTCTGTTCCGGACAACCTTTACTATACATTTTAGAGGCTTTATTTATGTCTGACTTTCCTCCATCAACAAAGTCATCTGTCATTGGTGTCTGATGCAATTGCCTTGCATGTCCGTCAAGGTTAGAACTACTACAAAAAATGATTATTGCTTTGCTGGTGTTTTCTCAAGCATTCCAGATATTGTTTTTTCCCACCAGTTTGAAAGGCAGTTGGTTATTGTCATTTCACCTTAATTGTAATATATGCACAGTTATATACTAAAGTGTTGAGATGAATTCTGCAGTTCTTGCTACATTCTTCTTTGTATTTTTTAACACAACTGAGTGCCCCTTTCTCTTTTCTGCTGTAGATTAAATTTCACATGCATAACATATCCACAATGTGGAGCTTTTTCTGAAGAACATTTCTGGTAAAGTGCTCAGGCTCAATTTCAACCTGACTAAAGGCATTACCTTCCTTATCTTTATCTCCACCTTCTAAAATGTCTTTGAGCCTAAAAACGAAGATAATAATTTTTTTATTTTGACTTCCAGGGTGTGTGTACATGAATGGGGACATTGCAAAGCTCCCTTCAGGGGCGGTATACCCTACCACCCCTGAAAACATTCCGTTGGCCTCATCAATTAACAACACCGACTACAGGTATGTTTTGTGGATCAAATGGTTCCTTAAGGAGGTGTGTATATTACCTTATCTTACGCTTTTTTATTCCCACAGCACCTTAAATGGCATTAGTGGAGAAGTCGACACAGATGTCACAGACTCAACAGAACCAGTGGACTTGCTGGAGTGTACAGAAAGCATGGGGGACGGAGCATCTACACCAACACACAGTGTGGCCAACAGCACAACAAGTATATCAGCAAGTGGAGCGTCAAGTAATGCAACCAGTGCAGCAGTGTCTCCACATGATGGCTCCATTCCCCTAGAGCAACTAAAACAATTGCTTTCATCACAACTAGAATATTATTTCTCCAGGTTTGTTGATCATAAATGTTTTATTAGTTTGTACCAGCACACATTAGAGCCTTTCTCTTGCATTATTGAGTTTGAGGTGTCGAAGTGTTGCTATATGAACTCTCTGTGCTGCTGCTTTTGACAATTTCATACTCATTTGGTGAAAATTTTAGTGGCACTGAAACAGAATTTTCTTAACTTTTTCACATCTCTATTAAAGCATAATTTGCTTTGCCTTGCATTAAGATAATTCAGAAGCACACATTAGAGCCTTTTTCTCGTGCTTCCAAGTAAGAGGTGTCGAAGTGTTGCTACATAAATATGTGCCTGTTCTAACATTTCTTCTACCCACTGTTCTTGGTGGAATGTATCGCTCAGGTACAACAGTCTTGCATCAATTTCTGAAGGGCTTTTTTTTGTTGTCTTTTAAACTCCAAGTAAGAGGCACGTATTAGAGCCCCTTTCTTTTGCTTTGAAGTAAGGGGTGCTGAAGTGTTGCTATTGTATCTCGTGCCTGTTTTATTTTCATTCTATGCATTATTGGTAGGATATTCTCACAGGTATCACATTTTAACCTATAGAGGTTTTCAGAAGCACACATTAGAGCCTTTTTCTCGTGCTTCCAAGTAAGAGGTGTCGAAGTGTTGCTACATAAATATGTGCCTGTTCTAACATTTCTTCTACCCACTGTTCTTGGTGGAATTTATCGCTCAGGTACAACAGTCTTACATCAATTTCTGAAGGGCTTTTTTTGTTGTCTTTTAAACTCCAAGTAAGAGGCACGTATTAGAGCCCCTTTCTTTTGCTTTGAAGTAAGGGGTGCTGAAGTGTTGCTATTGTATCTCGTGCCTGTTTTATTTTCATTCTATGCATTATTGGTAGGATATTCTCACAGGTATCACATTTTAACCTATAGAGGTTTTCAGAAGCACACATTAGAGCCTTTTTCTTTTGCTCCCAAGTAAGAGGTGTCGAAGTGTTGCAAAATCATAAACCAGTACTTTTATTTTCAAATGTTACTCAATTCACTGAGTAACAGGAAAGTGGTGGAACAATTTAAAACATAAAATGTCAACATTTCTTTTTTGTATCTGTTTAATATGGGATTTTCTATTGTTTTCTCTCTAGGGAAAACTTGGCTAACGATACGTACCTGCTCTCTCAAATGGACAATGACCAATATGTGCCCATATGGACTGTTGCCAACTTCAATCAAGTTAAGAAATTAACAAATGATATCAAACTTATAACTGAAGTATTACGAGGCAAGTTTGACTTTTTACCTTTTTATCCACACATGTATTTTGTATTTTATGTATTTTTTTTTTAAATTTCTTCTACTTGTCCTGTACAGAATCACCAAATGTACAAGTAGATGAAGAAGGTCAGAAAGTAAGACCTAATCACAAACGGTGCATAGTCATTTTGAGGGAAATTCCTGATAGCACTCCAATTGAAGATGTTAAGGTAATAGTCAGCAACTGTATAGAAATACGTTAAAACTTTTGTACAACTGTCTAAACAAATTTTTGTTGTTTCAGAACTTATTTTCTGGGGAAGGTTGTCCTAGATTAATCTCATGTGAATTTGCACATAATTCCTCATGGTATGTTACATTTGAATCTGATGAGGATGCTCAAAGGGCCTATAGATTTTTACGTGAGGAAGTCAGGGAGTTTCAGGTAAACTTCTATCCCGATAACTTCAGCTGTATTTGTTCTTGTAACTTTTATAACACTGAACCTTAATGCTTTTACAGGGTAAGCCTATTATGGCCCGCATCAAAGCCAAACACATGAATAGGTTGCCCACTCCACCTGTTGGGGTGGTTCCTGTTGCGGGTGTTCAGGTTGGTGTTGGGGTAGGGGTTACAGGACAGGCAATAGGTCCTGGGGGAACAATGAAAAATGGGTACAGGACACCTCCATCAGGGCCTGCTGCTGGAAATGCTGGTACCTCTACAACAGCTCCTGTTTATGACCCCAATGCACCATACCAGGGAAATCAACAGCGATATGTGTATAATGGAAGTCCCCTTCCAGGGGTCAATTATGGGAGTCAAGTTCAAATATTTGTAAGTATTTTTATACCTGCTTAGTTTAAAGTGTTAAAGCAGATTTCAACACATCAATATTTTGTATTTTTTCCTAGACTTTTCATCATCAACAGCAGCCGTTTTATCCACCAAGCATGCTGCATCAGCCATGGACTCATACACCTCATTCAAACGCTCCTTATTTTGAGATGAGCAATGTATTTCCCTTGAATGGTATGTCTCCGCAAGGGACTTACTCTAAACCTCCCTCAAGGTTTCCAGTACAGAGAAACACAAGGTTAGATGGTTATTTTTATAATTTTTTAAACACTCTTATTTTGTTTTCTGTGTTTATTTGAAGTGTGTTTTTATCACTTTGCAGAAATAGACGTAGCGAACCTCGTTCTGGGGACAGAAGTCATTTACCCGACAATGGCCGCCATCATAGTAACATGAGCCATCATCACATGGGACCTGCTCCTGTAGTTAGTGCTGTAGCCATCAATAAAAAGTCAAATGTTACATTGACTGTGCGTTCTAGATGAGATAATCAGAATTTATATGAAGCTGGTAATTGCTCCACTGATCAACATGTCTTTGTGATGACTTGCAGAATCAACACACCTCGGTGCCAGGACCAGGCGATTTGAGAATTTCTCAAAGTAACTCCCCCTCTGCCTCAACACCTGCTCTCACAACAGCATCTACAACTACTACCACTACAACTCAAGATAGTAATGATACTGCTGTCGATGACAGTGGCACACGAGGTCCAGCCAATAGTAGAGACTCATCAAAGGAACCTCTTCCCCCACGGTAATATCTTGATATCTTTTGTCTGTAATTGTGAAACCAGGCTTAAAGCCTTAAAGTCACATTTTAGTTTTCTGTTTGTTTTTTCTTGCAATGGTTTGTGTTTTCACATGTTTGGCATAGTGATATAGCAAAGTGATTTGTGTTAGACACAGGCGGAGAAGGAAGGAAGATGAAACACTTCCATCTCGTGGTAAGCCTAGCAGCCCACTACCCTCCCAAGCCAGCAATACCCGTCCTGGACCCCAATTTGATTTGGAGCCAAATGCCTTCCCACCTTTACCTGGACTTTCGGATGTCCCTGCCACTGGAACAAACGCTGCCAAGACTGTTGTGGCCCCAGATAGCTCTGTATCTTCATTAGAACCTTCCCAGTCACATTGGGAAAATAGGCAAGTATTTTGTTGAGTGTTAGTTTTGTTGTCTGTTTGTCTGTGTGTTTCGTGTCAGAGCTTTCATTATGGCTTGGTATTTCAGGTTAGCTGATGTTGTTAAGGGAACAGCAAAGTCTAAGGGGCAAAGTAGCCATAGCAGTGCGAGCAGCAGCAGCAGTGCGGGCAAAGATAAAGATACAGGCAGCTCTAGCTCACCACGCACATTGACTCCCCCTCCTTTGACTAGTCAGGCCACAACTACACCAGTGCCTACACAATCTCAATCACAATCGCACCATAATTCTCAAGCTCACACCCCAGCTTTGCACACATCTTCGCAGCCATGTGTTCATTCAGGCATATCAACTTCATCTGGCAATGATTCTGCACTTGCCACTGTTGCCATGACGCCGCCATCTTCGCCTGAAAAGTATGTTATGGATTGGACTTAATTCAAGAAGCCTGTTCATGCAAATTCATTACATTTATTGACACTTTTTTTGCAGGGTTGTTCCCGTTACTAAAAAGAGCTGCAGCACCGCGGACAAATCAACTAAGACTGAGGATACTCTGCTTCAAAATACTGAGGAGAGGGTTAAAGAGACTTCTCTAGAGATTTCTAGTACAAGTAACAAACAAACTGGTCAGGTAAGATTCATTTCACCACATTAGCATTTGCGAATTTTTGTGTGCATACACTGAGTGAGAAGCGTTTGCATCAGTTTGTATGCTCATGCCTCCTTTTTGTTATGTTTAGAGCTTGTCTGCTGCTGCAGTTGTTGCTAAATCTGTTCCCACTACCACAAATGCATCTACTATGACAAGCACTGTGTTGACTGAATCAATCCCCTCATGTAACACAACTCCTCCTCAAACTGCACCCAGTCCTCCTCCCACCTCTGGGGTAAGTCCAAGGCTCACTTCTTGTCTTGACACATAAAAAAACATCCTGATGCAACTTACATTGCAACAATAGCTTTTAAAGCAATCAATTCACTGTGACATTCATTCCTTGCAGGAGCCAGTGCGTTTAAGTTACGCTCAGGTAGCTCAGCATGCTAAAGAAAAATCAGAAAGAGCATTGAAAGAAAAAGAAGAGAGTTCGACTGCTTCAAACTCGTCCACAGCTACCTCCAATGTCAGTACTAGCACATCTCTCAGCTCTAATACAGTAGTTTCTAGGGTTCCTGCACAACACTCACATTCTGAGAGAGGAGGTAAGTAGAACAGATCTTCACCTTTTGTTGCTCAATGCTGTGTTGATGTACTCCAAATTCTTCCTTTCTTTTCTAGATTCTTCAAATTCGGCTCGATATAGTGGCCGAGGTAATTCTAGTGCAAGTAGTAGTAGTAGTAATAACAATAATAGTAGCAGTAATGCAAGCTCCAGACCAGAAAGAAGTGGTTTCAGAAGAAATAATAATGCATCAACTGAACGGTCTGACCGCTCAGATAGAGTACATCGTTTTCGAGAGTTCCTGAAATAGCGTTGGAGACTGGGCTGCATCAGTGATCTGCCAGTTCAGTTTTTGCTTTGTTTGAGTTGTGAAGAGAGGCAGTAATGTAGTAGGTAGGTTGTTATGAATTTGCACTGTAGTGAGATCAGAGACAAAGACTCAAGGCCCAAAGTTGGCACTAAGTGCCCAGACTCGTGTGTTTTACAGTGGTCCATTTGGACGAAACTTTTATATAGTGTATAAACTTTATCAAGGATTAATGAAAGTTTCTCCCTCCATCTTATTATGATTCAGTTGTTAAAATGTGCCTTAACTTTTTGGGATTTGGTGCACCCTGTTGTTAAGGATATCACACACCTGATTGAAAACAAAATTACTTGATTATTTTTGTTTTTAGTAGATACTGTGTTATCTTTGTAATAATAGCCATAGCTTTGATAAGCTCCCTGCATCGTTAAACTTTTTTTTGTTTTTGTTTGTTTGTGTGGCCAAGCAGAAATGCAACAAAAGAGAGAATGTGGGAGCAACGTGACACATCTGATGGTTGTTGGCATTGTATGCATGTGTGTGCAGTAACTGTGATACCCCTTAACCGCAATTTTAAGAATTATAAACAATTACTGTTTGGTGTAATATATCAGGGATAGTTGAGTATATTGTGACCCAATTTACTGCTGCGGTATTCTTGATTATTGGAATTGTGCTATGTATGGGGCTTGTCTATTGTCTGACTTCTTTTCCCCATTAAAATGAAACAATTGTTCGAGTTTTAAGACAAGATTAATCATTCATCGGCCCAATAGTTGTAAGGTGATTTATGTAAAGATGTGGTAATGGTATTTTAGAAATGGAGTAATTTTTTCTTACCACTACTTTTCTTACTAAACGACGTTAACATTAATGTAGAAATGATCTTTGTGTGTGTATGTGTGTGTGTGTTGGAGGGCATCTAACACAGCAGGTTACAGGTGAAGAGGAGAGCTGCTGTGGTCACAGGGTTGTGGATGGGGTGGGGGCCGGGGCGTGGACCTGGACGCTATGGGTAGGGACGGACTTGTTTGAGTGATGTATGCAGCATCCCCTTTGACCCCCTGCTCGGTCCGCAAGAACCACCAGGCCACTGCGGGCCGTGTAGTAGACCCACACACATTGTTGATTGCTTTCTTTTGGGAAGATCTCTAATAATGCTCTTGCTGATTGTTAACAGGTGTGTGTAATAATTGTGTAAAAATGATAGTGCATTTGTCCCCCCCCTCCCCTTGTACAGAATTTGACTAACAAATTTATTTTTGACAAATGTATAGTTTGCAATCAGTGTAGTTGTTAAAGTAAGTGATTATTATAAAGTGGTTACAATGTAAACTTATTATCCTATTACATTTGTTGGGATTTTTTTTAAAGGACAATACTATTGTACTTTTGTTTCATTTTTATATGAAATAAAACTTGCTAAATTGGATTTTGGATTGGCAGGTTGGTGTTGGGAAGATTTTTATTTAATTAATTTTGTTGACTGGAATGTACAGAACATGATCCAGGCAGCCGTTCATGTGTTGTAGCCATAGTTACTATAATGAACTAAACTTGAACGACTGTGAGGCATGTGTGAGCCTGGGCGTGGCCTGTGCTCCTCCTGAATGCATGGAGTGTAGCTTCCTTGACTCTTGGCTGTAGCTGTTTTTTTCTTTAGTGTATCCTACCAGCCAAGGAAGGATCACAGTGCTTCCACTAGCTTTAGGTCTCTCGTTTCTTCTGTTGCAGACTTCCTCACTAATGCCAATCCAGCATATCTTTGAAGTAAATCTTTAAATGTGTGTTACATTTTCTTTTTTATATATACATATTATATATATTTATATATATATATTATAATATATATATATAAAGGTACAAGTCATTTAAGTGCTCATTGTAAAATATTTGACCGTTGTTACTTGGCGAGGAATGTTAATCACAAATAACTCATTGCTCTGTTGTATGTGGTATTTTTGTTTCAGTGTCACTATCAAATCTAAAATTTTGAATATATTCTCAGAAACTTTTTGTGAGGAAATCAATGTGAAAACATACATAAACCTATCAAAAGTTTATTTGGGTTTATAGCAAGTTGTGTAAAATTGCCTACATTTACTTTTAATGCATCAGAAAAGTAGTCCAATCTTGAACACTTGAGTTCAACCATGTCACTCATGGATGCAGAACAATTTGTTCGTAATGTATAAGCTTATTTTTACACAATAGTCATTGTGAGGCAAATGAGTTTTGTGTGTTTTTGTTCAATAAAACAATATAAAATTACTCATGGAACTTAATCAAATTTCCCAAGATCCCAATGGTGAGCTTAACTTATTCAAGGCTAGGTGGATCCACCTTGTTGTTAATTAATCTCCCATATCATGACCATCTTTTGTTACAAATGTATGTGTAGAAAACCTTAGATGATGCTTACAAATTTTATGGCCAAGACTACGGTTGAGTTATTTCATCAATTCATGAGTCATTCATTTGCCCCCACGAGCGAAACGACACTATCGTTTACAGTTGGTGCAACTGGTGGTCAGATCAAGATATGACGTGACCGTTGCCTCCTCGGCCTCCAGCAAGCCTCAGCTCACAGCACAAGCCGCTCAAGCAAACTTCGGGTACTTGGGTGATGTGATTGCAGTGATTGCAAATCTTGTACGACAAGAACGGTCTTCTAGTCTTCGCCATTGAACATTTACAATAGTAAGTGTGAAAATGACTGGAAGCGAAGTGTTACCCGTCGAAGGACGCAAGAGGCCCCTCTCAGACGCAGAGACTGAGGAATCTGAGCCCCCCGAAAAAATTAAAGTAAAAGATAAATGTGAGTCACATTCAATATTCAAATTATATTTTTTGACGTTAAACATGTTCACTCTACGTCATTTGAGGGTTCGTCATGTCCAAGGCCTAGAGCCCACGGGAATCCCCCTCCCTCTCCTATGTGTTCTTGTGTTTTTACAGTTTACTTGCCGTGTTTTTTTAAAATTATTTTCACGCTAGCTTCGAAATATATGCAGGATTTTTAGTTTTAACTGTTTTTATTTTAAAAAGAAAACAAGTGGTTCGATTCAAATTTAGACGATATGTATTGCATCAGCCTCAATTTTTCTCTGTTGTGTGCATATTGCCAGAAGTCTTATTCGCACATCGCTGATGTTTATTTTCCTACGTGTTCGGTGTTCTGCTGCCGGGCCACACAGCAGACATACATTGATACATTAATTGTCTCATTCTTTTTCTAATGCTGTCAATTTGGACTAATGCATGAATTTCCTATTTTAAAATAGCTCAGACCAGCAAAGTACACAGTTGTAGTCTTGCTTTAGTTTCTAATTAGGGTTAATTGTAATTTTGTAGCAATAATGACCTGCAATCAAACTGCTGTTGCAATTCTTCAAGAATTGTGTATGAAGAGGAAATGGAGCCCTCCAATTTATGACACTACTGATGCTAGTGGCCCTTCCAACGACCCAATATTTGAAGTTTCAGTTACACTTAGCAATGGAAAGCAGCAATGGAAAGGTCAGCAACTTTTCCTCATATGTGCTGTAGTTACATGTCTAGGCAGTAATTTGTGCTCCAATGATCCTGCTAGGCCACCATTGTAGCAATTTTTTATTCCCATCAGGTGTAGGTAGAGGACGCCAAAAGAAAGCTGCTAAGCATGATGCAGCCAAGAAGGCATTAGAACAGTTGCAGGAAAGAGCGTTGCCTGACATAAGAGTAGACCTCCCTCCCAATAAAGAACCGTAAGTAACATTCATGTTATACCATGTTCGTCAGCCTGAAGAAAATTTTCTTTGTAGTGATAATGAAAGCATTTGCATCTGAAATTTTTCTAGTATTAACCCACATGAAGATGTAAGTGGTGCAAATCCAGTGGGAGAACTTCAGAATTTGTGTGCTGGGAAACACCTTCCTCTCCCTGCTTATGAAATGGTTGGTGATGAGGGTGAACCGCATGAAAAAATTTTCACTTACAGGTGTACAGTCTCTCAAAGAAGTGCCTCAGGTACTAAATTTAAATAATATATTTTTAGGATATTTAGTTTCATAATTTATGACTATCTAGTATTTTATTGCTTTTTTTCCTCCTGTATCATGATTGATCAATTCACTCAGGAACTGCTCGCAAGAAGCAAACAGCAAAACACATTGCTGCTCAAAACATGTTGGCTATTTTAAAGCAGGATATGAAATCCATACTTGATGAGATCCCTGATGACCCTGCTGTTTCCTCTATAGTAATCTACTGATGTTTCCTCTATATTTGTAATTAGCACCTTTGTGTGAATGAATTTTTTTTAACTCAATTTAACATTTCAGTATTCACAAAAATCCAAGGACCCCTCTGATCCAGAGAGGGATAAGAAGAGAGATTTAGAGGCTCTTGAAAAATATAAGGCTTTGAGGGATAAAGGAGATTTTCCTCAAGCTCCATTAATAAGTCCAGGCACAAAATTTTCAGACTATCATCTTGCATATGCTGCACAATTGGAAGGTTTTAAAAGTATAATGGTAAGTATTTAAAATGTTTTTCTTTATTTCTCCTGTGCTCACAATCGCTTTGCAATCGTTCCACCATGTGTAATTGTAACAAGCACTTCTGAACTTGCTGCCATGAAAAATATTAATCATAAATGAAAATCATGTCCTCACCCTAGGATAAACCTGTAATCAAACAAGAGAGGAACTCTTTAAAAAAGTTAAAATTAGTTGCCGAAGAGCTGCATTTTTCCATATCTGTAATACCAAACATAGGGAAAGACAAAAGTAAGTGTATTGTTTGTCTCTACACTCTCCTCCCTTGTATCCAAAGTAATACTCCTCCCTCTCTTTTCCTCACAGAACATATTGTGTTTGTTCATGTGAACACTGATCCTCCAACAATTCAGGCAGGTCAGGATGCAAGTGAAATTGGAGCAACAGAGAAGGCAGCCAGTAATGTCCTCGATTTTTTTTCTGTTATGTCAGTACGATAATTGAAATGTCCCGTGATTTTAAAATCTATTTACAGCATTATTAATGTATTCGTGGATTTGTTAAGATGTCGATAAGATTTTGACTTTGTACCTTAATTTTTGTGAGTCATCATGTCATCATGTTAAGTGCATGTCTGAGCATTTACAGATTTAACAGAATGTGATAAGGTCTGATTGTAGTTTTTACTTGAATAAATGAAGTTTCAGATTGTTTATAATGTTATTCGATGGTTTCTGTTTACTAATGTGTAGCAAGTATTTGCTCACAAAATGTAACACTGCTTGTTTTTTTAAAAAATATTGTGGTGTATTTTTAACAAAAATAAAACCATAGTAAGAAATAATTTTTTAACAAAAATAAAACTATACTAAGAAATTACTTTTATCGCTTTTGTATACTGTGTAGAAAATATCGGGACGGGTATGAAAAATTTCCAAGCAATTTGGCTTTTGCTACAGTTACCAAGGGCTATCAAAAGGAAAAAAACTAAACATGTCCGGAAACGAAGGTATGGTTGCGGGTCAAAATGAAACAGCGTTTCTTGAATTATTAGGTGGAGGAAAACCAGCAGGTTCAGAAAAGCGGTGGGGCGGAATGGTGGTCGCTGGCATCACAGGTACATACATGTATCATCTAAAACTGTTGTCACTGTTAAGGTTATGGTCATGTTCACTCAATTCGGGATCCTAAAAATTTTAATACCACTTCTTCGTTTGTAGGAGGAGCAGCCTTAGCACTTTCAGTTATATGTCTACCATTTGTATCTCCTGCTCTGAGAAGAGTTTGTTTACCCTATGTGCCTGCCACCACCTCTCAAGTTAATAATGTTTTAAGAGCCTTAAGTGGAAGATCAGGGCGAATTGTTGACTTAGGAAGTGGTGATGGAAGAATTGTAAGTCGATTATATATATATATATTTTTTTTAACGTTGAAGTGACTTTAATAATTATTGGATCTCCCATAGGTTTTATCTGCTGCCCAGGCAGGATTTTCCCCTGCTGAGGGTGTAGAACTGAATTTGTGGCTTGTTTTGTACTCAAAATTTCAAGCTTTCAAAACCGGGCTTTCTTCACAAACAGATTTCCATAGAAAGGATTTATGGAAATTTAGTCTCAAGCCTTATCCTAACATAGTTATATTTGGTGTTGAAGAAATGGTTAGTCTCTTTCTGCCTATAAAATGAAGCTTTTGCTTCATTAATTTATACCACTCCTACTTTTCAGATGAAAGAACTCGAATTGAAGTTGCAGAAAGAAGTAGAAGAGGGCACCCACATTGTTGCTTGTCGTTTTCCCTTGCCAACTCTTAAACCAACAGCAACTATTGGCTCTGGGCTTGATACAGTGTGGCTTTATAAACATAAATCCAATTAAAGGTAATGTCAAACATTTGATCTCATAAAAGAGAAAGTTATCTTTTTCTTTCATGTTTCTTTTTTTTTTTTCTAAAGAAAAAAAATTGTTTTTTAAAAAATTAAAAAAACAGGAAGGCTTGAGCCAATTTTTGAGCAAAGATGAAAGCCTTAAGATGTCAAACAGGGTGAAGCTGATCACATTTGGCACATGTATAAAATGACTTTGAGCAAATACTTTATATCAATAACGACCACGGGCCATTTTTCTCTCCATTTTACGCTGTTTCTTTGGGTCCATTTGTGGATCTTCTGGGGCAGGCTGGAAGAACCAGGGCCCTAAAACATTCTTCCATAGCATCCAAAACCCTCTAGCTGGAGCCTGCATTAAAAGGAACATATTAGAATGTGTTAAGAATATACATTCTGAATCATTGCACCATATGTATTATCTTACCAGTGCCCAAAGCCACCAGAAATAGTTGGAAAACAGAGAGAGCATTTGGGAAATGGAAGTTAAAATGATCAGGTCTTTAACATGCCTAGAAAAACAAGAATTACAATTATGAAAACCTTACAGATGAATACAAAATTTTATCACAGATCACTAAACTCACTCTGCTATTCCACCTTCCATATTCAGATCAACACCACTATCGAAAAGCTGTCCAGAATCTGTATATTTTGCTTTAGCCATATACACCATAAATTGGTAACTACCAACATAAACTAAAGCAGATAAAACAAGCATGACCTGTGAAGAACAACTTCTTTCAATAGAAGAAAAAACCCATAAGTGCAACCCTATCTAAAAGTACCAAAACAACAATCTATGGTCATGATCTACTGCATTAGTAACATTTTGATAACTTTTTCATTAATCTTTTACTACATGAAAGTAACCATCACGATACTTACTATGTTAACTGTAGTGAAGAGGTCAAAGAGAACAGCCGTTACAGACAAAAAGACTGCATTGGAAATGAAGACCATGTTACGGTAAAAACTGAGTGTCTGTTGGTTCTCCTCAACAATCTGTTTTATGCCTTTCGTCCCTTGTTTTCCTTTCTGTTGTTTTTGCTGAAGGAAGAAAGCATCATTAATCAAAATATGGTGTCTACAAACATAACCTAGAAAATATGTAAACAAACAAGGATATGAATGAAAACCCGAAGAAAACTGTCAGATCTCTACTTATGTGACACGAATTTAACAGACAAGACGCCAGAAATTTGATATTGGCGCTCTCAAACAGCACTTTATGTTGAAGCCGGATGACAACGAATACAACATAAGGTTGCTGCCAGCTTTACTTACCGACATATTGGCGAAGTGAATTAAATACCCGTACAGAAGTTGTCAAAAACTTTAAGTGATTGTGGACGTACAGAAAGGTAAACTAAAAACCAAAACGTTAGGCACTATAAACAAAATCCTCAGCCAGCTACTGGCTGAAGCAGACGACTGCGTGACGCGTCCAGCGTCCAGCAAGCCAGTCATGGCGGCCACGTTGGAGCAGTTCTGACAACCCAACCGTCAGCAACGTCGCTTACATTTCTCTCTCACAAAAATTATTGTTAATCAAATTCTTCTGTAGCCTTAAGTTAAGTGTCCACGTGTTTTACAAAATTGGAATAAGGGATAATATTTCGTTAAATTTTCTTGCTCTCCAACGAACATTATTCCTTGTGCTTTTCGCTGGACTAGGAGAATAAGGAGAGTGGTTTGCCTGTAGTTTCGCGCTCGTAATGCGATTTGTAGCGTAAAATGTGCAAAAAGTCCAGTTGCGCATGACTCGTTGGACTGCGAGACTTAAGGCGAAACGCAATCCGTACTCCCTACGTTTTCTCATTGTCAGTCCGGAACAATCGTGATTCAACTGTTACCTAGTTACAAGGGAAGGGCTACAGGCCCTCATAGCTGTCATGCCGATGCCTGCCCGCGTAAAAATTCGCAGTCTTTTTAACAAACAAACGCAACGGGGGAACTTAATATTCCCCAAAGCCTCACGAAATATGGAACATCACGGATGACATCGCTCTAAAAATTTCTCGACGTAAGTATTGTCACCTTATTTATAGCTTAACTTAAGTCTGCATGCTTGCTTGCTGGGGGAGGGAGTACAAGTGCATCTCAGTTTATCGAAACTATGACACACCATCTCATACAACAAAAACTTGTAAAAGTATTCCCACGAATTTGTAAAGGGGACACATTACAAGCCAGTGTGTCCAACTAGACCGAACTGGAGCATTCTCTATCCCTGGTGGGACACTGACTCGCACTTTTGCTCTCCTCTTCCAGACGGGGAAGGGGCCATGAAGCCGCGGCCGCGCCGGTCGCTCGCGCCACTCGGTCCTCCCTGGCCACTACGGCCTCCAAGAGCCCCAGGCCCCTAGAGCCCCTAGCAGGCGGCCCCCGCCGCCCCCGCGCGCCACACACATGAGCGCCAAGCTGAGTCCCCGCAACTCGGAGGTGAAGGCGCTCGAGCAGCGCGGGTACTACATCGGACGGAAGGTTGGCCAGGGTTCGTACGCCATCGTGCACGCCGCCGATTTTTGCGACGGCTCCGAAAAGCGGATGCGGCTCGCCTGCAAGATCTTCGACAAGGACAAGGCGCCCCGGGACTTTCTGGACAAGTTCTTCCCCCGCGAGCTGGAGATCCTCACCAAGATCGAGAACCCGCACATCATCCAGGTGCACAGCATCCTGCAGCGCGGCCCGCGGGTCTTCATCTTCATGCGGTTCGCGGACAACGGCGACCTGCTGGACTTTGTCAAGAACAAGGGCCGCGTGGCCGAGCCGCAGTGCAAGCTGTGGTTCCGCCAGATGACGAGCGGGCTGCACTACCTGCACGCCAAGAACATCGCGCACCGCGACCTCAAGTGCGAGAACATCCTGCTGTCGCGCCGCTTCAACGTCAAGCTGGCCGACTTCGGGTTCGCGCGCTACTGCGTGGACGGCGAGGGCCGGCGCGTGCTGAGCAAGACGTACTGCGGCTCGGCGGCGTACGCGGCGCCCGAGGTGGTCAGCGGCACGCCCTACAACCCCAAGCTGGCCGACGTCTGGTCCCTGGGCATCATCCTCTTCATCATGCTCAACGCCAGCATGCCGTTCGACGACACGAACTTGCGCAAGCTGCTCAAGGACCAGCTCAATCGCAACTGGTCCTTCCGCTCGCACGTCCGGGACTCGGTGTCCGCCATGGCCAAGGCGATCGTCCGCCACCTGCTGGAGCCCGACATCACCCAGCGGCTGACCCTGGAGCGCGCCATGGCCCTGGACTGGGTGCGGTCCCGCCGAGAGAAGCCGCCCTCCACCGCCAAGCTCACCACCCCCGCGGCCGGGGCGGGGGCGGGGGCCGCCCATGTGTCCAGCCCCAGCCTGCCGCCCGCGGGGCCCGCGGCGGGGGTGGCCCCGCCCGCTGTCCGGCCGCTCGCCACGGGCACGTCCGTGCCCTCCGGGGCCTCCAAGAGCAGCGACCCGGCCAAGAGCAGCGAGCGCCCCGAGCAGCCCGAGGCTTCCGCCGCGTCCAAGCACCGCAAGTCCGCCTTCAGCAAGTCGGCCGGCGCCACGCCTGCCAACCAGCCCGCGGCAGACTGAGTCCCTCCTCAAAATCTTTCCCCATTTAAACAAAAACAAAAACAAAAACAAAACTGAAAATCTTGTTTGATCTACAATAAATTACAGTTAGGCCATGCCTTATCGAGACCTGCGTAGTTTTAATTTCAGTTACTTGCACATCACACACATGCCAGGTGCAACCCAAACTGCGCTCATAGTGGCCGTTGTAACTCGATATAGCTGCCCTGCCAACATGTGTCTTTGAAAAGAAAAAAAAAATTCTTTTCGACACCCTAATAGCAGACTCAATACACTGGGCGTGTCGACGGGAAGCCTATAGCGATGTCATAAGCGAAACGGACTACCGACACTGGAAAGAGGAGGGTAACTTAGGCAGGCGAGAGAGCAAGGAATTGGGTACTTGCGTTTGGCATGTTTCGTGCTCGACAGTGCGCAGCGCGCAGCACAGCAACGTGCCATTAAAGCCCGTCCCGTGGGTAACCCTGTTCCTTTCTCTCTCCCTGCAGATTCGGTCGGTCCGCGACGGCGGTGCTCCCTGCGGCCCGGGTCAAGCGGGACGGGGGCGGGGCGAGCGTGGTCCCCGTCTAGTCTCTGGGAGCGGGCTGGGCATGACGCCCGCCTACACGCGCAATGACAACGTACCCGAGCGGGCCGGCAGCGCCGCCGCCGCCGCACTCCCCCGGTCCCTGGTGGGGGCCGCAGCACCAAGGCGCCGGCACGCACCCCCTCAGCCCGCGCAACTCGGAGGTGAACGCGCTGGAGCAGCGGGGCTACCTCATCGGCAAGCGCGTCGGCCAGGGGACGTACGCCACGGTGCACGTCGCAGAGTACGTGGACGCGACCGCCAACCGCAAGATGCGGCTCGCCTGCAAGATCTTCGACAAGGACAAGGCGCCGCTTGACTTCCTCGACCGGTTCTTCCCCCGCGAGCTGGAGATCCTCACCAAGATCGAGAACCCGCACATCATCCAGGTGCACAGCATCCTGCAGCGCGGCCCGCGGGTCTTCATCTTCATGCGGTTCGCGGACAACGGCGACCTGCTCGACTTTGTCCAGAACAAGGGCCGCGTGGCCGAGCCGCAGTGCAAGCTGTGGTTCCGCCAGATGACGAGCGGGCTGCACTACCTGCACGCCAAGAACATCGCGCACCGCGACCTCAAGTGCGAGAACATCCTGCTGTCGCGCCGCTTCAACGTCAAGCTGGCCGACTTCGGGTTCGCGCGCTACTGCGTGGACGGCGAGGGCCGGCGCGTGCTGAGCAAGACGTACTGCGGCTCGGCGGCGTACGCGGCGCCCGAGGTGGTCAGCGGCACGCCCTACAACCCCAAGCTGGCCGACGTCTGGTCCCTGGGCATCATCCTCTTCATCATGCTCAACGCCAGCATGCCGTTCGACGACGACAACCTGCAGAAGCTGCTCAAGGACCAGCTCGACCGGAACTGGTCCTTCCGCGCCAAGGTCCGGGACCAGGTGACTTCCGGCGCCAAGAACTTGGTCCGCCGTATCCTGGAGCCGGACGTGATGACGCGCCTGACCCTGGAGCGGGTCATGGCCCACGAGTGGCTGCGCGCCTCCGGGCAGCCTCAGCGGGCGGGGCCGGGCGCGGGGCCGGGCGCGGGGCCGGGGGTGCCCTTCCCCTACGTGTGGCCGCCCCCGCCCCCGCCCCCGGCCGTCGCGACGGTGCCCCCGTGCCCCGGCCCTGCACAGGGCGAGCCCCGGTCCTTGGCGGATGCCCTGCACGGAGACGACGGGCCTGATGCTCTTGGGCCTGGGGCAGCGTAGGGGGTGAGGACTTGGGAGGGGGCCAGCGGCAATACGTTGGCGCCTGCGCGCCGGCGGGTAGGCCGCCCCGTTGGGCACGGGCACTGTGCGGGTCTGCCTACCCGCCGCTCGCCAGGCGCCCTGTGCGGTACGAGATGTGCTGCCCCACCCCACCGACCCCGCTGTTTCTCTCTGCCTGTTTCTCAGGCCCTGCGACAGCCCCGCGGCCGGCCTGCAGGGCCCCGCGGGAGGGGACACGTGACCAGGGATGACCAGGCCGGCGCAGCTCGTGCCGCGGGCGTCGGAGGTGTTCGCGCTGGAGCAGCAGGGCTACTACATCGGCAAGAAGATCGGCGAGGGCTCGTACGCCAGCGTGCACACGGCCAACTACGTGCACCGCAACAAGACCAAGGTGAAGCGCATCGCCTGCAAGATCCTGGACAAGGAGCGCGCGTCCAGGGACTTCCTGGAGCACTTCTTCCCGCGCGAGCTGGACGTCCTGACCAAGGTGGAGAGCCCGTACATCATCCAGGTCTACAGCATCTACGAGCGCGGTCCGCGCGTCTTCATCTTCATGAGCCTGGCCGAAAACGGCGATCTCCTGGACTACGTGAAGAGCAACGGGGAGGTGGCCGAGTCCCGCGCCAAGGTGTGGTTCCACCAGATCTGCCGCGGCACAGAGTACCTGCACGCCAAGGACATCGCGCACCGCGACCTCAAGTGCGAGAACGTACTTCTGTCGAGAAACTTCAACTGCAAGCTCACGGACTTCGGCTTCGCGCGCTACTGCAACGACCTCACGCCGACGGGGCTGTGCGAGACGTTCTGCGGCTCTGCGGCGTACGCGGCGCCCGAGGTGGTGGGCGGCACGCCCTACAACCCCAAGCTGGCCGACGTCTGGTCCCTGGGCGTGATCCTCTACGCCATGCTCAACGCCACCATGCCGTTCAATGACTCTAACCGGCGCAAGCTCCTCAGCGACCAGATGGCGGGCAACTGGCAGTTCAGCTCGCGCGTCGAGTACTCGGTGACGGCCATCGCCAAGTCGCTGGTGGCACGCATCCTGGAGCCGAGCGTGGCCAACCGCATCACGCTCAAGGACATCCTCGACCACGACTGGCTGAGGTCGTGCAAGGAGCACAGCCTGTCGCCGCACACCGCGGCCGCCGGGGGCGCGGACAGCAAGCACCGGGTCGCCTCGACCAAGACCCTCTCCGAGGACAAGGCCTCGCCGTCGGCCACCGGCTCCACTGCCCAGGCCGGGCACCACCTGCAGCGCACCGATGGCACGCCAGTGAGTGGCCCGGGGCCTGGCGGCGCGGGGGCGGGTGCGGGGCCGGGGGGCAGCGGGGGCGGGGGCACCTCCAAGGCGTTCAGCGCCCTCGGGAAGCCCCAGCAGGGCGCTCTGGGCGGGCCCTTCACGCAACCCGAGGCCCCGGCCTTAGTAGCCAAGTGCCAAGTGAGGAGGGTGGAGGACCAATAACTGTACGTCCTTATGGCAAATCATCTTCAGGTCCAAAAAAATAAATGGCAGAATGGGTAAATGTTTGCTTATTACTGACTTTGGTTGGTTACACTTATCATAATTAATATGAATACAATCACAATAAAGAGACACACAAAAAAACAAAAACAATAAAATGTATGGTAACTGCAAACTTATTGAAAATAAGAAATAAACAAGACAATAAATCAAAAGGTAGCAAAATAAATGCCAAAAATGAATTGAGCACATTACACCGCTCCATCTTTCACTGCAATGATATGGTAACATACTCATGTAGATTCAAATTACAGAAAATGAACAGATAAAAATCCAAAACAGATCTGCAGTGATTTTTAGGTATCACATTATTTCTTTGGAAAATACCTAAAATGGTACAGTATGCTAACAACAAATAAATTTAAAAAATACAACATGAACAGAACTATTAGAAACTCTTCATGGGCAATGAAAATATCATTACAAATAAAATAATCAAGCTTTTACTTAAGCCACATTTACTTACTATGGAAATTTGATAGGTAGCTACCTAATATATAAATATCAAAAGTGCATAGATCAACAGAAATAACATTTCAATAAATTTTTAAAACAAAGAGTTTATAAGAAACACTCTTGGAGATAGACATGACAATAAATAACACACTGACTTCTATGTCTCACACATTATGTCCCAAGGCATATACTCAGCCACAAATAAAATAAGTCCTAGTCAATGTGTTAAAAATAATTTCCTGGAGCTAAATATGGCCTCATAGGCATAGGGAATGAAAACATTCAGTTAAATCCACTGACAATAATAACAAGTGCTAATGTACATGTAAAATACAATTTCAAATGCATTTTTAACTTTACTGTGACAAACTCATATAATAGAAGTACTCAGGAAACCTCATCAAATTTCTGTTTGACAAAGAGAAAAAAGTTGTCTGAGATCCTATTTTATACATGGTAAAAATGCTAAAGAATGGAAGATCTGTAAAATATTTGTGAATCTTTATTTGGTGAGCAGTTAAAACCTGATAAAAAACAACCAATGAGAAAAACTGCAATTTACATTGCATGGCACAGGCTTCTTAATTTTAGATTAAGAGGACTAATTCTTGGCACATGCAGTCCTATTTGGATCCATTCAAAGGAAGTACACCACATAAAATACAAAAGTTACCCTATGATAAAACAAGTACTGTAATAATAGTAGACTAGAAATAGTTTCTAATCTTTTTATTTTAATTGATTAAGCACTTGTGAATGATACTTTTGTGGAAGTTAAAGTCGTGTCACCTCTCCTTGAGCACTTTTACTATCAGTCTGGCTTGCCATGTCTCGCGACACCTGCGCCTGCGGCTGGTGCTGTGACTGCTGCAGCTGGTGCTGTGACTGCTGCGGCTGCTGTTGCTGCTGCTGCTTTTCTTGGTTTGCTTGAGGCTGTTGATTCACCTGCTTTTGAGGGAGTGGGTGTATTTCATAAGTTACATTTTTGTGGTGGTGATGTCCCTGTTTTGAAGGTTTCTCAGGGGCAAAATAGCGCCGGGTTGAAGAGGTAGAAGCAGCATCCAGGCAATCACAGCTATGGCTTGAATCCGTGCCGCACAGCAAGTTTTCTGCACTGCTTTTACTTACTAAGGGCCCAGTGACAATATAGTATTGGCGACCGCAAGAATCCTCTAAGCAGCCTGTAAGAAAAGGTTCAAAATTGAAGGATGTGATCACTGTTATATTGAAATCATGTCCAAGGACTATGGCTTACCATTAGCCTGCATCTTGTATCCTCTACTTGAGTGTTCTTTCTGAGAACCACTTCTCTGACTAGTATTTTCAAGGTAACCATAACCAAATCCGTAACCCCCCATTCCTTTGGTAGTAAGATTATCCCATGATTTTGGTTTCACTGGATTGTATATGTGATACGTTGTAGCATAGGTTTCTAGCTGGAATGAGAAGACAGAAAAGGAAACAAATATTAAAAATGTTGAGGGAAACAACTAGTTAGTATCTGAATTGAACTAGGGACAAGAAATAAGCTTCATTACTGAAGCCAAGCAATCTAACATAACATACCATATATGATTCAGGAAGAATCTCAGTACTAAGAGGAAAAGGGTCTGTAGCCTTCAACAAATATTCTGGCAAATTAAAAAAAAAAGGAAAAAGGAAATAATAAAACAGACAAAGCTAAAATATACATGCAAATCAAATAATATGCCATATATAGACATAAAAATTAAAACAGCAAAACTACATTTATATTCCTGTCAAACTATGAATAAAAAAATAAGGGTAAACAGAGACTTGACCATGCCGGCTACTGTTAGGTCAAGACATATCATATACATACATGACTAAGGCCATGCAAATATTGGGAAAATGAGAATGCTACTTACATTGGCATTTTGAGACAACTGAGTATGAGTGAGGGCTGAATGCATTGAATCATCCCAATATAAAGTATCTGTGCTGATTGATGTTGTGTTGGATGCAGTAGCTGCATGTTCACTCCAATTGGATGCACAAGAATGCAGACTGCACTGACTGACTAGTCCTGATGCTGCTCCCTGACTGTGACTGCTTCCCCCAGAGCTCACAGTCCCATTAGTCGTAGATGCACCACTTAAACTCATGTAACGATGAGAATGTGGCTGTTGTTGGTTTTGATGATGGGGCTGTTGCTGATATTGATGCTGCTGTGTATGCTGATGACTTGAGCGCCCACCTGCTCCCCAACGGTTTTCTTTACATCCTTAACAGAAACAATAAAAAATAAATTTAAAAAAGAATATTTTTAAAAAATTGAAAAGAATAAAGCAATAGCTTCTAAAAAGCACCACAAAACTAATATGCTCTTTCTCTCTCTTTCAGTCATCATTACAAACCTCGATCCTTCCCCTCTGATGATTGTTTATGGGTAGATTTTCGTCGAGTGGGAACACAGCGTGAATCACAGCAGGGGCTTGCTAGATCATATGCATCCAAGCTTCCATTGTCACCCTGATTGTTTGGACGAATGCAAGGTGCACATAAATGCCTATGTTTCTGTAATTGTTTCAGTATTTTATTAGATAACATATTTGTCATACGTAGGAGCTCTCAGGTATTAGTTTTACCTGAGAGGAAGGTTGAGCTTTTGCTGAGTGCTGCTGGCTGTTGGGAGTGAACTGCTCCTCTGCTGGCACTGCAGCTGTTGTCACTCCATTTACTTGCCGACATCCTCTCAGACATGATTTGACAACAATCTGATGCTGATGAGGCTGTTGAAGTGAAGTTTGCTGACTATTCCAACTCAATAGATAGTCAGCACTATTTGTACTGCCTACAGTTGAGGCCTGACATATAGTAGAAAATGTATAAGATGTTATCTGATTTCGTATAGGCTACATACCTCATTTTAAAGTATACAAAGTACTTACAATAGACTGTCCTTGTAAAAGATAGGCTCTATACTGAGGTTCCATATATTGGTAGGCTAACACAACCTGAGGCTGAATTGAGGCTACGTCCTCTGTAGATACTGTTGGTCGGCAATAACTGTATTCTGGTCCCATAAAATTTTAGAGCATTAATCCAACATATTTGATTAAATTATATCATGAGATATGGTGAAAGTAAAACCTGTGTTTGGTTCTTGATGAAACAATTTTTCTGCAGTTGAAGCAGAAGAAGTAGCCTTTTTCCTGGCTGGTAGGCTGTGTGTTTTCCATTTTCCTTCTAGCAATTCACGTTCTTTAAGGCACAACCTTTCAAGTTCCAGCATTTTGTTGCGAAGTGCACGCTGTACTTGAATGTATCTCATATGGAGCTCAACCTTGCAAAGTTTAAATTAGAAAAATAAATAGAAAATTTATAGTGGACAGTTAGTCAATAACTATTCTGCCAAAATAAGTACCTTGCGGACGCAATCCTCAAATAGTACAACCATGCGCATCCTTGAGTCACAATTTTTTATGAAGTTGACCAAAGTTTTGTGGTCTGTCTTCTCCATATCATGTCCATTAATGGATAGAATGACATCACCTGGAAATTGAAAACAGTATCTGAAGGCTGCTGTAGAGAAGTTCTTACATAACAGTATTATAATAATAATTTACCCTCTCTCATTCCTGCACGGTATGCTGGACCATCGTAATCAACAAAATCCACATAAGTGATCATTTCAATTTCCTGTTCTTTTTTATAATGAATTCCATAGCTCTGTTGCGAAACAACACAAAACATTCAAAAAGGGAAGGATGGCAAGAACACAAAAATGACTTCGGGAATGAAAAAAGTAGAAGTTTGTAATAAGTGCTAATAACCTGAAGGGTAAATCCGTATGTTCCAGCTGTTTTCTCAACTATTATAGTTCTGCGGCGTCGGTCTTCTTCGGGCTGTGTTACAGCTACTCTGTCAGACTTAACTCTGTCCAAAATCTGCGTTTGCTGAAACAACACATTACAAAGAGGTCTGTTATCTGCAAAAAGGATCTGATTACCGTTTTTTTTTTTCTTTACAGCACTTTTAATATTTCTTTGTTTTGAACATTCCCAATATACGCCAAACTGACAAATTTTAAGGGCATATAGTAAACAATATATGAAGAAGTATAATTTTGAGGCCACACTAAAATGGTAGAAGACCATTGACTTAAATGAATAGACACAGCATCATGAAAATAAGATGTCCAAAAAGATGAGGACATTTACTTGTGGCTGTTCATTGATAAATTCTGATAGTTAAATTTATGTAAACTTACAGAAGATCCGTCTGATTCATCGCAATCGATCTGTTCTTGACCATCTTTTGATTGCCAAATAGGTCTGTTCCGTTTAAGAATGGCAGTGCGATCACCGTACTTGGGTGAGTTCATTCTCACAGTCTACACAACTGATACATTAACTTACTAACAAAATATCGGACTAGGAATAAAAAATATTCTTATCAATCTATGACAATGGCTAGCAGAAAACTACGGAAAACAAGAGGAACCTTTCAGGCGCCATGTTTCAGTTTCAGCACAAGCCAAATTCATATTCGTAAATACAACGTCACCCACAATAAAAGACTACAAAATATGAAAAATTTACAATAAGAAATACTTCTTACTGCTCCTGAGAAACCTCATTTTGTTGTATTTACGTCCCTTGCTGGCAAAATTTGTAAGAATTCTCCTCCTACTTTCATTTCACAGGTTCAAAAAGCAATGCGCAGTGCCACAACGAGACCCGACTACTCCTAAATCTCTTTATTAGTTTAAAACTTCGCGCCTCTTTTTCGCTGCCTACTACAAACGCAAATACCAAATGTCATTCATTCATTTATGTTTCATTATATTAAGAAAAAGTGATGAAATGGGTAGCAAATGGGCAACCACTTTTATTTAGGTTGCCATTGCCATAACTAGTGTTCCTGAAATAACGTTATCTGGATCGCAATTAAATGAAAACGCTGTCAATAATTTTCTACCCATTCGCGCTTAAGTGTTGACGGCTATGTGTGTGTGCGTCTATGTCCTGTGTGTGTGAGTGTGTGTGTGTATGCATGTTGTGTGGTTAGTTGTAGTCTTGCGATCGTTCACCTCCAGATTTCCGTTTGAATTGCCTAGTAATTGCTGGAATATGGTCCCTTCCAATTGACATTTAAAGAAGTGCTTTTTCCGCACTTGATTCTCTGTGTACCGTCCCTCCTTTGTACGAGACCGTTTTCCCACAGTTTTTCTTTTTGAATCCGTTCAAGCCCGTCCTTCTTGTTGCGATCTCCCGGCGGATCCAGCCCCTTTTCTTCAGCATTATGTCAAGAAAACGAAATAAGCCCGTTCTCTAGAAGAATGGTCTACTGTTTCAGGAACGAGAAAATCCGTCAGCCCTTGCTAAAAGTTATCTCAGTTGAGCCTGCAGGTACAAAAACTTCTTTAATTATCTATTGAAAAATCGTAAACATTCCTATTATCCCTAAAAATCAGAGGTTAGCGCCAATGCACCCTTATTTCTACTTCCCTTTAAATAAGGAAAGGTTCTATAATTTTCAGGCAATCGACTAATCTTCTATTTTCACACTGCACATTTGAAGATCTAGAATCTTGCTCTCATTCACATACAGAAATGTGGTTTATTGAATTAGCCTGATTTTAAGGATTGTTTTCCTGGGGTACCTTTGGATGTTTTGATTTTCGATCAACGGGCAGCTTTATACTATTATGATGTCAAATGAAAAGAAAAAGGGTCATTTAATGCTGTTAATTTTCTTGGCATCTTCTTGAGAATGCTACTTGGTGGAGTAATTGTAGTTCTAGTGAGGCCTTTAATGTTTCTGTGCGCACTTGTTTTCATTTCATGACTTGATGATATTTATTTATGTGCACTAGGGCATGTGTGTGGGCAAGGGTTGGGTTTCTGGGTACGATTACTGATAAATTCTGACCTCTAATTTCAGTCATTTTTCATGTATTCCCATCTATTGCAGCTGTCATTATATCTGTCACTATCTTGCAATGCACATGGAGCTTTATGGATAGATACTTGGAAAATGCTGTAGGTGTATGTGCACCTCAGTTGGTTGGAGCAGCCTGCAATGGCTGAAACAAGAAACATCTTTTTCCTTAAGGTGAGCCCTGGGCTAAATTAACTCAGACCCTTAGACACACAGTTGAAGGCTTCATACCAATCATCCATTTAAAGATTTTAGAAAATTAGATTTCAGCATTCCAACCACTTCTTAGCTACGCAAAAATCCTGAAAGCATTTAGTTCATTTTCATTTTTTCTACTTAAACTGCATGCATACTGATGGTCGTGTTCTGTGAAATGTTCAAATTGTTACATGTATGTGGGCAATGTGTTGTCTCTAAATATCTCAAATGCAAACTGCAGTATTTTTTGACAAAAAACATGCCTTAAATAACCATATGGCCCTAACACAATATCATACTTATAATTCTTAGTTCTGCACTTCTCTCATTTAAATTGCCTTTTTTTTATTTTGATTTGTTGAATTTTATTATGTTTCTCAATTAACTTGTGTCTTGGTTGTCAACATTTTATTTTACTTGTTGCATACACATGCACAATATTGAGAGAATTCATTGTAAGTTTATCATATTATCATATTTCAAAATACTTCTGCTTGTTCATATATTCCATTTAGTTTGATATGAATTGCTTATTGTTAAGATAAGTTTTGCTTTCTGTATTAAATAAGCTTTGTGTTATTAGTGGTACATTGAAGAATCAGTAACAAGTATTTAATGTATTGAAGTTTTTAAAAACTTCTTTATATTCTCTCCATTAGAAAAATTGTATGGCCATTTCAAAAGGAGAGATGCTACTAATTCTTTTCAGGTTCAGGGATACAATGTAGCAATTTGAAAGATATGGGCTACTTTAGGAGCATATCAGCTTTTCCATCTGTATGAACATGCATAGGACTACTCTGAGTTGTTATGTACTTCTTGAACCAATATCAAAGACTCTACTTAACCACCTAGTAAATAACCATCAGCCCTTAAAAGAGGTAATAACCATTAGATCAAAGAACTGTTTTGGTTCTCTGAAGGTACTTGCTTGAACTGTGATTGTAGAAGTATTTGGTAGAGCAGTCATAAACATTTTGAAATATTACCTGTGAAATGTGGGATCTTCAGCATTTACCTATTATCAAATCCTTACAAATTAAAATTTGTTGGTTGTGAAATAATGAGGAGGTTTCCATTCTGACAGTCAGTCACAGAGGAAGCCCCAGCGGCTCCAGACAGCACCACATCGATGTTTGTTGAAGGAGAGGATGTCCTTGTTGACCGAAACCACACTGGTCAATTTTTTATGGGCACAATCGTCCAGGTAATGACTAGCATTATGTATAATGTGAAAGATGTACTTTAACTGCTTTCCCCTATGTTCTTAAATTATGTGAAATAATTTTCCAGATTGACAGGCCTACTGAAAAGTGTTTGTTGCGCTTTTTAGACAACAAAGAGTGCTGGGCTCATCTGAATGAGTTGCAGCGAGTGAAAGATGATCCTGAGGAAATCCTGTGTGTTGTGTGCAAGAAAATAGACCAAAATGTTGTTCCATGTCCAAAGTGTGGCCGTGGTTATCACCGCTCATGTTTAGAGGTAGTTTATCTTATCTTATAAAAAATTTCTCTTGGAAATTTTTAATTTTTTCTTGCCCTTAACTTGTTTTTTGAAAATCCGCCAGCCAAGTCTCCCTGATGGTGCGTTAGCAACAAAATGGCAATGTACACGATGTGGAAACAAAAGCTTAAAGAAAAAGCGTGCTCGACTCAGCTTAGCTTCCACTCAGTCTGGCACTGAGCAGACACCATTAATTCCTCCAGACGCACATCTTACAGTTGTCAACAATTCAAACACTCTTGAGTGTAATTCCAATGGAACATCTCATATGCTTGCTCCTATACCAACTGTTCCCACAGAGATTGCAATTAGAAAACCTGTTCGCTCCCTGCCTTATGCTGTAAGTGCAAACTAAAATTACTTTTGTGATCTTTGTCCATATTTTTCTGTTTTTCATAATTTTAAATCATACTTGGTGATTTCTTCTTACAGCTTCAATCCTTGGTATGGGATGATTGTCACAGAGTGAATGATTTACAACTGTATTGTTACTGTGGTAAACCTGGAGATTGGTACATGCAAATGCTACAGTGCCAGCAATGCCGCCAATGGTTTCACCAAGATTGTCTCAGTTGCCTACATTTTCCTCTTTACTGTGGTGATCAGTACGTACTTAGCTATGTTTTCTTAAGTTTTCTAATGGCTTCAGTAATAATAATATTGTGTTCATTACTTATGTGTGGTAATTCTCAATTTTGATTCTCTCTTGTTCTTCAGGCTATATCTATTTCTATGTTCAGTATGCAATGATGATGAATTCCTCCGAAGATTTGATTTTGGATGGGTAGACATTGTGCATCTTGTAATATTTAATTTAATGATATTTAAGAAGAAAAAGTACTTTGATCTGGATAGTGAGATTATTCCTTATGTGAAAAACAACTGGTTTTACCTTCAAATCCCTGCACAGGTATTGCACAAAGTCTCAAAACTTTACTTTGATTTGTTTTACTTATGCAAATTCTAATAAATTTGGTCTACTTCTAGCTGATTAAATGCAGTGATTCTGAACTGAGACGAATTATTTTGAAGATGCTAGAAGATAACTCTACTAAGTAATAATTTTACTCTCGTTGTCTACCTCCACACTATAATATTACTACTGCTTATCTTTTGATTTGATCTGTTCAAACAGGAGTTGCAAATTTAAGTCTGGAAGAGAACTTAAAACAAAGAAAAGAATTTGGGGTCTACGGATTGGGGTTCCTCCCAAGCGAAAAGCAATCTCTCTTCCCCCTGTTTGTCCATTAACAGATGATGCCATCAGAACATGGTGGAAAAGAAACCATATT
Organism: Frankliniella intonsa; assembly: GCA_033675135.1. NCBI lineage: Eukaryota > Metazoa > Arthropoda > Insecta > Thysanoptera > Thripidae > Frankliniella > Frankliniella intonsa. The sequence continues at coordinate 3,183,400 of CM066259.1, forward strand.
ACATTCAGGGCTCCTTTAGAGTAAGAGTTCTTTCTCTCTTTTTTTTTAAATACTGTACTTTAATTTTTCTGTATTTATCTATCTATCTATCTATCTATCTATCTATCTATCTATCTATCTATCTATCTATCTGTCTATCTATCTATCTATTTATTTATGTTTTTGGAAGCAAGATGTTGCTGGCAAATCTATTTGTAACTCTATTTTTATCTTTCAGTTCCAAATATTTAATGAGGGGTGATTTTGTTTTACAACCTGATGGTTGCATGTCAATCTTTGACTATGGTTTAATGATTGGCCAAAGTCCAAACCCATTAAGGAATATTTCCAGGAACTTAAGAGATTTTGCAATTGGTATTCATAACCTTGATTCTAGTATTGTTCGCAATATCACATCTTGCTCAGTATCAGTGAATGGAAGCCAGGTAAATATAAATGCTGAACAAAATTTTTACAACAAACGCACAAGCTTACAACTTCAACCCAAAATATTCATCTTCTTGTAGGCTCCTTTTTTGACCACTGAGGGATTCACTGGTTATGCAAAAAAGTCGTCAGCCCTTTGTGCATCTAATCGACTTGCTCTTCAAGAATCTCTGCGTCGAAACAAACGGGCGCGTAATAGGATTTCCCCCAGAAGTAAAGCTCTTGGTAAGAAGGATATTTGTGGTGGTGATCAAAGTGATGATATTCAAGAGAACAGCAGTCAGGATGGTTACGAATCGCTAGACAGTCAAACAAGCTACTCTCAGGATGATAACTATCCTTCCTCTAATGCTGTAAGTTAAATGAAACTTGTGTAAATAATTAGATAATTTCCTATGGGTATCATCTAGAAAATTGTTAATAATTTACAATTTCTTACCAGGAGTCCCTTGATGCTGATGAGTGCAGCCAAGATGGCTATGACTCAAGTGGAGAAGAGAGTGATGCCGGGACAATGGAAAGTGCCTCTACCTCTGCTCCTGATGAAGACAGCATTGATGTGTTCAAGCCAGCAACCAATGAGAATGATAAGGATATTACTGAAGAGCATTTTTCCAAAGAAATTGTGGTTAGTCAAACCCTTCAGGAAAAAGAAGCATCTGAAAAATATGATCAGGTATGTAGACATATTTTGAAGTTGTTGGTATTCTAATTTTATACTTTCTCCAATGGGTTTTCATGCAAGGTTCAAATGTATTTCCAGGAAAATGATGGGCAGTGCTCAGATTATCAATTGCTTTCTGAGACTCCACTTTTGTCTGAGGCAGTTGACACACCACCAACTGCATCACCTGCTACTGATTCAGTGCTTCCCTCAATATCTTCAACACCAGCTGATACAGAAGCAGATGAGGACTCTGCTGGTCCTTCTGAGCCTCGTGCTCCGTTGCCAACCATAGCTGATCTAATTGGAGCACCCTTAGTCTTAGATAAGGAAAAGGAGCCCGAAGCTCTTTTAATACCTTCTTTACCTCGTTTGACTGCTGTAATTAAAGAACCCCCTCCAGCCCGTGCTGTAAAACGAAAGTTAAGTGAGAAGGATATAAAAATAGTGAACGGTCAAGTTAAACAAAGACGTAGGTTTAGGCGTGTTCAATCAAACCAGACTTTGGGAACTAAGACTGTTCACCTAGATTCTGGTGAGAAGTTAGAGAAACGAATTGTGGGTGGTAAATTGCTCCGAAGCCCACACAAACCAGCTATCCCTGAAACTACTACAGATGTTGGTACTTCACTAGGGGAATCATCAGCTTCCTCACCCTTTGTGCGTCCTGAGGAAATGTCTGTATCAGATGTAAAGAAGAATATAAAATCCATATTTAATGCTCGCAACCGAATTGCTGCTGGAGAGAAGTTTTTAATTAAAGGGAGAAGAGTTACTGCAGATGGTGTTGAGTATTTAATTCAGTGGGACTACACAATGTAATTTGTGTGTTGTAAGATCTCCACCTCACTGAGCTATCCAAAGTTTAGATTCATAAGTACTTAGTTATAAAATGTGATAAAAGAGGATTTCTCTTTGTTTTGGTTATGAACCCACAGGCACCATGTGAAAATTCAGTCATTCTTTGTTTGCCAAACTTGTGTACTAGCACTCTTGTAGATTTCTTCAACACAACATAAAATTTTTCTTTGCAACCAAATTGATTTCTATGTACTGTATTCTGCTTTATTTTATTTCTTTTATCCACTGCAAGATGTCTGACAAAACTGTCTATAAGTCTAGTGTTTTAAGAGTTCTGCCATAGCTACTTTGGTTGTTGCTTCTATCTTTCTGTGATTTTTTGACTGATCACATTTACTTGAAAGTATATGGTTCATCAATTGTATTTTCCTACTTTTCAAATTAACCCAATTGTTTTTTGTATTTTTAATCAATTTATGATTGAAGCACATCAATCTATTTACTTTTGTGCTTACTTTTCTAATTTTAACAACAGTTTAATATCATTATTGGAATATTGAACCAATAGTAATAATATAAATGATGAACTTTTGTTTTACCATGTTTCGAAAACCATGGACATTTAAGGCTCTAGGCTTTTTATTGTGTTAAATTTTCAATGAGGCAGGTAAACTTTAGATTGAATTCAACTTGCTGACAACAGTTGTCTTTTGTATACTGTCTAACTGTGATATCATGTCAAAGAAATTAGTGGAGAAAAGTGTATTGGGGCTGTCAAGTGCAAATGATTCCTTTACCTGAATGCAGGATTTTGACTATAATTTATACCAATAAGGGAGTAGTGAAAAGACTATACAGTTTCTGTGTAGCATTCTTACCTTATCTTCGTATGTATATATATTTACAGATGCAGAGAAAAATATTCAGGCATTATTGCCCTGACAGTTTTTGTGAATTGTCTGAATACAGTAATTCTTACTGTCCACTTGCTTCATTGTATTTTGTTTTATTTGAAAATTATGGTGGTTGGTTTAGTATATAGTTGTATATACTAAGTGAGTTCCTCCAATGAAAACATCATTTAAAACTTGTAGACAAAAGTTCCAGCAGCTTTGTTATGTTGAAAAAGTCATTTTGTGAAACACCATCTCAATATTTCGTTAATTGTCAGGCATCTGTAAATATGTTCCTTACAGTGTAATAAGTTTCTTTTACTAACCACTGCTGTAGTGTTTTGGAAACCTGTTGTAGTTTATTTATTTTAAACTGAAGATGGTGGTTCTTTGGTTATCAACATATGACTTAAGAAATTTTCAGAAAGGATTTCTGTCAATTAATTTTGTTGTGTGGATGGGAGTGTCTAAAGAACTGTCAGTAATATGTCATTTATTCTGATCCTACTTTATTTCAAATGAATAATGTTAGTTAGGTGTGCCATCAGCAATTCAGTGCAGTATTCCAGCACAATATGTTTGTGTAATTTTTATTATTTCTGCAAGACTTTAATCACCACTTTGTGTTCATTTTATAAACCTAAATGGTTGAACCATGTATCATGCAGATAACATGCCATGTTCCAAGTTAGCAAAGCTGACAAAATACTCCAACCTATCTTGCTTTAAACTGAAATTCTCCTTAGCACTATGCTTATTATCATGTTAGTAGGAAAGGGACATGTCAGTACAAAGAATTCAGAAAGTTCCTCGGAACTGTTGTTGTGAATTATGTAATCATCAGCCAGTTACTTGTGCCAAACAAGGACTATAAATCTGTTTCATCAGAGTTATACTATTTGCCCTCATAAAAGGTTTCCTTTTTTCCAACACTCTTAAACTGTCCTTCCTATTTCAAGAAATCTGTGAACATAGGGCCAAACCCTGGAGAAAAGAAGTTAAATTACAACTATATAAAAGAAAACAACAGAGGAACATGACTAATGTTTTACTTAATTATCGGGACCAAGTTTGTAGAAATAATTTTAAGATATAGTTTCTAAGAATTTTGTTTTTATTTTTAAAAAATAATTAATTGGTTTAGGAGTTGAATATTCTGTTTGGGTGGGGTTCTAAGTTTAGTGCACTAACTGTACCGTCATTTCATGGCTATTAAGGTTCCTTCTAAGAAATTTTACCATATTTACTTTATTCATGTTCTGAAGGTTACAGGAAGAGTACTTTGTCTTCATATCAAGAGATTGAATGAGCCATTATTGAAAAAACCTTAGTAAATGTTAAAGGTAAAAATCTGGTGACAACATAAAAAATATTGTGGTTCAGAAACATTATTCCCCTTTTTCTGTGATATTGGCTGGGTTTAAAGACACTACTCAGCTGTCCTATGCGAGATGAATATTTGCAAGTTCAATATATATGTGCTTCCCTGCTGTGTTTTGTGTGTGCATCTGATGCTTGCAAATGACTAGTACACTGCATTTGTAGAAGAATTTATTAAGATCTGAGAATAATTCCTTCTTACTTAGTGTAACAGGGTGCAATGCAAAATTTGTAGTTATGTAATAATTTTGTTTCTCTAAGAGATTTGTGTGTATTGTTTTAAAAGATTGTTATTTCCGAATGTAAACAAATCACTTACTAAATTTCAATGTGGATGTGTTTCTTTGCTTATCTTTGGCCGGATAAGTTTGTATATATTGGCCATATAGAGACTTTGGCTTGAAGCCAAATCTATGCTCTTTATATAAATAATTTTAGGAACAAATCGGAAGAGATGTTGTTGTCTTTACTGTAGTTACTATTTTTGTATACTGTGAACCTTCTAATATTGACCTGATACTGTTTCCCTACCATCATCTTACTTTAAACTTTTGAAGGAAATTTTACTGTTGTTAGCATCAATCCATAGCACACTAGTCTTTTTTTTTTATTTTATTAAACATACATACATACATCATTAAATCTCCCTTTGTTTTTAATTGCCAGTTTCCAAATATCACAATGCTTTTGCAATGTTGTTATTATTATCATTATTATTATTACCATTGGTAAGTAGGGCTTTTTCCATACACAAATATTTTCCTTTCAGTGTTATTTTCTACTTTTTATTATTGACACACCTCTGAAAGCTTTCCTTCTTGATTTAGCATCAACTATTAGCTGAGCTTGTCTCTTCAGAAAGCTCCTGGTAGGACATTCCTCCTCCTCATCTGTTTCGGGAATAGCAGGTGTACTTGTGGAGGAAATATCCTTTCTGTTTGGAGCTACACCACTCCCACCAACGGCAGCCCCAGGCTTGGATGAAAACTGCCACAAGTCCTCTGGACAAGGACCCTCCTAGAACACCATGTAATTAGTAAGTGGTAAATAATTTTATGATGTTATTGGAGAGGCATTTTTCAGTACCTGAGGTGTGGGATCTGTTGTTGTTAAGACGGCAGTTGTGCGCTGAGTTGGCATCTGAGATGATACAACACTCAATGTATTGTCTGGAATTTCACCTGGTTCTTGAGTACCTTCATTCATCTGGTCAACCAACTCAGATACAAGATTTGTTCTTGAGATTGTATTTTGAATCTTCTGTTCAAGTATACTTAAGAAACTTTCCACTTCGCGAAGGTCATCTGTAGTTTCAGGAACTTTCACGTCATCTACCATCTGTTTGAAACCATGGGTTACATGAAAGTGAATGAATCTTGATTGATCTGGAGAGAATCTTCAAAAAGTCATTCTGCTTTACCTCAATCTTTTTGCTGATGCGATGTAATATGTCTCTGATATTGCAAAGTTGTTCTGATACAGACCTAATGTTTTCTTCTAATTTGAGAATGTCATCTTTTCTTGTTTTAATGTTGAGCTTCACTTGTTCCAGCTCCTCCACATTGCTGAAACATTTTTTCAGTTGAGCTTGCAAATGATCAGTCCATGACAACATTAAATGGAATTTAAAAGACTTACACTTCTTTGTCCTTAACTTCAGCAAATTTGAATGCTTCCAGCTGTGCTAACATAACTTCCTTACGCTTTTCCAACTTTTTCTTTTCATCTTCTGTATTTTTTCTAAGGTAGGTGAGGCGAGACTTGGTTTCTTTTTGTCCAAGAAAGCGCTGTAGCACCTCTTCTGTCTCTGATACTCCTAAAAGAATTATAAGGTTTTAAATATTTTAATGCACATGTCCTTGAAAGTTAATACTAAAATTACCTGTTGCTTCTTTCAACTTGAGGAAGGCATTCTCATAGAATTCTGTCTTACGAGTACAATCATCTTCTGCGACTTGGGCAGAATCAGGTGTTCCATGGGAATCTTCCCGCTGTATGACAGGTCTCCCTGTAGGAAATATTCTTCTTTCGAGCTGTTCAAGGGCTGCTTTCCGCTCTTCTACCCTCATCCTGTGGAAGAGTCCAAACCTCATTTAGCAGCCCTTTTCTTTTAAACAACAAAGAAAAAAAGGAAAAAAAAAATCAATTGAAAGCTCTTACTTAAATTCCTGCAGTTGTCTCTCTCTTGCCTTACTTATACTCATTGCAGAGGCTTCTTGTCGGAGTAACATGGACTTTGTTGAATCTCTCAATGCAAGAGCCTCACTATTTATGCTCTGATCAAACAATTCAAAAATTTTAAATCTTCACAACCTCTTAGAACTTAGGAAAAAAATTCAATTTGATACTCAAAAGGATGCATACCTCTCTAGGTGGGATGTGCCAGAAAAAAAAATAACACAAAGCAAAACTATGTCTTCATTTTAACAGTGTGTTCATGCAATATACCAAGAAATGTGGTGGAAGTTTGTGTTTTTGACTTGGTGCTTGTGCGACTCTAAAGAATAAATTTTAAAAAAATCAACATTTAGTCAACCTCTAGATGCTTGATTTCATGTTCCTGTTTCAGAATTACATCCTCCATATTTCGTAGACTGCTTTCAAATTCAACACTGTCATCCAAAAGACTTGCTCTGATGCTAAGGTACTTGCGTTTTACATGGTCAGCTTCCATCATGTTCATTTCAATTCGATGGATGTGATTTTCTAAAGTATTCTGAAGATCAGATAGTTGTAATTGAATATACAAGAAAGCATCATTTCCCTGATTAGTCCTCAAAATTAAAATGCAAGAACTTACCCTTTCTTTCTGTGCTTCAGATTTGTGTTTTATGAGACGGGATTGCTGTTTCTTTTGCATTAATTTCTTATACTCATCAGCTAATGATTTCATCTTTTCTTGATGCTTTCAAATTATGGCTTAGTTACATAAAGTTCAAATAAGGAATTTTAGTTTTAAATAGTAAATTCAGTACCTGCTTTGACTGGAACCTCAGAAGATCAAGTTTCTTTTTCAGGTCTATCACTTTCAAGTCCATAATTTCTACTGCATCCTCTTTCCTTTTTTCCCTCAGTGAAAAAGTGTCTTTAGGATTCTGACAGTACTTTTTAAGTACATTTCCGTCACACTAAGAAAAAAGTTGAAAAAGTTAGACACAAAATTGTTTTATTTTTTAATTTTTTTTTTTCAAATTTAAAAACTGGAAAATTCTTACTCTGGGTGGCTGGCTTAGCTTTATTCTGAGTTCTTTGACTTCTTTCTTTAAATGGCGAATTTTTTCAGCATTCCTTTTCTTTTCTGATTCACATTCTTCATAATGGGCTTTTCTTTGACCCTCTGAAAAATCAATCATGTAGTATTACAATAACACTCTCAAATCGGAAATTAATCTGTACAGTTCTAAGCACAAAGTCTATAATTTTTCACTTCACCTGAAAGCTGAATTTTTTTCTTGAGCTCTATTATTTTCTTATTTGTGGCATTGAGATCATTTTCGTCGACAGGAGATGTGAAAGGCATCTTGCTGCACTTTTCTGTAATTTTGACGATTACATTAACAGCAACGCGGCGGCACAAGCATAAGTACTAGCCACCAAATTAGCATGGCAACATACAGGTGAACACATAACAAACAATCGTCGAGGATGTCCGGGCAACGCATCGATCCCACGGGGAATGCCAAGGGTATCAAGTGTCTCAGCGGTTTAATAATAATAAGAAGAAAACATTGCCTCGAGTTACGCAGCCGAGGGATTGTTTCTAGGGGCAGGCAGCAGCCTCAAGTTGCTACATTGCGGAAATTTAAAACCAGAAAAAATACCCGAACGGCACAGCAAAAGTGCCTATATGGGCAAGCGCCGGGCCCGAAGTTTGTCGGGGGCAGAGCCGAAGATAGCCGAAGTCGTTCTGCGTTCCAGTCGGGAATGCGAATGAACCCTCTCCCCCCTTCCCCCGCCCCAGAGCCACGGGCCGCCTCGTGCACCCCCGTGCCATCCCTCCGCGCGGGGAAAAGTGTCCGCGGCCGCGCACCCTGCCCCCGCTGCAGGATAATTTCAAGCGCCGTAAAGATCCCAGAAAACTATCGTCCGTCTTGCAGGAGAGTTTTTCCGGGCGACATTTTCCCGCGACCCGGCGGCGCAGGACGCGGCCGGCTCGGCTGCAAACTTTCCCACAGTTGGAGCGCGGAGGGATACTCGCGCGGCCCGGCCCGGCCCGGACTACATTCTCGGGCGCTGGAACAATGGCGGCCGGTCCCCGGCGAGCAGCGCGCAGCCCGGGCTCTTCAGCTTGCGCCTGTCCGCGTCCCGGCGCGCATCGGCCGACCGAGAGGCCCGCGACCCGTGTGTGCGTTGTGTGTGTTACCGCGATGAAGTGAATTGTGAGTTCAGTGAATGTGTGTGTGTGTGTAGTGTGAGGCACCCCAAATGTTTTACTCGCGTAACAGTGTTTGCAAGAAGGTGGCGAGAAACATCAGTGTTCAGTGTTTGCGTGTGTGGTGGTTTTAAATGTGAAAAGAAAGAAATATTGGGTGCGGTGGTTGAGTGGAACAAGATAATGTAAAGTGTTTACCTAAGTGGATACCCTTCCCCGCCATGAGGCCTAAGGATTACCTCCTGTCTTCTACGACCCTGGTTCTGCTGCTTTGGAATACCGTCCCTGCCGTCCATGGTGAGTACTGCTGGGGAAGGGTGCGTGTGCTACGCCGTTGAGGTTAACAAGTGGTTGCGCCTCGCGCTCGTGCGACTGACAGCAGGCCCAGCCCAACGGGCCCATCGCCGCTGACGGCCCGACTTCGTTTCAGCCGTTTGGAGGATTTAAGCAGCGCGCTTAAGACCTTCGCTTAAGCTTCACTTGAGCTCCGCTTAACGCGCTTTTCGCGACTGCGGATACAAGAGTCTCTTGGCAGCCGCTGCACCGCATCCCCTGGGTGTCCGTCTTGATTCAAAACGGCTCAAAATTTGCCGCGTTACGCCGGTTTGATTCGATTCGTGCGGCGGTCTTGAATGTTTCGTGTGGGGGGGGGGGGGAGGGAGGATCTAGGACGTGCGGGAAGGGGTTCAGGGCGCGCGGGTGACAGCCAGCTCGCGGGGGCCGGAGAGGGTGGAAACCGTCAAATTGGTCAAATACAGCCGTCGCCATCGGCGCGGCGGGGGCGTGTTAGGGTAGGAGGGTAGGGGCGCCCCCTAGACACACGCGCCCGGAGCGCAAGAGAGAAGGGCTAGCACGGGGAGCAGCAGCCATGTGGGCTTATCGCGAGCTGGGCAGGGCTGTCGCAGCGGCGTGGCGTGGCGACTTCACCCCGATAACCGCGAGGGGAGGGGCTGGTGCATGCTGCTGTGTGAGGGCTCACGGGCCGCCCCGCCCCGCCCCCAGACACGCACCAGGATGTCACCGCACCGGCTGCAATTATTTTGCGGTGCTCGCCCCCCCCCTCCCCGTCGGCTCATGCTTGCGCCCGTGTGAAGCCGACTATTTTCTGCCTTGTTGAGCAGCGGAGCCCACGCCGCGGAACGCCCTCCCGCCCCGCCCCACCCCGCCCATCTACCCAGACTTATGCCCCGGCAGAGATGATAAAGGCTTGCTGGGACGCGGCCAGCGAGCGCCCCGCCCCCTTAGATCGCGTCAAAGCCACTCTTAAGCTCGTCTTGATCTCGTTTCGGGCGCCTTGGATGCGGCGCCGGCGCCAACAGGTGGTCCTCGCCCTGGCGTCGATGTCTCCCCGGGGCCCCTGACGCCTGGTGGCGCCCGGGGGACTTGAACGCTGGGAGGCGTGGCGCCGTTGCGTCATGAGAAGCGGAGGGCAGCGCCGCGCCGCGCCGGGGCAGACTGGACCGCGGCCCAACGCGGCGCGGAGTATGAAAGTGATTTAGCATCTGGTTACCGATAGTCGTGCCCCCGCCCCGCCCCGCCCCGCCACACCGGACACGTCAGGGAGCTGGTATGACGGGGCGGGGCGGGCAGGAGCCTGGACGCAGCGCAGCGCTCGCTGGAGCTGCTGCCTGGGAGCGCCCCGCCCCACCCCGCCTCGGCCGGCATAGCTCAGCTGGAACGCCTGATTTGCTGGATTCTCCAGCATTTCGGCTCTTCTCCAGGCGGGACTCAGCTCCTCCTGCGTGCTTGTCGTTGGATTGCCGCCGCGCGCGGGATTCCAGACCCGCCCCGCACCGCCCCGCCCCGCCCCGCCCCGCCCCGCCCCGCCCTGCCCCGGGCACTAACTGGACTCCAGCTCCAGCGCTGCTGGAGCCTGGCCTGGCAGCGGCTGGAGCGGAGCCAGCCTTGGCCGCGCCCAGCCCAGCCCAGCCCAGCTCGTGTCCGGGACGGATTTACTCGAGTGTAGCTGGCTTACAGATTGGCTCGGGAGCGGCGCCGCGCCGGGGCCGAGCCGGCCGGAGCCTCGCGTGATACGGAGTAGGTATCGTGTGAGGTGAGCGGCGCGGGGCGGCGTGGGGTATCAGCGCGATACAGAGAAACTGAGACACCGCGGGGCCGGGCCGGGCCGGGCCGCACGAGGGAGAGGGAGTGACAGCGGGGAGAGAGGTCGTCGCGACGCCCGGCTCGGCGCCGCCCCGCCCCGCCCCGCCCCGCTCCTTCACGCCCCGCCCCTCCACGACGCCCCGCCCCCGCGGTTGGCCGCGGACCCATGGAGTTCTCCATGCCGCGGACCTCTTCGCTCCCCGGCCGGCTCCACCCCCGGAAGCGCGTTCTGCGCATGTGAACGCGCGGCGGAGGGCAGGATCACGGCCTCGGTGACGTGCTCGTCTCGCCGCCCCGGCCTCCGCCAGCCGCCAGCCGACTTATTCCGAAGATCGCTCTTGTTACCTCCCTCCTTGTCGCACCTATGGCGGTGCCCTATGCTGGACATGGACATGAGTGCGACAAGGACAGAGGTATGAGAGTGATCTTCGGAATAAGTCGGCAGCCGTGCCGTGCTGCGGTGACCCCCTGCCCCTGCGGCGGAGGGCAAACATCTCGGGTCTCGCCCGCCCCGCCCCGCCCCGCCCCGCCCCGCCCCCCGCGGTATCTCACAACGGCGTGTTTGCAGAGACTAGACGACGGCGTCGTGGACGTCGGGTCGGGCCTCGTGCTCGTCCGCGCAGGCGAGTCGGAAACCCAGAGCGAGGACGGACGCACGCCCCTGCAGAAACCCGCGGGAGGGAACCCCGCGCGGTAGGAAAGGCGTCGGGGTTTTTTAAACCCCGCCGGGCCGGCTTGTCGCGCACCCCCGCCGCCGCACCGCCTCCGCGCCCACCCCGCGGCCCGCGACTCGCTCCCCGCTGGCGGGGCGGGGCGGGGCGAGGCAGCGCTATTGTTGTAATTTAAATGGCATCTGGTTGTCGGGGTGCACCTCCTCCTCCTCCTCCTCCTCCTCCTCCTCCTGCACCTCGCGAGAGTGCCCGATGGTGCCCAGCCCAGCACGGCTCGAGCCTCTTTTCCGCGCTATTGTCTCGGTTTTAATGCAATGTTTATTAGAAGGCAGCGGCCCGGCCGGGCCGAGCCAGGCCATGTGAGAAACTCGGGCGGGCTCTGAGTGTGTGAAAGCTCTGGCGTTATGACACCCGCACCCGCACCTGCAGCTGGCCTGTCGCACCTGTGACCGCCCCGCCCAGCCCTGCACACCCTACGACGAGGACCTTCATACCGACCAAACGTCCCCCGTTTTAGGATTTTCGATAGACGTCGGGGACATGTGTGATGTACAACGGGATTGTGTCTGATTACAGTGTTTTTTTCCCCTCTCTCCCGCATCTATTCAGGCAATCTTATTTTTTTTCTCTCTTTCCTGGCGTTTCCCTCTCATTCTGACGATTGTCTGTCAGCTGAGAGTCGGAATACAGGAGTGAGCACTGCAGACGGGGAGGACAGGACAGACTGCAGGCAGGGCAGGGCGCTGCGGGGCGGGGCGGGGAGAGAGCATCGGGTATTGGCGACGGGAAGGGTGACGCGGCCCTGCTGCACTCTCCCTCCCTCCCTCTCCCTCCCTCCCTCTCGCTCTCTCGCTCTCTCTCTCCCTCTCTCCCTCCCTCGCTCCCTCCCTCCCCCGCTCTCTCGCTCTCTCTCCCTCCTCCTCCTCTCTCCCCCTCTCTCCCTCTCTCCCTCCCTCCCTCTCTCCCTCCCTCTCTCCCTCCCTCTCTCCCTCTCTCCCTCCCTCTCTCTCTCTCTCTCTCTCTCTTGCTCGCTCGTGCTTGCTCACACTCAAACACACTCACCGCGCTCGCGGCAGCTCTCATAACAGGTCGGGTGACGGCCCTGCCCTGCAGGCCAGGCCCTGCAGCTCGGGCCGGCCAGGCCCTGGCCCTACAGAGACCGGACGAGCCGAGCGTGGCGCGGCGTGGCGCGGCGTGGCGTGGCGGGGCGCGGAGAGGGGGTCGGGGGTAGACGGTCGGACGGAGCGCGGGGAGTGGAGTGGAGTGGAGGGGGGAGGGTGGGCATGCAGACAGACCAGTAGGCCAGGCAGGCAGGCAGGCGGGCCGGTTCGTTGGGGTTCCTGTGCAGCTGTTCTCCTCTATGCTTTATCTCTCTCTCCCTACTCCCTCGTTCTCTCTCTCTCCCTCTCTTTTTCTCCCTTTCCTCGGATCAGTTCCCCCGGGCAATGCCGGGCCGGGCAGGCGGCGGGACGGGACGGGAGGAAGCACACGGGGAGAGCGAGAGAGACGAAAAAAATGCGTCTGTTGAAAATGAAGCAAGTTGATGTTGGTTGGGACGGGTGCGGTGGGCAGGGCAGGGCAGGCCTGGGCGCTCGCTGCTCGCCGCACCGCGCCGCGCCGGCCCTGGAAGCTGTGGAAGCTGCGGCAGCTTTTTGGCCCCCGCTGGAGAACTTATTCCCGACTGGAATCTCCAAGCGCGCCTCGCCCCGCCCCGCCCCTGGAAGCTGTGGAAGCTGCGGCAGCTTTTTGGCCCCCGCTGGAGAACTTATTCCCGACTGGAATCTCCAAGCGCGCCTCGCCCCGCCCCTGGAAGCTGTGGAAGCTGCGGCAGCTTTTTGGCCCCCGCTGGAGAACTTATTCCCGACTGGAATCTCCAAGCGCGCCTCGCCCCGCCCCTGGAAGCTGTGGAAGCTGCGGCAGCTTTTTGGCCCCCGCTGGAGAACTTATTCCCGACTGGAATCTCCAAGCGCGCCTCGCCCCGCCCCGCCCCTGGAAGCTGTGGAAGCTGCGGCAGCTTTTTTGCCCCCGCTGGAGAACTTATTCCCGACTGGAATCTCCAAGCGCGCCCCGCCCCGCCCCTCTCCGGACCTTGCGGTCGATCGTGTGACCATTGTATCTTTGGTCTTTATTATGACCTTGGACACCCAGCGGTTTGACTCGACATCTCGTTGGGGCGCGGATGGGACGGACAGGGAGAGTCCGGAGGTGACGGTGACGGGTGACCGCCGGTGACTCACCCTCCGCCCTCCGCCGCCGCGGGGAGCTCGCGCGGGGGGCCCAAGTGTGTGAATGTCATGTCGCACACTCGTAGGTGTGTGGACTTCCAATCGCATATGCGGGAGGTGCATGTAAAGGGTTCAATGCTGAAGGCGATGGAACGGGCCTGGAGTTTTCAAAGGGCGCGCCTGCCTGGAGTTCCTGCAGGCAGGCAGGCAGCCCGGTGCCGCGCCTGGCCGGGCCGGGAGACCTGTGGAGCAGTTGGGCTGTTGGTGTGGGCCTGCTGGAGCGGTGCTGGAGGCTGTCATGGAGCCGGTCGGGTCGGGCCTGGAGAGGCAGGCGGGGCGGGGCGGGGCGGGGCGGGGCGAGGCAGGCGGCAGGAGCGGCGCGCTGCCATGCCGCCGGGCCGGGCCGGGCAGGCTTTGCCGAGGATGCGCGGCGTTGCCACATGGGGCGGGGCGGCCCCTCACCCCGCCCCGCCCCGCCCCGCCCCGCCCCCTCCGCCCTCGCCGGCTGGCTCGTCTCTCTCTCCCCTGGGCTGGGCTGGCAGGGCCCGCCCCGGTCCTGTTGTCCCTGTGCGGTCGTGGCCTGCCTGGGCCTGCTGGCGCGGTGCGGCGCGGTGCGGCGGTGCAAGGAGAGGTTTTGGCCCGGCCGGCCGGACACGTGCAGCAGGCGCAGCAGGCCTGCAGTCCTGCGGGGTGGCGCGGCGGCGCTCGGCCCGGCAGACGTGATGGGACGGGACGGCTGAGAGGACAGCGACGTACCCGCTGTTCCTGGAAAATCACCCGCGGGGCGGGTCCCCTGGGAAATGAATGAAAGTTTCCGTTTTGAAAGTGAAGGCGTTATCTGCCGTCTGACTCCTGCGGTCGCTCTCGTACATCTGTCCTTGGGGCGCTGCCACGCCCGACACGGGGCGCCGCCGCCAACTGATTCAGAAAATCGCCCCCTGCCTCTGTCCTTGTCGCACTCACGAAGGTGTCCCCTCCAGGGTATGGAGCTGCTCCATGAGTGCGACAAGGACAGAGACATGAGAGCGATCTTCTGAATCAGTCGGCTGTGGGTGCGACAAGGACGGCGGCACGCACTGTGCGGCTCCTTACCGTGGGAGGCTGCCGCACTAAAAGGGTGCGCTCTGCTCTGCGGACCTGAGGTTGGGGCCCGGTAATTGCCCGGAGCCCGGAGGAGGGCGGCCCCAGGTGGGGCGTGGCGGCGGGTGGCGCCTGGAGCTGGAGCAGAGGGCTGGAGCGGCTGGAGCGGGCTGAGCTTTTGGCGGGCGTGGTGGGGCGGGGCGGGGCGTGGCGGGGCGGGGCGGGTCTCAACGGATTGCTCCCACGAGAGGACTGCGGCCGTGCCGTGTGGGCGGCTTCGGTCTCGAGCTGAGGACGGAGGTGTGTGTTTCTGTCTCGCCCCGCCCCGCCCCGCCCCGCCCCGCCCCGCCCCGCCCCGCCCCGATTGCAAGTGCAGCAGGCGGAGTATTGCAGCAGGTTGGCGTGGCCTGGCCGTTGGCCTGTGGCTGCGCGCGGCGGGGCGGGGCGGGGCGGGGCGGGGCGGGGTGCTGTCCGAGCCGAGCTGCCAAGGCTGATGGGGCAATCCGACAGACCAACCCCGTACGGGGCCCCGGCCCGGCCCCCGGGACGGGACCAGACGGGACGCGTGATGCCCCCGGGGCTGCACGGCGCCCCCTCGCCCCGCCTCGCCTTGCCCCGCCCCGCCCCGCCCCGCCCCGCCCGCGAGCCGTGAGTCTAGTTGGCGGCATCGCGAGCAAAGGCAAATAGCAAAGGCGAACCGAGGCGAGGCGAGACTTGCAGCGGCCGCGTTGTGTCCAACCCGACCCTCCATGGATAGGACAGCCGCCCCGCCCCCGCCCCGCCCCGCCCCGCGCCCGCCCCGCCCCCCGCCAAGCCCGTCCTTCGCGATGGAATGCCCGCCGCCCGTAGCCGCGTTGAAGCTGGCCTAGAAAATCACACGGCTCTGCGAGGTGCGGTGCCCGCCCCGCCCCCGCGGGGTGCGCTGGAGGACGGGGCGGGGCGGGGCGGGGCGGGGCGGGGCGGGGCGGGAGGTGGACGATGACGGCGGGGCCTGCTTACATATCACTCGACGCGGCGCCGTCCGGAGTTTATCTTTCTGTTCATGACGGCCTGTGTGTGTGTGTGTGTGTGTTCGAGTGAAAGCCTTGTGAGTGCGAGTGTGCCCCTAGGCCTATCTGGGAAAAAAAAATCGTGTAATATTACAAGCCCTACGCATCGACTCGAAATTCATTTGCGAGAACGGGATGTCGTTACTTTACTGCGTATTATTAAACGTATTGTACATCTACGCGAGTATGTATTTTTTTCCGCGGTGCTCCTTCCCTTTACGTTCCCACCCACACGGCGCGGAGCGCGCTGGGATCTGCTATGGTCCTGGCGCAGTGGCTGGCTCCACGGGTGTGAACAAGAGAGTGAGTGCCGCGGCACGGCCCACCAGATACTGTAGCCAGCGCTCTCATTATTATTAAATCTCGGAAAGCGCGTCCAGGCGCGCGCGCCCCTGCGCACTCACGCTCTCACACGGGGCTGTTGCGTCACGCAGCGTGTACGTACAGGGCGCCAGTGTGCGCGCGCGCGTGTGTGTGTGTGTGTGTGACAATGCGCTCGCAGCGCCCGGCCCTACCCCCGGGGCCCTTACATATATGATAAGCCGCTCTGCGACACCAACATAACGGCGCAGAAAAAAAAAATATACATATGGCCAAGTCGCGGAGCGCGCGGGTTTTCCATACAACGGGCCACTCTCTCTCTCCCTCTCGCCTCGGCCCGAAGGTAATCTCTTGAAGTTTATCCGGTTTAGAGTGGTAATCCAATCGTTTCAGGCGGGCCGGGCCGGGCCGGGCGGTGACCCGCGCGCGGCGGTGCGACTGTACGGAACCGCTCCCGACCCGAACCTCCCCCACGACGTATGCTCAGCAGATCATTTGCGCCAGCGTAAAAAGAAGCAATTTAAAAAAATGGGAAATTCTTTATTTTTTCAAGACCGAAGACGAAACGGTTAGAGTCGGCGACCTCTAGGCACCGCCAGACCGCGGCAGGGGGTCGCTGGTGCAGAGCGGGGCGGGGCGGGGCGGGGCGGGGCGGGGCGGGGCGGGGCGGGCACCCCACGCCTGGCACCACCCCTTCCCTGGCGGTTGGACCAAGCACACTCGAGTGCAGCGTAGGGCTGCACATGTTGCAGGCGGTTGGGGCGGGGCGGGGCGGGGCGGGGCGGGGCGGCGCCCCACATGGACCACATGTGAGTGGTGCTGGGGTGGGGTGGGGGCCGCGCGCGGCGCGAAGCGTGTGAAACCTCTCGTGGCGGGAGTGTGCGCCGGCCCGGACCGGGCCAGAGCTGTGCTTCCTCCTCCTGCTCCTCTTCGTCCTCTTCTAGAACGTAAACAGTCACTTGTTACCCCCGCCCCCCACCCCGCCCCGCCCCGCCACGCCCCGCGCTACATATCCCGGACCTGGAGCAGGCGAGCGGGGATGGTGTTCCCACCAGGGCAGGCCCGCCTGGCGTGCAGGGCGGCAGGGCAGGGTCAGACACTTGAGGCGGAGCTGTGCCCCGCCCCGCCGCACCCCGCCCCGCCCTGGAGACTGGCGCAGTGCACTGCTCCGGGGCTGTCTGTTTGGTCTGCGACTCGAAAAGGGGCGTTCTGCACGGGCGGGGCGGGGCGGGGTGGAGCCGACACTGTGCCCCGCCCCGCCCCGCCACCTCGCCGCCGCCGTGAATCTTCCACTCGTATAAACACTTGCCCGCATGCAAGTGTGTGTGCGGGGGGAATGCCTCGGTTAATTCTCTGTTTTGCTCGTTCAAGTGTGCGAACGGAAATTCACCCACTTACAAGTGTGTGTGTGTGTGTGTCATTCACACAGCTGTGTTTCCAGCGCGCACCTCTGCAGCAGCAGCAGCGGCACCTGGGCATGGGCTCGGCGGGGCGGGGCGGGGCGGGGCATGTCTTCTTGTGCCTTATCTTGTGCTATCTCATGCCGAGACGGCGGTGTCCCCCCCGTGAGGCCTCGGCACGGCCTCGGTCATAGCCGGATGGGGGCGAGGTGGGGCGGGGCGGGGCGGGGCGGGGCGGGGTGGGGTGGGGCCTCTGAGATGCGGTGTGGTCAGCCAGGCCCGGTCCACCTGCTGGGGACCACAGCGCTGTTGGTCACCCCCCTCCCCGTCACGCTGGAAGTGCACAGTACCGGAGGGAAGACCATCCATCGGTCGGGCGCATCTGAGAGGTGTCTGCACTGCGTGCCGCGCCGCAGGGATAGGGGACTGTGAGCGGGGCGAGGCGGGGCGGGGTGGGGCAGGGCGGAGCGGGGGTTTATTTGAATAAACCGTGCAGTGCCGGCGCTGGCGCTGCAGGGCTCACCTGGACAGCTGTGTGTGTGTGTGCGCGCGCGCTCGCACGCCGCCACTGCTGCTGCCCTTTTCCCGCGAATTAGCGGACAAGCGCACACACACACACACATGCTCGCACAAAACACGGCAGCACACACGGCCAGCTAATGATGGAGATCGGGTGATCTCGCGAGGGGGGGGGGGGGTGTAGGTAAGCCCTCTCCTACTAGCCGTTGCCACCCCCCCTCTCCCCCCTGCAGCCCCATCGCAGCCCCATCTCGCAATGCGCCCGCGGGCTGGTGGCGGCTCTTTGGGCCCCGCTCAGCTGTGTTTGTGTCCGCTGAAAGAGAGAGAGGGAGGTAGAGGTAGAGAGGGAG
Organism: Frankliniella intonsa; assembly: GCA_033675135.1. Classification (NCBI taxonomy): domain Eukaryota; kingdom Metazoa; phylum Arthropoda; class Insecta; order Thysanoptera; family Thripidae; genus Frankliniella; species Frankliniella intonsa. The sequence goes on from CM066259.1 coordinate 3,201,654, forward strand.
GGGGAGAGAGAGAGAGAGACGTGTACCTGTACTGTTACTCGCCGACCTGAGCTGTGAACTTCCCTATTGCGCCCCCAGCGTATGTATGCATGCCGGCAAGCGTGCGCGCAAAGAGTTTGGCGCATCATGGCTGTTTTATCCTCTTTCGAATTCCGACGCGATTGGCGCCATTTTCTCCAGCCAGCGGTGCTGCCCGCTGGAGGCTCCAGCAGTGGAGGTGCAGTGCAGGCGCTACAGCGCCCGGGCCGGGCCGGGCCCGGGGGAGCACCCCGCTCTCTTCCTCATTTGATCAATGCATCCGCGAGCGTCTTGGTCACGACCCAGTGCCCGCTGGAGCCGGCTGGAGCGCGCTGGAGCGCACCACGTCCCATCGGTGTGTCGACTGCTGTCCTGTCCCCTTCTCTTCTCTCTCTCTCTCTCTCCCTCTCTCTCTCTCTCTCTCTCTCTCTCTCTCCCTCTCTCTCTCTCTCCCTCCCTCCCTCTCTCTCTCCCTCTCTCTCCCTCTCTCTCTTACGGCGCACTGTGGAACCATCACGATCGCATCACACAGCCAGCAGCGGTGCCGTGCCGGTGCCGGGGCCGGGGGAGAGAAAAATGTCGCCCACTCCGCCTCACTCCGCTCTATATGGGATGGGATGCCTTGCAGCCGCCACCGCCTTGCAGCCGTCAGTGTCACCGAGGAGAAATCCAGATCCTCTGCTCTTATGCACTGGAAACCCTCCTGGTGGGCGGGGCGGGGCGGGGCGGCTGACTGTCCTGTCGCACGCCCGGCCTGGGCTGTGGTCAATGTAAAGCGGATATTTTTTTTTCGCTCGCGGGGGCTCGCCGGACGCCAGCGGCACGATGTGTGTACGGGCGGGCGGGGCGGGGCGGGGCGGGCATGACCGTTTTCGACCGACTCGTCCGTTCTGCTCGCTCAAGCTGGAGGCAGGTGTGTCCGAGCCGAGCGTTACATATTGCGCGAGAACCGGCTGGGGCGGGGCGGGGTGAGGCGGGGTGTGGTGGGGCGGGGCGGGGTGAGGCGGGTGAGGCTTTGGCGAGAGCGACCGGTCGGCCCGGGCCCGGGCCGAGAGAGTCGGGTGGGGCTGTTGGACCGTTTCCCGAGTGCAGCGCATCCCGATCCCGGCCCGCACCCGCCCGGAGATCTTCCAGGGGGATCTCCTCTCCTCTGGGCTCCAGGCGGCGACGGGACGCGGAGTGAGTGCGTCAGGCTGCTGGAGTGGATTGAGTTTCCTCCTCGGGGAAACGGAAACGTAATCCTGTCGCTGCTGGAGTGCGGAGAGGAGCAGTAAGTGACCCGGAGTAGAGCGGTGGCTCAGCGGCCCGTGCTGGAGAGGTGTCGTCTCCAGCTCCAGGGCCCGTGTGCAGTACACCGTGCTGGAGAGGTGTCGTCTCCAGCTCCAGGGCCCGTGTGCAGTACACCGTGCTGGAGAGGTGTCGTCTCCAGCCAGCTCCAGGGCCCGTGTGCAGTACACCGTGCTGGAGAGGTGTCGTCTCCAGCCAGCTCCAGGGCCCGTGTGCAGTACGTCGTGCTGGAGAGGTGTCGTCTCCAGCTCCAGGGCCCGTGTGCAGTACACCGTGCTGGAGAGATGTTTTCTCCAGCCGGGTCATGGACGACACGCCCCGGCCGGCCGGCAGATAGGTGTACTGCATCGTGTATGTACTCTGGCCCGATCACCGCCGCCTCCGCTGCTGCTGTGAGGGGGGCGGTGGCTGGGGCGGCGCTGCTGGAGCTGGAGGGGCCTCCAGCTCGGACAATGCTGGTAATCGGGTTACGGCTGGAGCTACAGGCGCTGGAGGCGGAGGCTGCCACGAGTCCGGGCCATGGAAACATGCATACTGGTCCCAGGCTCCACTCGGCGGATGATTTTTACGAAATGAGGCAGCGCTCCGCGCTCGGCTCGGCGCCTAGGAGGTTCCCAGGGGACCCGCGGCCTCGCCTCGCCTCGCCTCGCCTCGGCCTGGCGCCGGGTGCTGGCGTTCCCAGCTCATGTAGTGCAGCGGCCTGCTGGTGCGCCGGCCGGATTTACAAAACTATGAATGGCGCCGCTGTCACGCACGCTGGTAGTAGCCCCGTGGCCCCATTCAGTGGGCGCCGTTCATTCAGTTTTCGGGGGCCGGACCGGACGCGATCTGATTGGCGATGGTGGGGCCGTGTGGCCCAGTGACCGGGGCGGGGCCCTGCCCGGCTCCTGCGGGAGCACACCTGTCGCTGACGTCACGCCCGCTTCCGCTCAGGGGCGGGACCAGGGAAAGGACAGGGGAGGGGGGGAAGGGATGGGAAGGCGCGATTTGTTCCAGCTGTGGGTGGGTGGGGGTGAATGAACTCGGAAGGAAGTCGGTGGGGGCGTACGCGGGGCGGGTGTCGTGTGGGGTCGTAGTCCTGCCGGGGTCCGCCGCAGGCCTGCTGCTGCAGGAGACCTGCTACTGCTGCAGGAGACCTGCTACCGCTACAGGAGACCTGCTACTGCTGCAGGAGACCTGCTACCGCTACAGGAGACCTGCTACTGCTGCAGGAGACCTGCTACCGCTACAGGAGACCTGCTACTGCTGCAGGAGACCTGCTACTGCTGCAGGAGACCTGCTACCGCTACAGGAGACCTGCTACTGCTGCAGGAGACCTGCTACCGCTACAGGAGACCTGCTGGACGAGCCCGTCCCTGTGGCGGGGCGCTGTGGCTCGAGCCTGAGAGCAAACAGAATGTATTGGGAGTTTACGAAACGTGTGCCTCTGCCTGCCGGACCGGGCCGGAGCCTCCGGGCCGGAGGACATAAATTACACGGCGATGTCCGTCCTGTTGGTCCTGCTGCCTGTAGCGGTCCGGGGCCCGGGCCTCACCGCGCTCCGCCCCGCCCCGCCCCGCCCCGCCCCGCCCCGCCCCGCCACGCCCCGGGCACGAAATTGATTAGTCTCCTCGGATTGTAATTACCACCTTTCGGGAACGTTATTGGCAGCCGCGCGCTGGTCCGGCCGGCCGGCCGGCAGTTCTCCAGGGACTCCAGCTCCAGCTCCAGTCACCACAAACCTTTATGGGTTTGTGACGCGCGGCGCGCCGCGGCGGGGTCCAGCAGGCTAATTTATACCACTCACTAGGCCGGAGGTGAGCTTTTTGTTTTAAGGTCGCGCGTGTGTGTGCGTAATTTGTTTCCGTTATCAATTTTCATCCTTTTTGGTAGTGCGAGAGAACAGTGTACGGAGGCGCGGCGCTCGGTGCGGTGCAGCTCGTTGGCACCGTCATAAATTCCCCCGGTTTAGGTGTCACTGCCTGTCAATGCCCGGGGCGGGGCGGGGCGGGGCGGGGCGGGGCGGGCTGGACCGGGATGCTGCCTGCCTGCCGGCCTGCCTGTGTCTTTATGACGGGCCATCACAAGTGCCATTTTCTCCTCCGTGCCTCGCCTCGCCTGCCCGCCTCGCCTCGGCCCGGTGCGGCACCATTGTCCGAATTATTGGCAAGTGCTAAAAGGGGCCCGGACCGGTGGCTGTGGTCAGGCCAGGCCCGAGTCGCACCTGCTGCCCCGCCCCGCCCCGCCCCGCCCCGCCCCGCCCGCTGCGAGAGCGAGCGCTGCTGTCGCTGATCCGGGGGCTTATATTATTATGACGCTTGTTGTTATTGGCGTCTTTTGTTTTCCGCACGGGAGGGTCGGGTCGGGCCGGGCCGGGCGTGGACACGTGCATCGTGCACGTGCAACGGGGTGGCGCGGCGTAACGGAACCGAAACGGACCACCCCAAGAGGGTGTTCCCCGTTATTTCAAAAATTTTATTTTCAAAATATAGTTCAACTGTAAATAATATTTAAAAAAAAAATCTTTTTTCAAAAAAAAGTTTAAATATGTTCGCCGGTTTCCCCCTTGCCTCCGCCTTGCTCATTGTCCCCGGACGAGGCGGTACGTTCTTGCGACGGGATTAGCGCTGCGCGAGGCTGACGTCGTTTTATTAATTTTACCCTTCGATTTATCGGCGATTTGTCGAACGTCGCGGCCCTTTACGATGGGACGCGCGTAAAGGGCTGCAGCCGAGCGGTAAATTATTATTGTCTCTAACCGGGCGGGGCGGGGCGGGGCGGGGCGTACCACTGCGCTGCGGCCCACAGGCCTGTGGTTTTGTTCCGTCGTCTTGTTGCTTTTTGGTTTATACCCGCGGAGCTGCAGCGCCAGAGAAAGCACACGCTGATTGGTCTGCTAATGTGAGTGTGTGTGTGTGTGTGTGTGTGTGTGTGTGTGTGTGTGTGTGTGTGTGTGTGTGTGTGTCGTCGGTGTCCTCTGTGGGCGTGCGTTGGAGAGGGAGAGAGAGAGAGAGAGAGAGAGAGAGAGAGAGAGAGAGAGAGAGAGAGAGAGAGAGAGAGAGAGAGAGAGAGAGAGAGAGAGAGAGAGAGAGAGACGCATAGCTCGGCCGGGCTGGGTGAGTTCTGCCCCGCGAGCGTCCCCCGTCCTCGCGGCTCCGTTTTACTGCCGTGGTGCGGCGTGGGGATGGCGTTCTAGTGCCATTAGCGGTGCTTCGAAAAATGCTGCCGCTGATAGTATAGATAGATAAGTGGATAGCACGATCGGGAGAGATCGCACGGCGAGCGGCTCGCCGCCGTGGACCGCGGTGCTGCGGTGCGGTGGGCTGCAAAGGTCTCGTCACCATGGAAACCCCAAGAGTATGCACACTCCCGGGTTATGTACTTTTTTGTACGTAGCTATGTAAGTCTATGTGCATGCGTAGCTTACGTAAAAAAATCGTTCATAGTTACGCATAAATAAGCTTAAATTGTGCATAACTACGTACGATTTTTTGCATAATTGTGTAAGAAATTTTATGTAAGCTACGCATGCACATAGACTTACGTAGCTACGTACAAAAAAGTACATAACCCGGGAGTGTGTGGATGTCACACGCTTGTAGGTGTGTGGAAAGTAAAAAGTGTATTTTTTTCCCACTAAGAATTTTACATTTATTTTGAAGGGACAAGTGTAGGAATAAGAACTCACACACCTACAAGTGTGCGACATTCACACAGTGTCGGGAGGTGCGGGTTCACCCGATACCCACTGGGGCGTGGCGAGGCGGGGCGGGGCGGGGCGGAGCACAGCACAGCGCCGTGTATTGTGCCCGCCTGCGTGGCGTGGCGGAGCGTGGCGCGGCAGAGTGCAAGGTAAAGCCCTGCGAGCGAGCGAGGTGATCCGGTCCCCGGAGGGGGGTCCACGCCGCGCCACGCCACGCCCCGCACCAGCCAGCCGCCCGAGCTGGGTGGTATAGCGATTTCTAGAAATGTAAAAAGAATCGCGAGAGAGAGAGAGACCTTAATGAGTGTACACGGCACGGGCCGGCTACTGGTCGCGTACTGATGTAGCGGGGGGGGGGGGGGGGGGGGGGGACCAGGGCGCGGCACCGCGGCCACGGCCTTCTGGACCACCCGCGCGACGCGTCGCGACGGAGAGTCCTAGCCGAGGACTTTTAATGTAAAAATGTCGTGAACTTTTGTGAATTATTTGCTTCAACTTTTTTTTTCCGTTTGTTTTGCAGGAATTGTGTCGTGCTCGCCCAACCCGTGCAGGAATGGGGGCGCTTGCGTCACGTCGGCGCGCGGGGAGCTGCAGTGCAAGTGAGTACACTCTATTACTTGTATACTACGCATGTCTCTAGAGAGAGAGAGAGAGGGAAGGAGTCTTTTGGAGTTTCCTACACCGAAAAGAAGGAAAAGTACAGAAGATGCCTTTTCTCTCTCTCTCTCTCGTCGGTCTCGTTCGGATGGTAGCGCGATTCATGAGACGGTGTTGTCGGGCTGGCGATGGTTGTTGTCGGGTCGGGCGCCGCGACGCCTATAGCAGCGCCGCGGCGCCTAGCTAGCCTCGCACCGCCTGCCTGCAGGCTCATTAACATTCGGGGCGGGGCGGCCGCAGGTGTCGCTGGCTCGTTGCTGCGTGCGTGCGTGCGTGCGTGCGTGCGTATGTGCGTGCATGCAAGCAGCCTACCTGTTGGTTCGCGGCCAAAAATTAAAAAAAAAGAAACTAAAAACAAGCTGGCACAAAAAAATAAAATAGATGAAAATAAAAATAACTGCGATAGTCTATATACGGTCAATATAACACAACGCGCAGCAACGCGGGGGCATGATGGGGGAATAGGAAGTAGTCATGAGGGGGAGAGTGCATGTGGGACTGGATGCAAGTGAGAAGGGAAGGGCCGCGGGGCGGGGCGGGGCGGGGCGGCTGTGACCGGAAGGCGCTCGGCTCCGCGAGCTGCTGCGCTTGGGAACGCGCGCTGAGGTGAGGAGGAGGAAGCGGGGAGCGCATCTGCAGATGGGGGGTGTCGGCGCGGCGCGGCGCAGAGCAGCGGGCGGAATCATCGCTAATTGTGGTGGACGCTGACGCAGAGCGCGGTGCAGCGCAGGGAACAGCCTTCTTTTTAAACGCGCTCTCTTTCTCTCCCCATTGTCTCCTCGCGCGCCTCGTCCCGTTGCTCTCTCTCTCTCTATCTCTCGCTCTCTCTCTCTCTCTCGCTCTCTCAGTAGCGCCGTGTAATGGGCCGCCGGGCGCCTGTGAGGTAGGCAACCTCGCGTCACGGCTGTACCCGTGTTGCCTAGTGCGGCTTACGCTCGGCGCGCCTGTCAGGTAGGCAACCGCTGGACACGGCTGTGCCTGTGTTGCCTAGTGCGGCCTTCGTTCGGCGCGCCTGTGGGGTAGGCAACCGCTGGACACGGGTGTGCCCGTGTTGCCTAGTGTCACCAGTGCCCGGCGCGCCCCGCCCCGCCCCGCCCCGCAGGTATTCGCGGTGTAATTACCCTCTTTGGCCGCGCTCCCGCCCGTGCATGTCCTGGGCTTGGCTCCGCTCCGCCCCGCCCCGATCCTCCTCGCGATGCTCTCCAGATTTGTTTCCCCCGGCCCGCTGCTTGCCCGTCCCGTGTCCACTTCCCCGAGGGGCAGGGCAGGGCAGGGCAGGGCGCGCGCCGCGCCGAGGCACCGTGCCAAATTGGAGAGTTCCGGCCGCGCAACGACAAGAAAAGAGAAAGAGAGGAGAGGAGATGGGAGAGAGAGATGGTTGTGAGAGAGAGAATAGGGGGAGGGTGGTCCCAGAGACGAGCAGGGACGTGTGTCTCTGGCTCCACCCCGCCCCGCCCCGCCCCACCCCTTTCGCCCCCGCCCCACAGGTGGGGTAGCAGCAGCAGCAGCCCCCGCTGCTACTGGGGGAGGTGGTGGGGTGGGGTAGAGAGGGGGACGCCGCCCAGGTGCCCGTGGGAACCCGAGCAAGAAGTGTGGCCAGTCGCCGTGACCGCCCTACTCGGAGCGGGGGGGAGCTCGCCACGGGCCCAGACACACGCGTAGCGCGCGCCCCTCCCCCCCCCCCCTCTCTCTCTCTCTCTCTCTCTCTCTCTCTCTCTCTCTCTCTCTGTCTCTCTCGCTCTCTCGCTCCTCTTACCTCTCAGGATGAACGACTCTACACGTTGGACGGAAGAAAGAAGTGTACAGTAGATGAGGAGGGGGAGGGGGAGGGCAGCGGCCGGCTGAAGAATTTGACGGACCGCCTCTAATGACGGGCGGGGCGGGGCGGGGCGGGGCGGGGCAGCAGCAGCGCTGCCCAGGGGCCCCGGGGCCGGACAGGACCGGTGTGACTGACTGACTGACGGGCTCAGCGCAGCGCGGCGCGGAGGGAGAAATGGGCCGAGCAGGAGCCCGGCGCATGCAGGCCGGTCCGCTGCCCAAAGTGTAGTGTGAATACCGTGAATACTGTGAATACCGCGAACACCGCGAACACTGTACGGCGTGGAGGCGGTGTGTGGAAGTTTTTATTCGCGAACTTGTTCTCCCTCCACGTGGGTGGATATTTTTTGCGAGAATTACCACCACCTACCTTTACCTGTTCGATTGCGTTCGTTCGATTGGAAGCTCGCACACGTGGAGGTGCACGGCGTTCACACAGTTGGGTGTATACGTACCGCGTGGTGTGAGTAGCGTGTTCGGCGGGCTCGGGCTCAACAGCCTCCCCCCCGCGCAGCTCAGCTCAGCGCAGGTTGTTTGGCGCGCGAATGCAAAAGAGGCATTTCCCGCTCGCTCGGCGTCCTGGCGGGCCGGGACAGGCCGCCCGTGATTGAGGCGAGGGCAGGCGGGCACGGCGAGTGTGTGGGTGTGAGTGAGAGAGAAGGAGGGGAGAGAGAGAGAGAGAGGGGGGGGGGGCTGCGCGCCGCCCGCCCGCCTGCCTGCGCGCGCCGGCTGTGGGAGAGAGACGGCGAGAGAGCAGGTGTTGTGTCGTTCCGGACCGATAAGCACTTGGATGGCCCCTCCCCGCCCCGCCCCGCCCCGCCCCGCCCGTGTGCACCTGGAGCGCGCCCGTCACACGCGGGTCACACGCTCGGCACGGCGGGAGCAGGCGGAGGAGGAGGGGGAGGAGGAGGAGGAGGGGGAGGAGGAGGAGAGAGAGGGGATGTTTTGTTTATAGGGTAGGGGTCGGTCGGGGCGGGCCATATAGTCTTTGTAGGCTCGTTAGTTTTCATGTAATGTCGAGATGAGCAGCAGAGAGGCGAGCTTGTCCACGGCGGGGATGTGGGGGCGGGCGGTGCGGCACGGTGACCCTGTCCTCTAGGGTCCGTATGTATCTGGCGACGGGATGCTCGCTCTCTCGCTCGCTCTATTGCTCGCTCTCTTGTTCGCTCTCTTGCTTGCCTCTTGCTCGCTCTCTTGTTCGCTCTCTTGCTTGTCTCTTGCTCGCGCTCTTGTTTGCTCTCTCGCTCGCTCTCTTGCTTGTCTCTTGCTCGCTCTCTTGCTCGCGCGGCCCGGCACTGCCCCACCTCATACAATGATGTAGACACTGCACTGCATCGCCATGCAGCTCATGCTGGACTTAGCTCGCTCCTCTCCTCTCTTCTCTCGCGCTGCCAGGGCCGCCCCGCCCCGCCCCACCTCGGTCCGGCACGCTCCCGCCGGCATGGCAGGAGCCTTGGAACACCCCGCGCCCCGCCCTGCCCCGCCCCGCCCCGCCGCGCCGCGCAGCGCGCCGCCGCGCCCGAGCCGAGCTCCTCAGACTGGCCTTTGTGATCACATGAATTATTGGCTCGTCTCGCCTGGTCGAGCCAGAGAGCACCGCCCCGCCCCGCCCCGCCCCGCGGCGGAGCAGAGGGGCCCTCAGCTATCACGAGCCCCGGCTGGGCCATCGCCCCGCCCCACCCCGCCCCACCCGCCGGGGATTAGGGACCTTTTCGCCTCGCCCCGCCTCGCCTTAGCGTTACCTGGTCTACCGTGTGCGCTCTATGGAAAAAAAAAGTAAAATAAAGAGGGCTACGGCGTATCGTGTTAGTTTTGCAGTAGTTTAAGTTTTTTCATCTTTTTTTCGGGTAAACTGTATAGGAATAAAAAATATTACGGTAGTAAGAAATTCATTTTTTTCGGCTCGTGTCGGTGTTGTTGAAAAGGCGCTTATTCTAACGTTTTGCCCGGGCCGCGGTGCCCCGCCCCGCCCCGCCCCGCCCCGCCCCGCCCCGCCCCGCCCGCGCCCCTATGATGGTTCCGATGCGATGCGGGTAATTTTTGCATCTCTGCTGCCCCGCTCGGCTCGGCGTGCGATGTGCAAAACGGCGTGGCGTGGCGCGGCGCGGCGCGGGGTGATTGTGCCCCGAGCGGAGCCTAGCCTCACGTGATGGGATCAATCTCCAGCTCCAGCGCCCCGCCCCCCCGCCCCGCCCCGCCCCGCCCTGCCCGATGATTTGGCTCCAGGCGGGCTCCAGGAGGCGGGTACCACTGCAGTCACAATCTCGTGCTGCTGGTGCATATAGTCACCTTGGAAAGTATAAGTACGATAGGGATTTAAAGGCTGGAAAACAAGTGCACTTGTTAGGCAATAAACACATATATCCTATTCCTTTTTAATGTTTTGTAAACTACATATTGCTATAGGGATAAACATTCCTTTTCTAAGAAAAATTTAACTTTGTCAGAAACATTAATGCGCTAATGTACTATACAAATCGTGCCACGTTTATTCGCACTGCTGGTCCTACCGTGCCAACCAGCGGCGATATTGAGCGTTATACCATAAACCTTCGTCCCTGAACGTGGTGGACCGGCCGGGGGTCTGGCGGGCTTTAGCGCTCGCAGCCCAGCCCAGCCCAGGCCAGGCCCTGCCCCATATGACATGTCGTATTATACGACATGGCATTTGGCAGCGTATGTGACACACACACACACACACACACGCACGCATGCTCATGCTCTGTAGCGGGGTATCGTTGGTCTGGTCGTAAAGCGCTTGTCTGCCTGTGTATGTGTGAGTGCTTGTGCATGTAATCCGTTAGTCAAGAGTCAGGAAATATCTCCCTTTCCATAATTAATAAGAAAAAGCGTTTTATGGCGCAGCAGAGAGTGTTTCGAAAAAGTCGTACACCACACCACACGTTATAGTGCGCCTTGCGCGGGGAGAGGGAAAATAAACGGGGAGATCTTATTGGCAGATTTGCCTGGACGTGTCACGATTATCCGCAGGCAGAGAAAAAGGGGAGCGCACTGGCGGTGGGGCGGGGTGGGGTGGGGCGGGCGTCGCGGAGACCAGAGGAGCGGGGATATACGCCCCACCGGCGCGGCGTACGTCACACTGGTGGCATTTCCGGCGGCCATGCAAATCTGTATAATATCACAGCGCCGGGCGGGGCGGGGCGGGGCGGGGCGGGGCGGGGCGGGGCGTGGGCCCCTAGGCAACGCGCCGACCAGACCACCGCGCCCGGCTGTTTCTCTGAGTTTTTCTTTGTTATCTGGAGATGTCTGTGGCGGAGGCTGCGTTGGCTTTCTTTTTATTTTTTTTTATTTAACTTGTACTATTTTTCGCCTGGTGGAGTTTGTTTTTTCTATCCCCTCGGGGCTCGACTTCTCACGCATGCAGCGGCGGCAGCAGCAGCGATACTCTCGCGTCGAGATCTCGATCGTCCAGGGTCCAAGTGGTGCAGTGGGTGGTGGTGCAATGTGCATGCTTGCGTGTGTGTGTGTGTGTGTGCGCGCCGTGGTAATGCTCGCGCCTCGCATTCACTTAATACTCACATTCATAAGTGTAAGTCCTAGCCGGGCCGCTCCTGGCTATGGTGATTCACGAGGAACAGGCGCGGCTGTTACAAAACCGTCGCGCCTCCGACTTTACGCGCCGCCGCCGCGTACTATGTACCACGCACGAGCACGACGTTCAAGGCCGGATGAATGGAGGCGACACGACAAATGCGTGCCGGGCATTGACGGGCTGTACTACAAGTTGATTCATTCATGTAACGTGATCGTGATACGATGCTTGAAACCGGCATATGTAAGGCAAGTGTGTACGAATGTGAATTCAGGGGGGGGGGGAGGGGGGGACAGCTCTAAATTTTTTGTAAACCTCGTAATTTAAAAATAAAAATCAGAAAAAAATTGGGAAAATTCAGAAAAATTCATAGGAAAAATCAAAACTAAAAATTGCAAAACATTCAATAAAATTCTCAAAAATTATAGAAAATTCACAACAACAAAAAATTCACAAGTGCTTGGCATTGGCTGTCCAGCGAGTTGGAGCGCGCGGGTGGCGGGAGCTGGTCGTGGTTGATCGGGCATTAGTGAGGAGTAGTCCAGCCGGACCGGGCCGGACCGGAGCAAGATAGATGGCGTATCGCTGGAGTGCGGCTGGAGCTGGAGGCAGCGCTGGAGAATCATAAGTTCTCATCACGAGTCTGCGCCGCACCGCTCCGCGCCGTGTGCAGTCCATGGGGCGGGGCGGGGCGGGGCGGGGCGTGGTGCCCCCCGGCGGGTAACCGCTCGCACCACCACGCCCACATGTGTGTGTGTGTGTGTAGGGGGTGGTTCATAAATATCCAGGACATCAAGGACGGACTCGCCACTAATCTGAAACGTGCACTGGAAACATGTGCAATGTCGTATACACTTGCCAGTGTGTGATATGAATGATCTCAAGAATTTTTTTACGCACTTTGGAAAATTCTCATGTCACACGTTCACAAGTGTGCGACATTCACGCACGTGGGTGTCCAGCCCGGGCCGGGCGCTGTTGACGCTGCACTGCACTGCGCTGCGCTGCTGGGCCGTACAAGGCTCCCCGTTGACACACCGAGTGTACGGCGAGTGTTTGGGCAGCCATGAGTCACACGGGGGAGGGTCACGGGGCGATAAGGGAAGGGGCGCAGCTGCAGCGTATGGAGAGAGAGAGAGAGAGAGAGAGAGATGGAGAGAGGGGAAAAAAGGAAGGGAGGGGAGGAGGAGAGGGGGAGGAAGCGCTCGCAAACACGGGGCGTGCGGGCGCAAAGTGGAGGCCCCGCGGAGGAGTAATGGATACCACCGTGACATTCAAAATCATACAGTTACATACGCTCTCTCTCTCTCTCTCTCTCTCTCTCTCTCTCTCTCTCTCTCTCTCTCTCTCTCTCTCTCTCGCTCGCTCTCTCTCTCTCTCTCCCTCTCTCTCTCTCTCCCTCTCTCTCTCCCTCTCTCTCTCCCTCTCTCTCTCTCTCTCTCTCTCTCTCTCTCTCTCTCTCTCTCTCGCTCTCTCTCTCTCTCTCTCTCTCTCTCTCTCTCTCTCTCTCTTTCTTCCTCCCTCTTACACACACACACGCGCCCCCAGGTCAGTGTATGCGTGGTTGAATTTTTCTTTTCCTACCCGGTTCGGTTCGGTTTTAAAGTGTCTGCTGAAACCTCCCACGCTGCGCGCGGCGCGGCGGGGCGGGGCGGGCGCGAGGTGGATGGACGACCTGCCGCGCCACGCAGCACTCAGCGGCTCGTACCGGCCAATAAAGTGAGTGATTGACTGATTGCTGCGTGGGAGGGGGGGGGGGGGCGGTCGCGAAAGACGTCTACTGCCGCTGCTGCTGCTGGAGTCTGATTGAGCCCGAGCAGTGCGGCGGGCCGGGCGGGGCGGGGCAGTGCGCCACCGAGAACCCGTTTGTAGTGAACACACGACAGGTAGCTGCAGCCTCCAGCGGCCTCCAGCAGCCTCCAGCAGCCTCCAGCTTACTATAGGCGCGCCGCGGACTGGATGCAGTGCACAACAGGGCCGAGCACTGAGCGGGGCGCTGCGCCCGCGGCCCAACCCCGCCCCACCCCGCCCCGCCCCACCCCGCCCCGCCACGCCATCATCCAGTCTGAGTGATGGAAATGGATCCGCCGGCGCGGCCCGTCTGCCCAGTGCCCCTGCCTCAGCCTCACATGGCGGCTGCTCACTGAGCCCCAGCCGCCCCGCCCCGCCCCAGCCGCCCCGCCCCGCCCCGCCCCGGACAGACTCGATGGTAATTGCGCATATTGAATTGCAAGCAAGTAGGCAGCGGCGGTGGGGCGGGGCGGGGCGGGGCGGGGCGGGCACTACCGCAGCGGACCGGCGCAGCCCAGCGCGGTCAGGCCCTGCCCAGCTCGGGTGATTTATCGGGGCTGTCCGCCTGTCGCTTCGTCCGTCTGTCTGTCTGTCTGTCTGTCTGTCTGTCTGTCTGTCTGTCTGGTCGTTATGTCGTGCGTATGTCCGCCCGTCCGCTCAGTGGGACGCCCCCGCGCGGGGTGGCGCCGCGGGCCGCGGGGCTACCGTCCACGAGCCTGCCGCAACAGGAGTGTGTGTGTGTGTGTGTGTGCAACAGCAGCACTTGTTGTCCCGCCGCACCCCACCCCACCCCACCCCACCCCACCACAACCCTTCTTCCCCTCCATGACCCTCCCTTCGCTCCCGCCGCCGCCCCGCCCCGCCATCCCCGCTGAATGCGACATGGGGGAGTCCGTCCCTCGGGGGGAGGTGGGGCGGGGGTAGCGTCAACGGTGACGGGGGGAGGGAGGGAGGGAGGGGTGCGGCGAATGCGGCGTGGCGTGGCGGGAAACGCCGCACATGTTGGCGGAGAGGAGAGGGGGAGGGAGAAGTACAACGCGAAGCGGCCAACGACCACGGCAACTGTTGTACGCGTCCTGGGCCTGGCCTGGGAGGCGGGCGTCGCTATACTGGACGGCCACGGCCTCCTCGAACACAACAAGTATCCGGAGGTGCTCATGGAGGCCGTGAGCGTGAGCCGCGCCCGCGGCGGGGTCCATGCAGTACATGCGTGCCGGGCCGGGCCAGGGGGTTATTTCAATTGGAGGCGTAGCGTGCGGCGCCACGCACGGGCCGCCCCGCCCCGCCCCGCCGCGGTGTTCCCAGGCCGATCAAACTGTGGCGGGGCGGGGCGGGGCGGGGCGGGCTCCTCTGGCATGCCCGTTCGGTCAGCACGCGCTGTAATAAGAGGGGCCTGGCCCGGCCGGCCACGCCCGCGGTAGCTCCGGACAGACTCCGGGCCTCGGGGGCCTCCGGGCCGCAGCGTGAGCTCCTGCGCGCCGCCCCGCCCCGCCCCGCCCCGCCCCGCCCCGCCCCGCCCCGCCCCGCCCTCCGGGCCCTGGAGGCGCTCCCACCGAGCCGTCGTATCCGATTCCTTCATGACTGCCGGGCCCGGCCGGGGTCTGGGCTGGACGGGGGCTCGTTATGACGATTACAACGCCGTCTGCTGTGTGTGATGAAAATGTCGTGTGTTCCGGGTATTTGAACCCCGGCCCGGCGGCGCGCTGTGGGAAAGGCAGGGCGAGGCCAGTAGCGCCCCCTGCCATGCCATGCCATGCCCCGCCCCTGCCGCCCCAGTCGGGTCTGGTTGAGCCCCCTGTGTTAATTGCAGGAGGAATGCCAGGCGCCTGGAGGTTGCAGGGGGAGGGGCCGCGCCGGGGCCAGAGTCTCGTCGATACCTGACCGCCGAGCACGCGTGCGGGAGGGTTGCCTACCCTGACGGCGCGAGGCGGCGGCTGCGGGACAATACTAACGACAGCGTTGCCAACCCCCGAATATTGTTTTGATTTTTTTTTCCTGGAGTATATTCCAGTGACCCCTGCTGGAGGCCTCCTGGAGAGTGGTGTTTTTGTGGAGTCGTCATCGCGGAGGCTTCGTGCGCGTGCATCGTGCGGGTTCGTTTTCGAGGCGGGGCGGGGCGGGGTGGGGCGGGGCGGGGTAGGGCGCGGTGCTGACGGGACGCGGGCCGGGCCGGGCGCTCGACTCCGTTGGCTCCCTCTCCCTCTACCCCTTTCCCCTCTCCTGGATCACTCCTCCTCGCAGGTGGAGTCGGCTCTGCTCGGCGCCGCCCCGCCCCGCCCCGTCCCGTCCCGCCCCGCCCCGCAGCGGTGTTGCCGTGCTTTGTGTCCGCCTCGACCCGTCCCGTCCGCGTCGCCTCCTCACCACGCGGGGCTGCAGTCCAGTCCGGCATTTTAAATTCTGCAAATAATATTTCAAAAACCTAAAGAGTGGTTGTTTCACCTCAATAGGGCAAAGACTGGGGGCCGAAAAGTTGCAGTTCTGTAAAGATGTAAAATGGTGTCAATTTTTATTGATTTCATGTGTAAAAGCACTTTAAAAAATTCCCTGTACTGTGGAGCAGTATAGTGCACATCGGGAAGCTGTGGGTACTCCTTGTTGCATGCCGCAGGGCCAGGCCGGGCCGTGCCGGGCCGGGGCCCAACTTTCTTTTTATCGGCCCTTGTCTCCCGGCCCTGCCTCTATTAGAGGAGGGGGGGGGGTGACCTTTACGAGGCCCTGCACGGCCTGCACCCGGAGCTGGGCGCGCTGCAGGGCGCGCTGCTGCACGCGGACCCGCCGGGTTTTGCTTTATTTGGATAATTTTAATGACTTGCACGTCGTGGTGGTGCTTGTGCCGGGGCCTGCCCGGCCCGCGGGTGGGTGCCGTGCTGCCTGCTTGTTCTGGGGCCCAGGCGCGGAGTGGGGCGGGCGGGGCCTGCTGCTTCTAATGAGGCGCAGCTCAGCACGGTGTGTATGTGTAGTATAGAAATACAGTACGTCCCCTCCGGGTTGGCGACGGCCTTCAGGAGCCTCCAGGGCCCTCTCCAGGAGCCTCCAGGACGCTGTTGCTGGAACGGCCTCCCCGCGCGGGCTCGTGAGGCCCTTCCCTGCCGCCGCCGCCGCTGCCGCCTCGCAGACCCGTGCGTGTTTACGGCCGTCACTTAGACGTCTTAAAATGTCATGCAATCAGCGGTCTTGGGGTTTTTATTTTTCGCGGTTTACGACGCGGTGTCCCGGCGCGGCGCGGCCGGGGCGTGGCGGCGCGGTGCTGATATCGTCGGGGAGGTGCTGGTGGTGGTCCGGGGGGGGGGGGGGGCGCTATGCCACCCGGACGAGCAGCGCACGCATGGGAATGCATGCCAGCCCGCTGCTTTGGGACAATGCGTACTTGCGTGGATGAGTAACGCCCCGCCCCGCCTCGCCCCGCCCCGCCCCGCCCCGCGTTTAGCAGGAGCCTGCTAACTCGCTGATTGCGCCCCGTGACAACCCCCCGTACCCGCCTAGCCCGGCCCGGCCCGGCCCGCGGCCCAGCCATCAGCACCGCAGTGAGCGGCGCGGCGCGGCGCGGCGGTATATGGCTCAATCATAAGCGGCCCGGCCGGCCTACCTGCACTGTGCCTGCCTGCCTGCTAGACTGCCGTTACTTTTTATTTTCGTGTCGTCTGGTTTTATCAAGCCGTAATGACTGCCGGATCTGCGCTAGATTATTATTATTTTTTGTTTTGCAGTGTCTGCCGCGCGGATATTTCTTGCTGTCTTTAAAAGCGTTTGGGGTTAACACCTTGAGCGCCCCCCGCGGGCTTAGGCCACACGCTCCACGCTCTCGTTACAGCGATCTCTCTCGCTCGCTCTCTCTCTCTCTCTCTCTCTCTCTCTCTCTCTCTCTCTCTCTCTCTCTCTCTCGCTCTCTCTCTCTCTCTCTCTCTCTCTCTCGCTCGCTCGCTCTCTTTCTCTCTCTCTCCCTCTCCCTCTCGCTCTCTCGCTTTCTCACACTCGATTGACTCGTTTCACGCGGGGCTGCGTAGGACTGTGACAAGTGTGCGGAGGGGAGGGGAGGGGCGCTGAGCTGGGCGGCGTGTGTTTTATGCCTTGCTGCTCTCGTCTAATGCGTCTCTGTGCCCTCGTGTGTCTGTTCGCGTGCGCGTGTGCGTGCGTGCGTGCGTGCGTGTGTGCGTGGTACGTGCAGGTGTTGTTTATGCACTCGGAGCCGGAAAGCATTCATATGGGGATTGGACGCGATGCCGCCCGGACCCCGGACGGACGGACATTCGTATGTGATCTGCGGCCTGCGAGTGTTCGTGCGTGTGTGTCCGTGCGAGTGTGTTCGTGCGCGTGTGTGTGCGCGCGAGCACTGGGTCGTAAAGTCCTCACGCCCCTATAGCAGCGGTCGCGGGGCTGTCGGGGCCGTACCGTACCGTGCCGGTGAGACAAGTCATGGAGATCGGAACAAGACTGCGCGTGTGTGTGTGTGTGCGTGTGGTGACAATCGCGGCGGCCGCATTCGATATACTGTGGACACTATAAGACTCCATAGTGTTCGCTCCGCGCACACGGCGTTATTCGCGGTGTGACAAATCGCGACTAGAGTACGGAGGAGTGAATGTAGAGGTGCGGGGCGGGGCGGGGCGGGGCGGGGCGCGTGCGGACAGGGCGGGAAGCGTGGGGCTGTCACTGCGGCTGGAGTGCCAGGCATGAGAGTCATATTCGTAATTAGCGGCAGTTAGCGGCCCCGCCACGCCCCGCCACGCCCCGCCACGCCCCCGCGCTGAATGGCGAGCAGCAGCAGCCAGCTTGTGCACCGATGTCACCTTGTGTGACTCGCCCGCCCCGCCCCGCCCCGCCCCGCCCGCGCTCTCGTCTCGGCCACCTCACCTCGGCCCTGACTTTGCCGTCTCTCCTCGCCTCTCCTCGCACATCCCACTCGCAGTGGACCGCGCCCGGGCCGGGCCTCGTCCGAAAAGTCAGCCCAGCCTCCTATCAGCCGTATCTGTCTTATAAGACTCCGGCTCTCGACGCGTTTTCTGACGCCTCCACTCTTGCGACCCGGCGCGGCGTGGTGCGGCGGGGTGATGTCGTGTTCTTATGGGACCGGGACCTGGGCTGGGTGTGTTTGTAGGTGTGTGTGTGTGTGCGTGTGTGTGCCTTATTGGCCGACTCGGCTGCTGCGGATGGGATGGGACGGGACAAGAAAAAGAGATGAAAAGAGAGAGATAGCATCGGGTTTATGAGGCACACATCACATCGGCCCGGTCCCAACTTGGTTCAGCTCGGATGTGTCCGGGGCGGGGCGCGGCGGGGCGGGGTGGGGCGGGACAAGCCAGCTACCGCCCCGCCACCGCCGTCCCGTCCCGTGCCCGTCCCACGGGCCTAGCGCTGTGTCATTGCTGTGCCCCGCCCCGCCCCGCCCCGCCCCGCCCCGCGCGACCGCAGCTGTGGCACGGCGCCAGCCAGCAGCGAGTGCAAGGCGGTGGCGTACGCCCCGCCGCACCCCGCCGCACCCCGCCCCGCCCCGCCCCGCCCCGCCGCACCCCCGGCACTGCGGGCTTATTTCATTAGCATTCTACTCGATACCTCCCTCACCCTCACCTCGCCCCCTCCCCTGCGGCCACCGCCTGTGCAGCGTGTATGAGCATTTCACTTCTGGGTGCCGCCGCGCCGCGCCGCTCCACCTGATCGCCTGAAGGACAGGACACTGTCAAAATAAAACTAGCCGCGGAAAATAGAGAAAGAGAGAGAGTGAGTAAATGAGAGAGAGGGGTTTGGGAGGGGAGAGAGGAGAGAGAGAGAGAAATGTTTAGGCTTTTCGGGAGGGATACGACCGATGATGTAATCTCGTACCCTTCCCGTGGGGTGGACACGCCTCTGGGACCCGCTGGTGCCCGCTGGTACCGGTACCGCACTCCGGTACCCCCGTAGGGGAGGGGTACTGTACGTCGAGTACGTGCCACGGGCCAGGGCCCTCCAGATAGAGGCAGAACTATTACCCCCCCCCCCCCCCCCGTCCCGTAAGGCCGTACTGATGTTGCACCCGAAACCCCCCCCCCCTCCTCCTCCTCCTCCCGGTAATAACCCCTCAGCCCCTCCCCGCTCCCTCTTCTCCAGAGAGTGCCCGCCCCGCCCGCTGGAGGCCCTCTCCAGGATCAGGAATTTATCTTGCGAGCCGCCCTGGCGGGCGGGGCGGGGCGGGGCGGGGCGAGCGGCCGCCGCCTGGACGGGACGGGACGACGCCGCTGCTGCCAGATAAGACCCAATGGCCTGGCGGGACCGGTTGCCTGCAGTCCTGCAGCCCAGTCCTGCTGCCCAGCCCTGCTGCCCAGTCCTGCTGAGCGCGAGATCCGGCCGCTGCCAAAGTTCCCGCGCGGGCCGTTAAAAAGTCCGCTCCGCTGGAAAGCGGTGGAGCGGACATGCTTGTATGTGGAGGAGGCCGCCGTCCTGCCCTGCCCTGCCCTGCCCCGCGTCCCGCCCTGCCCTGCCCGGCTGGAGCCCGCTGGAGCGGCGCCTCGTTCCAGAGGTGACGACGACACGGCATAAGGCGCCCCTTGTGTCCGAAAAAAAAATGAAAACGAGTCGCGTGACTTTTATCGAGTTCGGCTCCAGCTCGCTCCAGCTCCAGCCGTCCCGTCGATCTGTCAGTAGTGCCCTGCTGCCCACTCATTCATTGTTCGTGGCGGGGCGGGGCGGGGCGGGGCGGGCGGACCTCTGCCTCTGGTCTTTCCATTCATTAGCATCCTCCTCCAGCGGCTCCAGCATGGCAGGGACAGGCTCCAGCATGGGAACCCGCGTGGTGCTAACAGGCGGGGCGGGGCGGGCCGTGCGCTCGGCAAACACCGTGGGGCGGGGCGGGGCGCGGCGGGGCGCACCTTTTTTGACACCTCCACGAGAGAGAAGCGGGATGAGGAGATGCGAGGCAGAACCAACACTGGAAAGCCAAGCGTGTGTGTGTGTGTGTGGAATTTCAGTGGCGAATGTGTACGGATGGAAATGTACACTCCTACAAGTGTGTGACCTTCACACCTTTATGGGTTATTGCCAGTGTATTGCATGAGGGCGGTAGCGTGGGCGCGCTGCTGGTCAGGTCGTCATTGTCCCCCCCTCCCCTCGAGCGATGACTCACACAGACTCCGGGGCCCTGTACCGGCCCTCTGGGCGGGGCACAGTGTCTCCGGACAGGACCGGCCCATACCACTTTAGGGCACTTTACCGTGGGCGTGGCGTGGCGGTGTCGCACTCAGGCAGAGGGTCCCTTTTCTGCCCTTAATAAACGAAAAGAAAAAATTATTATTATTATTATTATTATAACTTTTGTATGATATGAAAGTGGTGCGGGTTTTGCTTGTGTACTCTCTTATGGAGAAGAAAAGAAGAATGCAACCGAGGGCTTAACTGGCTGTTGTCTCGCCTAACACACACACACACACACACGAATGCACATGCAAGGATACACGCGTTCGCGGAAAAGGAGAACGAGTTCTCCAGTGTGTGTGTGTGTGTGTGTGTGTGTGTGTGTGTGTGTGTGTGTGTGTGTGTGTGCCCTGCTCTTGCCTTTCTGAGAGAGATAGGCCCCCCGCCCCGCCCCTGTTTAGCCGCGCTGATTGGCTCAGCCCGCGGGCGCACGTGCTGCACGTGTGTGTGTGTGTGTGTGTGTGTGTTCTCACGACAAAAAAGGATTTTTCTGGATGCTTGTTGCGGCGGTGCGGCGGTCTGTCCTGTGCGCTGCAGTCGTAGGGTATGGGTATAATCTACCTCTGGGTATGGACAGGGCGGGGCGGGGCGGGGCGGGGGGCGGGGCAGGCCACACACGGGAAGCCTGCGGTGGTCCACAAGCAAGGGCGTGTGTATATGAACCGCGCTCCGGCCTCTTGGCGCCCGCCGCACCCCGCCCCGCCCCGCCCCGCCCCGCCCCGCCCTGCCCTTTTGGCCTAACGCCCCACCCCACCACCACCCAGGCGCGGCGTGGTGTGGCGTGGCATGGCATCAACAACGCCTGTTTGGGCTTATCAGGTCCGGAGGCGTGGCGGCTGCGGCGGGGCGGGGCGGGTGGGGTGATTGCCGAAACGAAAGGCGTTCCTCCTCCCCCTCCACCGCGCGTATTGAACTTCGGCCCGGCCCATTGGGGCCCTCGCTTCTTATCGACTCGGCCAATCTTCTCTCTCTCTCTCTCTGAACCACGGCGTGGGGAGTGAGAGAGGGAGGCAGACAGACGGACGGACGTCACATGGTAGTTTTTAAGGGTGATGTGCATGGGGCGGGGCGGGGCGGGGCGGGGCGGGGACGCCCACTGGGCCGTGATGAATGGGGGGCACAACGCTCAGGCGTGGCGGGGCGGGGCGGGGCGGGGCGGGGCGGGGCTTGACCTTTCCCGGACGGCGCGAACCCCAGGCAGCGCGCAGCGCAGCTCAGCGTCCACTGTGTCCACGTCCACTCCCCGCCGGGCGGGGCGGGGCGGGGCGTTCTCGGGGGTTGCGTCACCGCACCGCGGGCTGGCGAGCTGCCGCTGGTTTACGCCCTCCTGCTCTACATGCCCCCCCTGAAGAGCTCTAGCTCTTCCTGCTGCGCGCTTCGCTCTTCGGCAACATGAAAGGTCTCCTCCTCTACGCCGTGCTGCCGTCTGATTCAGAAGATCGCTCTCGTGTCTGCGTCCTTGTCGCACCTATGGCGGTGTCCTATGTCGGGTATGACAGTACCCTATGAGTGCGACAAGGAGAGATGTACGGGAGCGATCTTCTGAATCAGCCGGCTGGCCTGGCGCTGCCCCCACCCCGTGTGCGTATTGATAGTGCGCGACAGATGTATGAGTGGGCCACTCGGCAAGTGATTCGCGCTTTCCACTCCCCCGCCCCACCCCACCCCACCCCACCCCGCCCCGCCCCGCCCCGCCACGAGCGCTGATCCGCGTCGTATCGTAAACAACAGTATGGGGCTGCGACGATGATTTGGATGAGTCTTTTCTATCGCGGTGGTGTTGTCCGTGAGATAGAGCGAGAGAGGGAGGAGCTTTTGTGGTCCTGGAGGGCCTCTCCTGCTCGCTCGCTCTCTCTCTCTCTCTCTCTCTCTCTCTCTCTCTCTCTCTCTCTCTCTCTCTCTCTCTCTCTCTCTCTCTCTCTCTCTCTCTCTCTCCCCCTCCCCCTGCTTCTCCCGCTTGGCTGGCCGTGGTGTATGACACAGCTGGGGAGGCGCCGTCACCGGTTTTTTGGGGGTTGTCCTGGGAGGAGGGGAGGGGCGGGTGCAAGGGTGGAGAGGGGGTTGCATATATGCACTTTAGTTTGAAGGCAGTGTCGCGGACTAAACCTATCCGTGGTGCATGTGTGTGTGTGTGTGAGTTTTAATTGTGACATTGTTCGCCCTTCCCTCCCCTTATCCTCACCCCCTTGGCCACACACACACACACACACACACACTCATGAGTTTCGGATAGTAACTGCGCCATGTGGAGGTCTGCCATGCAGTGTAACCCTTCCCTTCCCTTTTGTTGTGGTTGTTATTATTTTTGGAAAGCGATCCCTCCCGACCCGTATGTGCGGCGACTGGACTGGGCACGGCCTATTGGACGCCCGTCACGTGCCGCGGGCAGCATCTGTTACTGAAAATAATAATAATAATAATAATAATAATAATAATGAGTTAAACGTTACAAACCAATGCGTTTCTTCCGAGTTTTCGAAACCAACTGCATTGAAGCGTTTTACCTTTTGTCATCTAAACAGTTTCGCATCACATTATAATTTTCACGCGCAAGCCCCAAATCACCATCGCGATTTTTTTTTAATATTTTTTTTTTTTTTTTTTGAAGGTGGAGATTGAAAATTGTTGTCTCGATGTGCCTTTTTCTTTGCAGTGTCTGTCTTAATGCGGCCCGATCGATAATAACGACACGCACGACACCCAGCGCTGCGCTGCTTGGCGCGGCGCAAGGGCAGCTGATTTTAATTGTGGGCTCCGCGCGGCCGTTTATCACCCTGCGCCCTGCGCTGCACTGCACTCGCTCGCTCGTATTTCATTGGGAATCTTTTTTTGTTTCGTTCACCCCGCCCCGCCCCAGTGCGTTACTGTATTTTGATCAGCCCGGCCGTTTCCTCCTCGTAAAAAAAGAAAAGAAATTTAGTTGTCGTTTCGTATCGTTCAGGATCGTGTTTTGTTTTTGTTGGTTGAAGAATAGTGAGTGGCCTAGAGGTCCTGCTGGAAAATTTTTAGCTTGTAAAATGTCATGTGGAGCGACGCCAAGTCGCGGAGTGGAAGTCCAGTCATGTCTTGTCGGCGGCGGGGCGGGGCGGGGCGGGGGAGCAACGGACTTGACACTGATAAAGCCATGGATAAGGCGCGTGGCGTGGCGCGGTCCGGTCGCACACTGCCGGGCCGGCGGGAACAAAAGTTTCGGGATTTGTATTTTATTTTTCTTCCGCGCGGGAAAAAAAAGAAAAGTTTCGGTGGCGAGGCGAGGTTGTTCGTCGCGCGGGTGTGTTGTACGTTGCTGCTGCTGCTGCAGGGCTCATGTACTCTCATAATCCACTGCACCGCGCCGCTTTTTGAGAAAGTTTGCCTGCTCCGCTGTGCATGGGGGACCTGTGTCCGCCCCGCCCCGCCCCGCCCCGCCAGGAGACGTTATCTGTAGGAAACCAGGAGCAGAGAGACGCAAGCGAGAACAACAGGAGGGAAATGAAAATTTTAAGGACTTGGAAAAGGGACGGGGGAAAAAAAAAACAAGAAAAAAAATGAGAAGCACGGCGTGGTGCTCGGCTTGTTACGCCCTATGAGGTGACTTCCCTCCCGGCCGGTATATGGGAAACACATGACCCTCGCCAGAACACTTTTTCTGCCCTTTTTTCCCTATTTCTGTCCCCTTGAATTTCCCCGCCCTATGCGTTGGCGCTTTTATCGGCTTTTATCTCTGACTTTAGAATATGCATTCAGCAGAGAAAAAAATATTCTCAACACACCGGCTGACGGTGAAATTGGAAAGAAATATTGGAAATTTAGGAGGGGAAGAAAAAGCTGCGTTATGCCGTCAGAGCTCTGCGGCCACTCCCGCCTTCAAGTCTCCGGCCGGATGTGCTGTACGAATTTGCTGAACCTCAGCCGCCGCTGGTCGTCGTTCGGTCGTGACAGTACAGTAACCCTCATGGTGTTGACAGCGGCTCAAACATATTGTCTTACGCTCTTCCGAATGCATTACGCATTGCATCTCACTGCGCACCTTCTCCTCGGCCCTGTTCCCCGCGGCGTGGCGAGGCGCGAGATGGAGTTTGAAGCGAACGGCCGGAGAGATAGATGGACAGTGAGACGGGCGGACAGGGCCGGACAGACAGACAGACAGACAGACAGACGTCATCCAACTGCACATCCATTATTCATAGCAATATTAAAGGATTGGCCGGGTCGGCTCATGCTGCCGCTGCCCCTTTATCTCTCTCTCCCTTTCTCTCTCTCTCTCTCTCCCTTTCTCTCTCTCGCTCTCTCTCTTGTGTCTCTCGCATCTCTCCCCGCCGTGGCTCAGCCCGGTAATTGTGACAAAGTGCTCGGGCGGGGCGGGGCGGGGGGGCGGGGCGGGGCGGTGGACTCTACCGCCCAGGTGCATGGGAGCAGAGGCGCAGGGGAACAAGAGTCACTGATGGGCTTGGCTCCTTTTTATCTGCTTTTTATTCTTTTTACCCGCACCGTACTGACATTACTGTCATTATTCCGTAACATCTTTTGTCTTTCTGGTGATGCGTCCGTTTTGTCTTGGTGGATCGGGGCGCGGGTGGTGGCGGCGGCCGCCGGGGTGGCGGGCTGGACACCTCGAGGACACCCGGCGAGGCGGGGCGGGGTGTCCCTCAAAGGGTTGCCAGCCTGGCAGGCAGCGCCAGGGATGTCGCCGTTTCGTTTCGCATCCCCGTGACACGGGCGACTTGCTTTAGCGCGCAGAAATGGCAACACTGCACCGGAATGTGCCAGGCGGGGCGGGGCGGGGCGGGGCGGGGCGGGGCCGGAGTGGAGTCCCTCAGGAACGTGGAGGTGGAGGAGGGGTCCCTACGTTCCCGGCTCTCCCGCGTCGCTCTCTCTCGCTCGCTCTCTCTCTCTCGCGCTCTCTCGCTCGCTCGGCCGTGCGTGTGTCCGCGTGGAGAGTCCTATTCCGTCTAATCGGCGCGCACGGCAACAGAAATGGGCGAAGGAGGAGGAGGAGGAGGAGGAGGAGAAGTAGGTGGAGGAGGAGGAGGGCGGGCCAGAGCGCGTTGCGTTTACTCTGAAAAAAAAATAAAAGAAGCCGGAGAGAAAAAGAGAGAGGGGAAATGGATATTGTAATATGTATGATAAAATTGGAGCGGTGGGGGTGTGGAGTAGATTGAGAGGGTCTTGAGCGGGAACGGGACGGTGTACCGGGCCGCGCCGAGAAGTGTGCCCCCAGGGCGGAGGTGGAGGGGGTGGTTGCCATGGAAACCATCTCATCTGCCCGATCGAGGGGGGCGGGGCGGGCGGGGCGCGGTGCCCGCTTCCTCCACGCATACCTGTGGGTGGATGTGGATGGAAATAATTTATTCATACTCAGGGGCGGATTCCTCGGGGGTCCTCCCTCGTGCCCGAGCGAGCGCGCGCCGTCCTGGTCTGGATTCGTCTCTGACTTCCGGCCAGACATCGGGATTCCGCTTATATTTTCGCGGCGGGCAGTTTGACGCGTTTGTTTCCTCCGTATGTTTATACGGCATGTCCGGTCCGGCTCCTGGCAATAATTTCATGTTATTTTTTTTCATTTTTTTTTTGTCGAGCTACTAATAACTGCCTGTGTATAACGATCTCTCGAGTTCCTGTGGACAGTCCCGTTGCCGTTTTTCGACCGTCGGAGTGCGCGGGTTCGAATCTTCCGCACCACCGCATATGATTATAAAATTCCGAATGTGTGTGTGTGTGTGTGTGTGTTGGTAATGTTTTTTTTTTCCACCTACCTCGGCTCTTTCTTCTGCTGGCCCAAACAGCAGCAGTTTGCTTAATTTGCACGTCCAGCCAGAAGGAGTAGCCCAAGTTCATTATCCGAGCGTGGCGTGGCGTGGCGTGGCGTGGCGCTACACACACACACACACACTCGGGAGGATGTGGTGACGCGTTGCGCTGTGGTGACACAGGCGGGTCACGTGAGCCGCGTGGGACAGCAGGGGAGTGGCGCGCAGGCCGGCCTGGCCTCCAAGACCCTCGCAACTCGCCTGGGCCGCGCGCGCAGTTACGCCCCTGTCTGTCTTACGTCTTATCTTCTGCCTACTTGTTTGTTGCCGGCGCCAGTTTTGCGGTTTTGTCGACATATATAATGTGTGAGCCAGTTTGAGGGGGTGCGGTTTCATAGGCTGGTATGGAAGGCGAGGTGGGTGGCGGAGGTCAGGGCGTCCGGGCCTCCGGAGTGCGCGGAGTTCCGACGAACTCCTCCTCCAGGAGGTCCTCTCCACCACGGAGTCCTCCGGGACCTGTGCGGGCGAGGCCTGCCCCGAGCGGCGGATAGGGTAACCTCACCTCCTGCCGCCCCGCCCCGCCCCGCCCCGCCCCGCCCAGCACCGCACGGCTCAAGGTGGAGGCGGAGGTCCTTGGTCCTGGCCCGGGCCGGGCGGGGCGGGCGGAAGCCACTACGCGCCGCCACGCCACGCCCTGAGTCGGGGTCGGTAGGGAGAACAGGGCAGGTGGTCGGCTGGGCTGCGGCTCCCGGAGGGGAGGGGGGAGATCTGAGGCTGGGAACCTCGGCGCTGATGCGGGTGGGGGTGCGGGCGGGCGTCTGCTGCTCCAGCAGTACAGCAGGCCTGTGGCAGGCTGCACCACCACCACCCTACAGGCCTGCTAGTGTCGTGTTTTCCGAGAAATTATTTAATACAGAAGCTGATTTTTTTCTTCCTTTTTGTTATTACTTTTCTCTCGCGCTCTCGCCTTGGAAGGTTTATAGTCGATACCTGGCCGTGATATTTTAAGTTGTGGAAAATAGTTTGCTGAAAGGCGGTTGTGGCGCCTAGAGCGCCGCGGTGTGCCATTCACTAGAACGCCAAGTGTGTGACTGCCGCGGCACACTTTTGGCTGCGTGCATTTCCATCCGTTCACACACTTGGGTACCGCGGCTCTCCACTTAGCCGTCAGCCTCGGCGTCTTCACTCGACTTAAATGTGATGTGTTTCCTTTTTTTATTTCTTTATATCTAACCGCCGTACTATCTCGCGTGATGGTTACTTTAAATCTGTTTTTTTTTTTTTTTTTTTATCTTAACCCGCTCCGTTGATGCGTCCTACTTGCGAACGCATTACAGCGGGGACGCTCTTTGTAGAAGAGCAGCCCCCCCCCCCTCTCTCCCTCTCTCTCTCTCCCCTTCCCTCTCTCTCTCTCTCTCCCTCTCTCTCTCCCTCTCCCTCTCTCTGTTTGGATAACGCGTGCACGGCGCTATACAAAGTGCACCGAGCCTGGGCTGCACGGAGCGGCGCCTGAAATGTCAAGGATAATCGGCCGCTCGCAGGACAGGACAGGACAGCCCTAGTTTCCTCATTGGCCGCACTAGTCTTGAGCGCGCTGCGCCGCATAAAGAAACCAGCACGACGGTTCAACCCCCTGTCACGTGACCGTAACGTTACGTCGCTGGCGTTACATTGCCCGCCCGCCCGCAGCTCCTCACCCTTGTCTCATAGTTAATGCCTGTACTTTTATTTTTTTTTGTGAAATATGTCGCACGCCTTAACGCCTTCCGTTTCTCTCTTGTTCCAGGTAAGTCACCCACGTGACGCGAGGCGAGGACGTCTGCAGGGCGCGTTATCTGCTTTGGTTTGACTCGCGCCGCTCTCCCTTTTTGAGGAAACGGTGTTCTTTTCTTTTTCTTTTTAATTTTTATTTTTTGGCGGGCCGCTTCCGGCCCCAAAAACACACGGCGGGGCGCGAGTGTACTCCCCGCTCTGCCCGGAGCGGGCCGGGCCGGGCCGGACGGGTCTATATAACCCGGAGCGACAGCCGGAGCAGACGGACATGACAAGTCGCAAACACGCCCGGATTTTCGTAAATATACTCATTTTACGACACGGTTTTTCACTTCCCGAGACAGACTCGTCCGTTATCGTTGTCTCCAATAGCAAAAAAAAAAAAGCATTTTGCGGGGGGATTTTAAATTTCTGGAAACCCAAGTATGTGTGAGTGTGACACATATTTAGGTGCGTGAATTTTCATTCGTACATTTTGTCTTCTCAACTCGTGAGTAAAATTCATTTTTAAGAAAAGAAGAAAAAAAGATCAGTCGATGGTTTTATGATGATGGTTTAGTAGGAGGTTAGGATGGTGTCGACTTCTCTTCTCTGCCGACAAGTGGTCGCAACACGTACCGGTACGCCCGCGCGCGCCCGCACTCGCAGAGAGAGAGAGGGTGAGGGAGAGAGGGAGAGGGAGAGAGAGAGAGAGGGAGAGAGAGAGAGAGAGAGAGAGAGGCAGGCCTGCCCCGCGATCGCTCGCTCGCTCGCGCGCGTGGAGGTGGAATTTATGTGGCTGAAGTGCGCCGTGCGCGGCCGTGCGCTGCGCCCGGGGTATGTGATTACCCGGTAATGGGTGGACTAGGGCTGGAGGCTCCGGGTCCCGCCCCTGCCGGCCTGGAGCTGTGCTGGAGCCGCGCTGGAGCTGGAGCCGGCCGGGGCGGGTTAGGTGAGCCGTGATATTTCACGAGTCTTGTCGGGGCGGGGCGGGGCGGGGGGCTCTGTTCGTCCGGTTCATATAAACCTTAAAGAAGAAAGGGGACCCGCGCGCGGGGCGGGGCGGGGCGGGGCGGGCTCGTCCAAAATGAGACGTTGGGCCCGGGGGGCCCGGGGCGTTATGGGACTGAACGGAGTGCACCGTACACCGTAAGTCACGCACTTGTGTGGTGCCGCTCTACGCTGTCGTCAGCCGTGTGTGTGTGTGTAGAGTTACGACCCTCTTTGGGTCTCTTGAGATTCTCGGGGATGGGTGTGCATGCATGATTCCATAGTGTGATCGCCATGGCGGGCTGATCCGGATCTGCTGCAGCTGGCCCGCCCCACCCCGCCCCACCCCGCCTCGCCCCGCCCCACCACGCCCTTCGCCACGCTGCAATGACAGAGTGCTGGCTGGCGCCGAGGCAGTATGGTATTCTCTCGTTGCGTTACAATAAAACAAACACGTGATTTTATTTGTGTGTGTGTGTGTGCGTGTGCTCGCGACGATGTGGGAACAGGCGCGGCGCTGGTGTCACACTGAGGCCCTTGAGCGCACTGCACCACCTACACACACACACACACACACACACGGTGCAGTGGAGGGGGGGGGGGTCCTCGTCTTCCTCTAGGCGCTGCGCTGCAGCCGGGGCCTGTGAGCTCTGCGGCCCCAGTTCATCACATGCAGGAGCCACTTGTAACGAGAGTCCAGGGCGAGGAGCGGAGAGGAGAGGGGAGGGGAGGGCGGAGGCAGGCTGGGCAGGACTTCATTCACACGGAGCCAGGGCTTTGGGATCTTTCAGCTTTCGGCTTTCGGCTTTCGACTCCTCTGCGCGCGCCTTCGCATTCCTCACAGAAATATGCGTCTGGAGTGGTGCCCTGCCCTCTCTGTCACTGTCTGTCCCTCCCTCCCTCCCTCCCTCTCCCCCAAGTTGTCCTCAAATCATACAGTACGCGGAGGAATGCGCTGCAGAAGGCTTGGTGTCGCGAGGCCGGGCGGGGCGGGGCGGGGCGGGGCGGGGTGGGGTGCGGTGGGGTGGGGCGGCTCTGCTATACGCCACGGCGGCGGCGCTCCGCAACGACGGAAACCGAGCGGACGAAATGACTACAAAAAGTCCCCCGGCCCAGGGCGTCGCGGCGCCCGGCGTCGCCTCGCGTCGCGCCGCGGCGTCCCGTTTATGACCGACGCTACGCTCGGTACGCTCCGCGCGCGGCTCGGGTTATTAGCGGAGGAGAGATGAAAAATTAATGACGTTTACCGTTGTGGGTTTTGATGTCTTTTCTCACACTTGTCGAATCTGCTGCGCCACGCACACTGGCCGCCCAAGTGCGTGCTGAATGTCGCACACTTGTAGATGTGTGAATGTTTCGTCGTACACTTGCCTCGCCTCAAGCGTGTGTAGTTTTTTTTTTTTAGGAAAAGTTTCACACCTTAATTTGCTTAAACGTACGAGTGCAAATTCACACACCTGCAAGTGTGCGACATGAACACTCGTGGATGGGCCGTGACTGTTTTGTGCCGTGGGGTAGGCCCGGCCCAGGTATGTTGTGCCGCCTTGGCGCCGGTGTTACAAATGACCTCGAAGACGTGGCGGGGCGGGGCGGGGCGGGGCGGGGTGAGGTGGGGTGGGGCGGCGCCTGCATCAGCGGTGCAGCAGATTTGCGGGATGCGGACCCCCCGCGGGCCAGGCTGTATATGAGAGAGAAGGAGAGAGAAAGAGAGAGGGAGAGAGAGACAGAGAGGCGATGTTTCTGCTGCTGGGGCCCTGGTGAAATATATGGCCTCTGCCCAAACTCATTAGTCGTAGCGGCGCGCTGCGTACCTGCGGTACCTGTGCTGTGGCGTGCACTGTCGTCCCGGCCCGGCCCTGCCACCCGATGGAATGAGCGATCACTCTGTGCCGAATCGGCCCGGGGCGGGGCGGGGCGGGGCGGGGCGGGGGGGCTTAAGATCCGGTGAACGTGGCGGCGACGATGGCGCCATTTCTCTTAATCTCACGTCCCGTGATTGGTGCGGAAAAATTAGGTTTCGGTGCTCTTCTGGTAGAAAGTTTTTTGGAAAGAACCCTGGCTGGGGAGGGTGTTTAGTAAGAATGTGATCACATTGTGGTCACGTGTTGAGGAGCGCGAACAGACAGTGGTGCACTTCTGCCCTCGGCGCATGTGGCGAGGCGCTCGGGAGCGGGGTGACTCTCACGACAGGAACGCCCCGCCCCACCCCGCCCCGCCCCGAGGAATGCAGCCAAGTGTATTTTCAAACATTTTTTTCATTGCTTTTTTTTAACCCCCTCTCGCAGTTAGCTCCTATGCCTTACTTGATGATGGATTCTGATTATGAATTGCTTCCGCCAGTGGTTCCGCGAAATTTATATATTTTTTCCCGTTGTTTTT
The DNA here is from genome assembly GCA_033675135.1 of Frankliniella intonsa. Lineage (NCBI taxonomy): Eukaryota > Metazoa > Arthropoda > Insecta > Thysanoptera > Thripidae > Frankliniella > Frankliniella intonsa. The sequence continues at coordinate 3,232,471 of CM066259.1, forward strand.
GATCGTATCCCGTGTCAGCTGAAGGCCCGGGAAAAAAAAAAATATTGGGGGCTACTAGTTGTTGGTGAGAACGGAACGGAGCGCTCGTGTCTGATAAGGCTGATGACTTGATCAGCTGCGGTGCAACTTTTCTCTCCGCGGCGCCCGGCCCGGCCCGCGGCCGCCAGCCGACCCTGCCACTGTATGAGCGATCACCCGGCCCGGCCCGCATCTGCATCTGCAGGTGGATGTGGATGTGGGCCAGATGGATCGGGGTGGATTGGATTGGCTCATTTCGCAACGGATCGGCCGCGGCGGCTGCCGGGCTGGGTGATGGATAGCTCAGCGGCGTCATGGACGGACGGCCCGGCCCGGCCCGGCACGTCATTGGCCGTCACATTTGTCGCCTCGCCCGTGATTGGCTAAGCGGCCGCTGCTCGGGGCGCCCGCCCCGCCCCGCCCCGCCCCGCCCCGCCCCGCCACACCCGGCCCGCGGGGCGTCCAAGTCGGGCATTCATCAAAGTCACACGTACGGGCGGGGCGGGGCGGGGCGTCGCTCAGCCGCACCTGCAGCTGCGCCGGGCTGGGCTGGGCTGCGTGCAGCTGGCGGCACCTGCAGCTGCGCCCCCCGCAGCGCCGGCCGGCCGGGGCGCCCGCAGGCGTCGGGTTTCTTTTACAAGGTGTTGGCGCTGATGTTTTTTCACACCACGGAGAGCGGCAATTTTTCAAGCTTCAAAATCGACCGTGTTTGAGTATTTTGACGTGTGCGGGTAACTTGTACAGCACAGGTCGTGATGCTTCCTCGTGCGGACTAGCGCCCCGCCCCGCCACGCCCAGCCCCGCCACGCCCCGCCCCGCCACGCCCCGCCGCGGTCGCACGCCGCGACATGCAAGGAGGAGGTGTCAATGAGGAGGTTAACCCTTTGGCGGGGCGGGGCGGGGCGGGGCGAGGTGGGGTGGGGCGGGCACCCCCCTCGGCTCACCGAGCTGCTCACCGCCGCGTCGACTCGACTGACATTCCAGCGCCAGGACAGAGCCTCGTCCGCACCGCGCGCCCCGCCCCGCCCCGCCCCGCCCCGCCCCGCCCCGCCCCGCCCCGCCCGGCCCATTCCCCGCCGTCACCGGAGCCCCTGGCTGCCGCCCTGCCCCGCCCCACCCCGCCACCTCCCCCCCTTCCATTTCTCCCTCTTCCTCCTCCTCCTCTTCCTCCTTCTTCTCCTCCTCCCCCCCTCCTCCTCTGGAGTCAGCTCGCTAGTCTCCAGCTCCAGCCCGTGGCTCCAGCAGCGGCGCCCTGTAATGCTGCCCTTTGTTTTCTCTGTCGTCGGCTCGGTCCGGCCGGCCCGGCCAGGCTCTGTTCATCACGCACTGGCCACTCGAGCGTTACGGGACGAGAGAGAGAGAGAGAGAGAGGGAGAGAGAGAGAGAGAGGGAAAGAGAGAGAGAGAGAGAGAGAGAGAGAGAGAGAGAGAGAGAGAGAGAGAGAGAGAGAGAGAGAGAGAGAGAGAGAGAGACTACAGCAGAGTGCGGAGCGTGTAACTCTCTCATCTCATGTGTCTGTTTCCATCGCACTGCTGAGCGCTGCGCCTCGTCATCTCGTAATGACCCAGACACACACACACACACACGCACACGCACGACCCTCGGCGCGGCCCGGCGCGACGGACCTTATCAAACACGTGTAAGGGCCGCGAGGCGACCCCCTATCAGATGTGTGTATGAGTGTGTGTGAGTGTGTGTGTTTTATTATGTTTTTCGTCGTATGCCCTGAGCTGTAACAGCCATGTAAAAGGGGATGGGGGTCCACGATGGTCCAGCGTGATACTCCTGTGTGTGTGTGTGTGCCGGACCGGGCAGGGCTGTTACGTCCCGGGGCGCTCGCATTCGTAATGCAGGACCTGGGTGATATGACATTGCGTCTAGTTTTTTTTAAATTTTTTTATTTTATTTATAACTAACGTCTTGCTATTTGTTTTGTACGGGTCCCCCTTTCCCCCGGGGATCTCTCCTCTCCCCTCTCATTGACATTGGCATTGGCGTTCACGACGCCGCGAGCCGTACAATTACTCGCCAGGCCGCCCTGATTGTCGGATGCAATGCGATGCAATGCATTGATCCCCCCGATCAGACAGACAGACAGACAGACAGACGGACGGACGGACGGACGTGTTTGTGCGGCGTTGATAATTGCACGGTGCAGGGCGCGGCGCGGCGCAGCGTGTGAGACCCGGACGGGACCACCGGCACCATGGCCTCGTCGGGGGCGACGGCGACCTCGGCCGGACACCTCGGGAACTGGAGCAAGTAATGTGGCGTCCCGGAACAACAACAAAAAAACACCAGTAATTTGTTTAAAAATGCTTCATTTGGTCGTGAAACTAATTTTTTTTTTTACAAAAATAAATTTTTGTTGACGGTGTACTGGACGGGACGGGACGGGTCTGCGGAGACACGCGAGCGGCCGGCCCGGCCGGACACTGAGGCGGAGCGGAGCAGACGCGACTCAATTGGAGGGGCCGCCAGACACTTGCGGGTCATTTGCGTCTGAGCCGGAGAGAGAGAGGGGGAGAGAGAGAGAGAAATGGAGAGGGAGAGAGCCTCCTTCTCCTCGGTCTGGTCTATCCTCCCCCGCCCGCAATCCTCACGGTGAGCGGCGGCCTCAGCGTTCGACGCGGCCCCGCTGGAAACCCAAAAGTGTGTAAATGTCGCTCAGGTGTGTGCATTCTTGTTCCTGCACTTATACCTCTACTGGCTTAAGTGCAACGAATGGGAATCCCACGACACGACTTGAGGTGTGCGACAGTCACACACTTGGGTTGTGCATGGAATGTGTAATTCCGAGCTCGCGTTTCGATCCCCGCACCGGCCTCGACGACACACACACACACACACATACTCATACGCGCTCAGGCGCGCACACATACGCGACGGAGGATTATAACACACGTCATGCGCCAGCCGCGGGGGGCGGGAGGGCCTAGCGCCTCCGCCGGGTCGGGTCGGGCCGTCACAGCCTCGTCACGTTGTCATGTGTAGTGATGTCGCCGTGAGGTGTCCCCGCGCCCCGCCCCGCCCCGCCCCGCCCCGCCCGTCACTGGCCATACATACATACGCTCCTCAATATCGCACCGCTCGCATCTCGCCCCGCCCGCCCGCCCCGCCCCGCCCCGCCTCGCCTTGACGTGTCATAACTCCAGAATTGTTATGATTATCGCCATTGTTGGTGTGGGGCCGAGGTGTGACTGCGCGACACAAAAGTGAAGGGAAGCGCTGGCGTCCTGTCCTGTCGACAAGTGCAGTCAGGTCTTTCAACGCGGTCACGTACGGTGCTGACTTGTGGAATACTTTATTCCGCCCTTTCTTAAGAGACGGTTTCCATGAGCTCTAACGTCAGTTTTTTATAATTGTTAATTTGACCCTTGAGTGTGTGAAATTGATCCAGGAAAATTAACACCTTTACTGTAGTTGTGCGCCAGTTACACACTTGGGCTTCCAGTGCACGCTGACCTTTCTGGTGTCCGGGGCGGGGCGGGGTGGGGCGTGGTGCTCTGTGTTGACGCGACGCTCCGGGCAGCAGCCCCACGGTCACGCCCCTCCTCCGGCCTCGCAACCCTACGCAACCCCGGGGCGTGGCGGGGCGGCAAAGGTCAGGGCGGGGCGGGGCGGGGCGGGGCGGGGCGGGGCTCGACGTGGCAGAACGCCCAGGACAGCTCGGCCGGCTCCGTGGAGGAGGAACTTGGCACCGCTCAGCGCTGGTGAGGTGGGGCGGGGCGGGGCGAGGCGAGGCGGGCTTGTTGCCTGGGGTCTTGTCGTCGTGTAGGCCCTGTCGGTGACCGTCGCCGTCCTCGTGTCCGGAGTGGTTCCAGTAGTCCTCCCCGCCGGGCCGGGCCGGGCCGGGCAGCGGTGTAACGCATGTCTCTCCTGCTGGGCCCGGCCCGGCCGCGCTGCTGGAGAGCGAGAGAGAGAGGCGGCTGGAAAATAAATGATAGAATTGGCTGTTGCTCGCGGCGGGGCGGGGCAGGGCGCGGCCAGTGCGTGTAAGTTACTGGAACGGGCCGCCTGGAGCCTGCTGGAGCTCGCCGCGCCGCGTCGCGCCTCCCGCTTGAGAACCTCCTGGAGATGTTGCGGTCACCGCCCTGCCCTGCGCTGCCCTGCGGCGCGGCGGCTCTGTCTCGCTCCAGGAGAATCGCCTGCTAGCCGAGCTGGAGGCTGGCTGGAGCTGGAGGGACCCGCGGGCCTGGTGCGTGAGGTCGTGACCCCCGGGGAGGACGTGCCGGCCGGGGCCTGTGCCCCACCCCGCCCCGCCCCGCCCCGCCCCGCCCCCGGGACACGACTCTGACGTGGAGCCCGCCTCGCCCCGCCCGCCGGATGACGCCGCTACTTTTCGCACGTGGAAATGGCCTCCTCCATCCGCTCCAGCGGCTGTCTCTCTCGCACCCCCGTGACCGCCGCACTCTCTCTCTCTCTCTCTCTCTCTCTCGCCCGGGATGCTGCGGGCTTAATGGATTGGAAGGCAGTCAGCGGCGGCGGCGCCAGCAGCGTCGGGCGGGGCGGGGCGGGGCGGGGCGCAGCGGCGTAGCAGCCAGCTAATCTGCCTGCTCCTGCTCCTGTCCACTTAGTCTGTCCGCTCGCTGGTCGGGGTTACGCCGCTGCCCTGGCCTGCCCTGGCGTCGCCCGCGGGCTCGGCCCGGCCCGGCCCGGCATGGGTAACCGTCCTAGGAAGACGAACGGTGCAATCGGCTTGCGCTTTTGATTGCGTGGCGCCGCGGTGGATTGCAGTCTCTGTCGCACTCGTCTGCAGGCGGAGCGTGCGCTCTGCAAGCAGCCCCGGCGGGGCGGCAGCAGGGAGCCCCCCCGGGGACTCGCGGCGATGTGAGATGGGCGTTTAGCAGGTGTGTGTGTGTGTGTGTGCGTGGCCAGGCCGCTGGCTGCACTCGTTCTGTTCCGTTCCCGTTATGGCAGCCAAATAACCGAGCTGAGCTGAGCTAGGCGGTAGAACTAAGCGCACCATCAGTGGTATACTGCCCGCGGGGCCGGGGCGGGGCCGGGTCGGGAGAGCTACGCCCGACCCGACCAGGCGGGACCGCCCGCGGCCTCGCGGCCCTACCATGCCCGCGCTCCGGAGGACTGAAATTTATTGTGATGATTTTTGGAAGTGTGTCGACCGGGACCGGACGGCCTACAGGCATCCATGCCGCACCTGGACGTTCCGATTAAAAAAGAAAATATTATCTGTAGTAAGACTGTCGTTGCCCGTGCCCGTGACTAACGCCTGCTCTTTGCCGTCTCTGTTGCAGCTGCACCTCCCAGTACGTCGGCGAGTACTGCCAGCACCTGAACCCCTGCCACACGGGGCCGGGCCCGCGCTGTCAGAACGGCGGCTCCTGCCACGTCCGGTCCTCGCAGCACGCCTCCTTCTGGTGCGAGTGCCCCGTCGGCTTCACCGCCTCCCTCTGCGAGATCAAGCTCGAGAACGCCTGCGACTCGTCGCCATGCCAGCACGGCGGCACCTGCCAGCTGTCCTCGCTCTCGGACTACACCTGCAACTGCGCCATCGGCTACGCCGGTACGTACCGTGTCACACATCTCTGATTTTTTGTAAAATTTTAATTTTGCATGTATTTTTTAACTTTTCATATTTTTTTAAACTTTTCATACATTTTTAAACTTTTCATACATTTTTAAACTTTTCATACATTTTTAAACTTTTCATACATTTTTAAACTTTTCATACATTTTTAAACTTTTCATACATTTTTAAACTTTTCAGAAAATTCTCGAACGTTTCAAGAATTTTTATGAGATTTTTATATTGGCTCACTCTAAATACTCGTTGATTTTTTTTCTAAACATGTCCCTGCATTCCCTTCCTTCCTCCAGGTCGGCACTGCGAGCGCCAGGACTACTGCGCCAGCTCGCCGTGCCGGAACGGCGCCGACTGCACGTCCCTCGAGTCGACGTACAAGTGCTCGTGCGCGCCGGGCTTCCGCGGCGCCACCTGCAGCGAGGACATCGTCGAGTGCCTGTCGGACCCCTGCGTGCACGGCAAGTGCGTCAACACGCACGGCTCGTACACGTGAGTATCCCTAGGATGGATTATAGGGAGGGACTGGGATGTAGACATAGAGCGCTCGTGATTTATGCTTGATTTTTCGCAGCGTGGGTTTTGTTGGGGGAAGGGGGAGGGCTGACCTTGAACTTGGCGGCAGCGATGCAGCGCAGCGCTCTTCTGTGTGTTGGTGGACCGGACCTTGGCAGCTGGCCATGCCATCCCATGTCGCGGTGGTGCTGCAGCTGTGGGGCGCCCCCTGCGGGGCGGGGCGGGGCGGGGTGGGTACCTCGGGTAGTACCTCTCGGACGGGACGGTGTAGGGGGTGTCGGGTGTCGCCGGCGGGTACCCGCAACCCCCCGGGGGGCCCCGTGCTCAGCTAGTTCACCTCGACGACCACCGTACACCACCAACAGGATCCTGTCGCTCGCGCTCCTCCTTCCTGCAGTCCCTGCAGGCCCCGTGTGGTGTGGTTCTGCACCACCTCGCTCTGCCGTGCACTGCACGGCTCACTGGACTCACTCGCGTCAGCGGAATCCTATAAGCCCCGCGGACAGAACGTCGCGGTTGGGCCGCGAGCGGCTCGTGGTCGCGGGGCGGGGCGGGGCGGGGCTATTTCGATGAGGCACTTCCAGGACTGCAGTCTAAGCGGCCGTGCGTCCGGAAACAAACAACAGAAGGAAGAAGGTTCCGTGTCATCGTAACTCGACCCTAACCCTCCCCGCCCCGCCCCGCCCCGCCCCGCCCCGTCCGCGACGCGGACACGCCCGTAGCGTCTGTCGATGTCGGTCTGAATGGCTCGACGCGCCGGTATGCATCGCTTCCTCGAAAATAATTTTTCCCGATTTTCGATTCTGCTCTCACTTTCCCGGCGCGTTCGTTTTTTTTTTGTTTTTTTTCATCTCTCCGCCGCCACTGGTCGCTGGCCGCGGGTGAAGACGCTGCGGTGCGGGCGCCGGCCCGGCCCGCTCGACCGTCCTAACCGCGTCACGTCGCGTCGGCCGGAATATCAGGTTTTTGGCCACCAAAAACATTAAGATGAAACAAGTGGATGCGAGTAGCCCCCGATATAAAAGAAAAAGAAAACAAAACCCGAACCGGAAAGGTGTGAACTTTACGCGTCTGCTTGCGACTCGCCGGCCCGTCCGGCCGTGCGGCGGTACACTGTTGGGAACATAGCGACGGCGTAAATCTGTCACCCGTCGCGGATTAGCGTCGATAGCGGGAAAAATGAGGGGGGAATAAAACGTTCCGCTGAACACAGAGCGCGATAAAGCACGGGATGTGTCTGTGAGGCCGCGAGGTGAGGCCCCTGCTGACCCATGTGACTCCGGCCGTTACTCCTCCATGCTCACCGCCCTCCTCTTGTGTGTCGGACAGGTGCGTGTGCGACCCCGGCTACACCGGCAAGGACTGCGAGAGCGCCTACATCCCCTGCAGCCCGTCGCCCTGCCAGAACGCCGGCACCTGCAAGCAGGTCGACTCGCTCAACTACGAGTGCGCGTGCCCTAAAGGTGAGTACACTGTTTTTATTTATTTATTTTTACAATTGCGCGCTCGCGCGGGACTGTGGACGTTAAGGTTTGCCATCCCGACTTCACCGCCGGGGCGGGCCGGTGACCCCGCGGGGTTAGTGGCGGGGCGGGGCGGGGCGGGGCGGGGCGGGCACGTGAAGTCGTCAGGTCGTTGAGGTGCTCTCCTCTCTTCTGCGCGAGGCACTCTAGGACGGGAGGGTCCATTCCAAACCTGTTCCGCGCGCCTCTCCGCCCGCCGTCCCCGTCCCGTCGTAAGTTGAGCCCCTGAACTCGAGTTACAGCCGCCGGCCGGGCCGGGCCGGGCAGGACCCGGCGGCGCGGCCCCGGCCCGGGTACTTTAGTAAACCCACCCGCCAGGAGGCGGACGCTGAGGTCGTGGACGGCGGCGACCTCGTCCTGGTCCTCGTCCTCTCCGTACGTCCCGGTGTTCATAACGACTCTCGCGGTACCCTCCTGCTGCTGCTGCTGCCACTTGGTCGCGCTGTCAGTTTCCCATAGCCGTCGACATCGCGTCGGCGTCGCTGCTGTTCGAATCTCCCGTCACGTCACTGCGGGGAGCTGCGGCCGCCCCGCCCCGCCCCGCCCCGCCCCGCCCCGCCCCGCACTGCCCTTATGCGGAGTGACCACTGCCGGTGACGGCCCGGGGCGCGCGGGCGGGGCGGGCACGCTCCATAGTCCGGATTTGGTAGGCAGACACCAGTCGAGTCGGTGCGGTGTGTGTAGTACGTCGAGGAGGCCGTTGTGTCTGAGAACAGAACGCCGCCGCCGACAGGCGCGGGCGGGGCGGGGCGGGGCGGGGCGGGGCGGGGCGGGGCGGGGCGGGGCGGGGCGGCCGTGCGTCGCCTCGCGTCGTCTGCTGCAATTAGCCGCGCTGGAGATTGGTCTGCGGCCGGGTCGGGTCGGGCCGGGCCGCTCAGCCGTCCTGGAGGGGGACACTGTACGCCGCAGTGCATCATGGGAACAGGACGGACGAGGGAAAAGACCCCCGGGCGGAGCGTCGGCCCCGGGGAGGGTAGGCAGCCCGCTCCGCGCAGCTGCGCTCGGGTACGAGCAGGTTGCCTATGTCTAGCCGCAGGCGGTGGGGATAGGCCACCCGCTCGACACGTGTGCGCTGTGCGCGGAGCTGTTGCCTATGCACAGGGGCGCGGGCGGGTAGGCGGCCCGCCCGAGCCCGACGTTGCCTACCTCGCGGGCAGGTCGCAGTATAAGTATTACCCGTGGCGGCCGCGGCCGCAGCGAGAAAGCCATGCAGGAGGGAAGGAGCAGGAATCCCTTGACGGTAAAATTGTCGAGTCGCAGAGAGGAGTTTGTGGTGGGCGTCGTGCATTCCCCGGGTGCCGTGCCCCCCCCCCCCCTCCCCGCCTGCTGGTCCCGCGCCACCACACGGCGCAGCGGCGCGGCGCACTTTGCTCGAGGAATTCCCTCCCTCTCTTGTCTCGCTTTTCTTTGCTGTGTATCGCGTGCTGTATTATAACGAGCCCCTCCCCCCCACCCTCCTCCTCGGTGTGCTGCATCAAGTGTGTCGCCATCCTTCCCAGGCCGGGTAGGGCGGGCGGCAGGGCAGGGCGGGGCAGGGCGGGCGGGGGGTACGGGTACGGGCGGGTACCGCCGCCTGCCTGCATGCGACTGCACGCGACTGCACGCCCGTACGGGCGGGGTGGGGCGGGGCGGGGCGAAGGGATGGCGCCCTTAAACGGCCCGTATCGCGCGTCGTCACTTTTCCCGCTTTTATCATTTTGTGTTGTAATCACTCGGCGACCGCACGCCCACCCTACCGTAGTGCGTGGTGCAGTGAGCGAGTGTGTCGCGGTCCTGATCACTTACGCCCTTCGGCCTACATCTCTGTTCCTCCCACATTCTCGGCTCGGCGCCCTCGCCGGGTCGGGTCGGGTCGGGTCGGGTGGGTCGCCTTGTTCCGATCGCTTCCCGTCCCACCTCTGCCGGGGCTGGGTTTTTATCGCGCTGGGCTCCGAACACGGCGCGTGTGTATGCAAATAGACCGGAACAGTAAACTCTCTGGAAAAGGGATTCGAGCGGGGCGGGGCGGGAGCGGGGCCTAAGACGACGAAGGCGGCCGGAGAACAGCTGCGGGCGGGGTGGGGCGGGGCGGCCCTCTGCCTCTGCTCGGCGTTGGCGTTATCGTGACTCTCACGCGGTCCGGCCGGTCGGCGTGATCCTGGGAGGTAGGCAGCCCGCCGCACACACCGCCGGGCTGCGCCGCGCCGGCAGAAAGAAAGAAACTGCTGCTGCTTCCTACCCACTCGGACGTGCTCGCCTCGCCGCCCGGCCTGGACGTGGGACCTGGGCGATGATGGTATCAGCGGGGCGGGGCGGGGCGGGGCGCAGACGCACTGCACCTACTGGGGCGTGGGGATGTCAACATACTCCCGTTTTCACGGTCGCCGTCATAGAGAGAGAGGGAGAGAGAGTGAGGCGGAAGAGCTGCCATGGAAGCTGCAGGATTGTGATTAGAGAGAGAGAGAGACAGTGTGAAGAGCGCGCGTGGGACGGTAATGTGTGTGTGTGTGTGCGCGTGGTGCTGTGTCACGGGGCGTGGCGGGCGTTGTCTCCCCGATATGATGATGGTCCCGATCAGAGAGTGGGCCGGGCGGGGCGGGGCGGGGCGGGGCCGCTGCCCTCCAGGATGACGGCTGCGTTTTACACCGCGCGCGCAGAGAAATCATTTAGGTCCCCGTCCGTCGTGTAGGTAGGCCCCTATGAGAAATGAACCAGTTGGTTGGAGTGGTCGGCGCGGCGATGTGGTGGCGGGCGCGGGCGCGGGGCGTAAGTGCGACGCCGGAGCGCGGTCACACACTCCAAGTAGTGCAAGTCACTGGACCACGGCGCGGCGCGGCGCTGCCTGCCGGCGAGAGTGGCGGGGCGGGGCGGGGCGGGGCGTCGTGACAGGAATATGCAGATCGGGCGCCGCGGGGGCGGGGCGGGGCGGGGCGTGCGGCTAGCTGACCCCGCGGCGGGGCGGGGCGGGGCGGGGCGGCTCGGTGGCGAGGCGAGGTGGTGGCGCCGCCACGGAAGGGGATTGGAGATGGCCGCCCGGATTAGCCCGGAGCACCAGTTAGTTGAGATACTAATATTAAATTTGGGGTTGTAGCAAACAAAATTCACTAAGTTTTGGCCGTACCATCGTTTTCAAACAATTTTTTTTTTTTTTTTTTGTCATCTTGATCAAATCAGTTGATCAAATCAGTTGAAATTTTGTCGGTTGTGATAGTTTCGTCCCCTGAATATGAACTAAATGGTCTTCTGGGTGCGCTCAAGCTGCAGTTAGGACCTCGCTCTCCGTTCCTCTCCCCTTCCGCACACCCTGCGCCCTCCCCTGCGCCTGCTGGGCTGGGCGGCGCGCCCCCCGCGCGCTGCGTTCCTAGAAGGCGGTGGGGCGGGCTGGGTTGGGTTGGCCCCCTGCTGCGCTCCGGTGCCCAGCCGCGGGCGCGGCCAGGCCGCAGTCGAGTCATCGCCGTGAAATTATTACGCGGCGCGATTATTCGAGATATCGAGATGTGCTCCAGAGCGTGAGGGGGCGCCGGAGGCGGCGCGGCCGATTCAAACGAGGCTCTGGGAAATGAGATGGCATCGGCGGTATGGGGGGCGGTGACTCGCGCCCTGCTCCCCTCGGCCGCGGGGCGGGCGCCGCGGTGTGTTATGAGAAATTGCGGTTAATTTTGACAAATGGGTGGTCGTCGCGGTGCGGCGCCAGGTCGGTGCAGCGCCCCGCGTACAAGTCACCGGGGGAGGGGGAGGGGGCGACCTGGACCAGGCCCGCGCCCCGCCCAACGCCTCCGGGCCGGGCCCGAACCGAATCACGGAACATTCCGCGTGTTTCTGCTGCTGATCCCCAGACCAGATTGTACCACGACCGTCGATATTCAATCCATTCCCTTTATATTTTACGTTCTGCACAGTCTTCGTGTTTCATTTTCCACCGACTTTGTTTTTACTTTTTTTTTTAAATTTTTTTCTCTCGCTATGCCCATGCCCATCTCCGGCCACCTCATGTCCCCCTCCTCCCCTCGTGGTGGACGCCGCCTGTTTTGACGGATTGATCTATTCGTCCGCGCCAAGTTCTTTTCTATCCTCCGGCCGTACGGCGGCGCGCGTGCGCTCGTCATTTTCCCTTCTATCTGTCAGCGGTTTTCTGTGCGTGTGTGTGTGTGTGTGTGTGTGTGTGTGTGTGTGTGTGTGCGTGCGTGCGTGTGTGTGTGTGTGTCATCGCGCGCGGACATGCCCGCCGCCGGCCACGCCGGGTAGGGCGAGACGGGACTCCATACGAGCCGACCCCGACTCGACTCGCCTCGACTCGACGAAAACCGCCTGCCATTTATCTCCCTCTTTTTATCATCCACCTCCGTCCGCCTTTTTTTTAAAAAGCGTTTTTCCCTCTTTCTCCATCTTTAGTCTTCTTCTCTCTCTCGCGCGCGCACACCTGTACTCCTTCTCCTCTGCTTGCACGCCGCCGCCTCTCGTCGCAAAAGTTTCCTCCTGGACGAATGGAGCGCGGTGCGGTGCTGTGGCAGAGTGAGGAGGGAGGAAGGGTTGTTACGACCGTAACGTTCTCTCTGTCTCTCTTTCTCTCTCTCTCTCTCTTTCTCTCACACACACACGCACGCACTTGGCAAACCAGGCTCGGTAAATCGTGATGCCTTCGATGTTCCGCCTCCCTTCAAATGTTGCCCATAATTCCGCGCTGGACCCACCGTGGGTGCGGCGCACAAGTTGGCGTGTGTGTGTGTGTGTGTGTGTGTGTGTGTGTGTGTGTGTGCGGCCCTGCAGTCTGACGAGGCCCTCGTCGTGCAAAGGGCCCCGTCCGTCCTGGACGCAGGACGCGGGCCGACCGCCTTAACGGACATCAGTCGAGTCGGAGAGGGCGGTGGCGGGTGGCGGGAGGTTTAAGTGTTTCCCCTGAGTGCCGTCTCTCTCGGTCTCTCTCGCTCATACGCCTGAATAGTCGCCGTGGCAGGTCATAACTAACTACAGTAACAAGCGTGCGGACGGGGCGGGGCGGAGCAGTCACCCCGCGCTGTCTGCATGAGCAGTCCAGCTGCATTTCTTTTATTTCTTGCGGCTGCTGCTGCGAGGTGCTCTAGGGGCGGGGCGTGCGTTAGAGGGAGGAGGTTGCGTGGCACCGCTTGAACAAGATGGACTGCCGCGTCGACTCGCGAGCGCCGCCCCGCCCCGCCCCGCCCCGCCGCGCACTGACGGACACAGCTGCGGCCGCCCCGCCCCGCCCCGCCCCGCCCCGCCCGCCCGCCGAGGAGGGCCGTCGGCTGCATTGCCGCCCCGCCCGCCCGCGCGACGTACTTCGCCTCGCTAAAACTCTGCTCGCGAGGCGAGGCTCAACTAGGCCAGGGCGCCGCCGTGTTTGGCGGGGCGGGGCGGGGCGCTGTGACTTTCCCTTCCCCGCGCACAGCGCAGCGCATCGCTTCCTCCCCCGCGCCGCAGGACCCGATGCCGCCGCTGTATAACGTGAAATAGGTGAACGTCTGCCCTGCGCCGCCCTGCCCCGCCCCGCCCCGCCCCGCGCCGAGCAGCGTCTCTCTGCGTGATCGTGACTCGGCGGCGACCTGAGAGCGCGGGAGCGTCTTCCCATGCGTTTGCGTAACCGACCCGCACCCGCGTGCGTATCGCGGCGCGCGGTGCGTCGGGCGATCGGCCGGCCGATCCCGTCATCGCCCACGACGAGGACGACCCCTTTCATCGCCCATGACGAGGACGACGACGACCCCCTTCATTGCCCCCCGACGAGGACGACGACCCCCCTTCATCGCCCCCGACGAGGACGGCGACGACCCTTTCACCACCCCCGACAAGGACGGCGACGACCCCCTCTATCGCCCCCCGACGAGGACGGCGACGACCGCCTCATCATTCGCTGGTTGTAACCCCATCTCTTCTCTCTGTCCGCAGGTTTCCGCGGGCCCAACTGCGAGGAGAACGTGGACGACTGCCCGGGCCACCTGTGCCAGCACGGGGGCGAGTGCGTGGACGGCGTCAACGGGTACACGTGCCGCTGCCCCGCCGCGTACACGGGCGAGCTGTGCGAGCAGGACGTGGACGAGTGCTCGCTGCGGCCGTCCGTCTGCCACAACGGCGCCACCTGCACCAACACGGCGGGCTCGTACTCGTGCATCTGCGTCAACGGCTGGACCGGGCCCGACTGCTCCGTCAACATCGACGACTGCGCGGGCGCGGCCTGCTTCAACGGCGCCACCTGCATCGACCGCGTCGGCAGCTTCTACTGCCGCTGCACCCCGGGCAAGACTGGTGAGTAGCGTGTCAACGTCACCACATGTCGGTCCCTTCGAGTGTGTAACGTTTTGTACAAATCCCCGATAAAATCGACGGGGAAACAACTCTGAAATTTTTGTACACCTTATATTTCAAAAAAGTTTAAAAAAAAATTTGGAAAATGAAGAAAAAATCAAAAAAAAAAAATATTGAAAAATTCGGAAACATTCAGAAAAAAGCAAAGAAAAAATTGAAAAAAAAAAATCAATAAAATTTCACAAAAAAAAATCACAAGCATTCAAGAAGACTTACAAAAATTCAGAGTTGTGACCTCCTCCGAAGGAAATTCACCTCCAAGCGTGTGACAATTTCTACACACTTGTATTTCCAGCGCTGGCAGGACCCGGTGGCGGGAGTCGCGGCGCTGGATATGATCTCTCTCAATCTGTTGTCGAGTAGGGTTGCTTTCTTCTCGTCCGCAGACATGTCATGTCGCTTTTTCTTTCTGTCACTCGTTTAGGCAAGCCTCTTGTGGTTTGCCTTCTTCTTCTTCCTCCTCCACTTCTTGTTCTTGGGTCTCATCTTCTTCCGCTACGGGTCGCGCCCTTTTCTTTTCCGGTGTCGCGCGGGTCAGGGGGGCGGGGCGGGCGGGAGCCAGAGGGAGGGCCGGGCAGGGCAGGGCGACACGCCGCGCAGCGCGGGGTTCATGCCCATGCCATTCCTTGTCGGGGTGGCGGGAATCCTTTTGTCTCGTCCCGGTGCCGCGATGGGTGAGGGGCCGGGCCGGGCCGGGCGGCGTCCAGCAGGCCAGCCGTGCCTCACGGCCTCCATGATGACGGGCCGGGTCGGTGCTTGGACCCCCGCCATACGGCCGAGGCGGGGCGGGGCGGGGCGGGCAAGAGAGAGCACGATAACCAAACACTCCCGCCAGCACAATGGCGCTATGCGGCTGGACCGAGGCGCCGCGCTGGCGAAGGGGAGGCAAAGGTCGTGCATGATGTGTAGCGCAGCGCTTCGTGTGGTGCCCGCCCGCCCGCCTGCTCCAGCCCGCCCCGGTGGGTTAGTTAGTTAGTTAGGCCCTTCGCGCTGGAAATGCGAGACGGATGGCCGCGAATTTGATAAGGTGAGAGGCGGGGCGGGGCGGGGCCGGGGGTGGAGGTCATCCCACGGCTGTTGTCCGCCCCGCCCCGCCCCGCCCCCAGCCTCACCCCGTGGCATGTCGCCCCGCCATGAGTCCCGCCGCGCTGTGCGTGCGAGAGAGAGAGACAGAGTCGCACATGGCGGCCAGCCCAGCCTCGACATTATTTTTTTCTTGAGGCATTACCAGCCGAGCAGCTGCGTACTTATATACACACTCGCCAGCAGACTCATCTGCGCCACGCAATCACACAGGCCAGGCCGCCGTGCAAATGTCGTCGAATCTCCCTAGCGCCGCGCTGGCTCCAAGTTTACTTTTTCTTTCTCTGTGCTCTCTCTCTCTCTCCCTCTCTAGTCGGGTCGGGCGATCGGCAGAGACTCTGGTATCGGCGGCTCGCAACGGTATTGTGTGCAAAGCAGCGCCTGGCCTGCTCCAGCGCAACGCGGCCCTGCTGGAGCGGGAGCGGCTCCAGGACTGGAGTCTGGTGCTAGCTGCCTTTTCCCCCGATAATTCGCGGTTACCAGCATCACTGACGATACGTTTTCCTCTCTTTCTCCAGGATTGCTGTGCCACCTGGACGACGCGTGCACGTCCAACCCCTGCCACGCGGACGCCATCTGCGACACGTCGCCGATCAACGGCTCGTACACCTGCAGCTGCGCGTCGGGCTACCGCGGCGTCGACTGCTCCGAGGACATCAACGAGTGCGAGCAGGGTGAGTAGAGTGTGTGCATGTTATCGGCGCGGCGGCTAGCTCACGTAACTCCAGCAGCAGCTCCAGTAGCGGTGTGCTGGAGCTGGAGCTGGAGGACGGCGCGGAAGAGCGGCGGTGCGGCCAGCGCCCCGCCCTGCTCCGCCCCGCCCCGCCCCGCCCCGCCCCGCTGACATTTACTCGCGTTTTTAATTTAAAGGCAGCGTTCAGTGCAGCGCTGCGCTCTGCTGCCGCGCGGTGCGGCCGGCAGGCTGGGCTGCAGGATGCGGTGTGGGTACCGAGCGCCGCGCCGCGCCTACTGCTATGGTAGAGGAGAGGGGCTTACTTGGGCATTTTTGTGGTCGCCACAAAAAAAAAAAAGAAACAGAAAGGAGAAAAAAATAAGGAGGGATGGGTTCGGGGCCGCGGCGTTCACATGGGTACCTGTTAGTTTAAAAACTCGATGCGGGCACAGTAGTGCGCCCGGCCCGGCCCGGAGGAGATTTAAAAGTCCGCGCTGCCCGCATTGCGCGTGTTTAAGTGCGAGGAGGAGCCGCTGAGGATCGTCGTCGCGGTCGCGGGGAAGAAAAAAAAATTGCGGTGGGTAGACCAGGCGATTTACGAGGAGAAGGTGGCCGGCCCCGACTGGGAGTGTTGTGCGTCGTGATTGGTTACGAGCATGGAGCGCCTCGCGGCCAGGGCGCGCGCGTGTGTGTGTGTGTGTGTGGGTACCGGCCCGCGGGTCGGGTGGGCTCCAGGTGGGTGGAGTACTGGAACTGGAGGTCCGGCCCACTGCGCGTTACAGTACAATAGCGGGTGTTGTGCCTGCTGCGCCCCTCCTGGAGCTTTCAGTGAGCCTTGAGTCACTGCTTCCTGAAAACAAAAGCCCCCCCACGCGGCACACGGCGCGACACTTCCGTGCTAAAGCGCAAGCGCAGTTGTTTCTGTTCCGTTACACTCACGTTTTGAAATACATTTTTCAAAGTGTATGTGTCGGCTTGTTTGCACTTGCTGGGCACGCCTTTATCATTGTGGGAGTTGGGATGATTTTTGGGTGGAGGGGGGGGGGGGGCTGTGACGTCTCTATGAAGCGAGAAGGGCATTAAGGTATTGTGTGCGAAAATTTGGGACGGCTTTAGCGAGGCGGGGCGGGGCCGGGCGGGGGGGGGGTCTTATTGAGGTTTGAGGACACGACACGACCCATCAAACTGCTTGAATGGCAGGATGGGGCGCGGCTGGCCCGGGCGGGCCGCGCTCAGAGCGGCCGTGTGTCCTGGTCCTGTGTGAGGCGTGGCGTACAGTAGGCTGCTGACGGGGCCGGGGGCGGCGCGGGAGCGGCATGGGCGATGTCCATCGTAGCCCTCGCCTGCGCTGGGCTGGCACCTCTTAGCACCCGTGCAAAGCTTGTGTGTGTGTGTGTGGGAAAGCAACCTGTCAGCTCGCCTTGCCTCTCCTCGCACGCGTTGCCCTGTGGTACCGACCGCCGCGGGCCGCGTGCACGTCCGCGAGCACGCCCCGCCCCGCCCCGCCCTGCCCCGCCCCGCGCTCCGGCCCGGGGACGACGGGGAGGACATGTCCTGTAGCCGTCCCGTCCCGTCCCGCCATCATGTCCGTCATTCCATTGTACGTGGCGCGACCGGGCGGGGCCAAGTGTCATCCCTCTCCCCATGTGTGTGTGTGTGTGTGCCGGGCCACGCCCAGCGCCTCTCACGCGCACACACACGGGCACATGTCGCCCGCGGGGCGGGAACAACAACGACAACATGTTAAAGAAAGACGCCTTTCTTGTTTCCTTCCCTTTTTTTTCCCTCTCTGTCTCTCCCGCAAGTCTGTTAAGGGAGGCGGTTCATTCCTTGTCGTCTCTTCTCTTCCCCCCGCGGTCCCCCTCCTCCTCCTCCGCGGCGGCGGCGGTGCAAACTCCTTTTCACACAAAGTCTTTGGCGCCGCGCCGCGCCTCGCCGTCCTGCAAAGGCGACGCCGCGCCGCGCCGCGCCGCGAGCGCAACACGCCCAGTGCCACGCACTGCGGGCCGGTCCAATAAGTGGCAGTGCCATGCCGCGGCCCGGCCGAGCCGAGACACGGCGCAGCTCGGCGCCGCATTCGCCATTTTTGGCGAGGGAGAGTGCAATTGCATGGGGCGGGGCGAGACATGGACTGCATTCCGGTGCATCACCGGCCGAATCTGGCCCGGCCTTATACACCCTGGCAGCGCCTGGCAGCTCCCCCCCCCCCCTCTCCCGCCGCCTCCGTCGTCTGCTTATTGGAACCGATGCGTTTTGGAGAGCGGCCGCTTGGGGGGAGGAAGGGAGGGTCTGTCTGCACGGAGAGGGGCAACAGCGACCCAGCAAACCCCCCGCCCCGCCCGCCCCGCCCCGCCCCGCCCCACCCCGCCCCGCCCCGCCCAGGCTAATGCAAGCAGCTCTCCTGCTGCAGTATAGGGGCCTAACCACTCGGCCCGGCCGGGCCGGGGCGTTCCAGGCAGCGAGTCCGTGGTCGTTGGCTGCTTCCTTGGCTTTTAAAGAGGGGATTAAAAGTCAAGCGGGCCGGTGGTGCTGGCGGGGCAGGAGCATGCGAACCGGGCTAGTTTAAATTCCCGCTCGCCCGTTACGGGGGCAAGCTGGAGCGGGGCAGGGCGGGGCGGGGCGGGGCGGGGCGGGGCGGGGCGGTGTGGGGCCACAGGCGGCATAATAAGACACTGTGCTCGGCTGTGCCCGAGCTGCGCCTGCGCCCCTGCCTGCCCCGTCACGATCGGTCACGGACGAGCCCGGCCCGGCCCGGCCCCAGGGCAGCGGTCGCGGGTTCGAGTCCCACCGGGGCTGAGCCGAGCTGGAGACCGTCTCGGCCCGGGGCCAAGAGGACGACCGGTTTGGCGTCGGCAGAGCGGCGCGGCGCGTCGGTCCCGCAGGGCGCACCGCACCGCACGGCCCAAGGCTCTGCGAGCGCAGTAAATGATTGAGGGGGAAAAAAGCCGCGGCGCAGCGCAGCGCGTGCTCCGAGAATGGTAAAGGGAACGGACGACAAACTCGCTAATCCGTTTCTCACGGGCGGACGGGGCGGGGCGGGGCGGGGCACCGCGAGAGGGAGGAAATAAAAAATCGTCTCCGTGGTGACGGACGGGCCGCGATGGAGTATGTGCGGTGACGGATGCTGGCCGGGCGCGGGACTGACCTGATGGCGCGGCGGTCCTGCACGTGCGAGCGCGTCGCGTCGCGTCCTCTGCGGGGCCATGTAGGGCGTGGCGGCGGGGTGGGGCGGGGCCCTCTGTCGCTACTGGCGGGGCGGGGCGGGGCCGCACAAAGTACGTACTTTGTGCGGGCGGGGCGGGGCGGGTCGCGGGCGCGCTTCAATCGCCAGCGCAGCGAAATGTGACCGAGGCGGGGCGGGGCGGGGCGGGGCGGGGTGCGGGCCGGGGCTCCTCTCGCATTGTGCTGTGGGTCCCACCCGTACGCTACGCCCAGCTCCGCCCTGCCCGGCTCAGCTCTGCTCAGCCCCGCGGCATGGCATGCACACTATTAAAAGGGCCATTAACTTATCTGTCCCTCCGATCGCCTGGGCTGGCCAAGTGATGGTGCTGCTGCAGTGTGCCACGCCACAGCCATGAGCCGTCATGGGCGGCGCGGCGGCGGGTGGAGTGAGTGCCATGCGCCTGCGTGCCGCGCACGTCATGGGCGCGGGCCGCGCACATTTCACCCTTCTCTCCCGCGGAGTGTCTTTTGCTTTTCCTTGATCCACCCTCTCTCTCTGTCCCGCAGGGTCGCCGTGCGAGCACGATGGCATCTGCGTCAACACGCCGGGCTCGTTCGCGTGCAACTGCACGCAGGGCTTCACCGGGCCGCGCTGCGAGACCAACGTCAACGAGTGCGAGTCGCACCCCTGCCAGAACGACGGCTCGTGCCTCGACGACCCCGGCACCTTCCGTTGCGTCTGCATGCCAGGTGAGTGTAGTGAAGCATTGTTTGAGAGAGTAGAGGCTTTTTTTTCTCGTCGGTATTTTCTTGAAACTTGAGCAAGGGATCGGGGCGGACGGCAGGCGCGGGATAGGCAGCCCGCCCGCCCGCCGCGCGCCGCGCTCCTGTGTGTTGCCTACCCTGACTGACACGCTCCGCGCTGCTCCCCCACAGGCTACACCGGCACGCAGTGCGAGGTGGACATCGACGAGTGCCAGTCGGAGCCCTGCATGAACGGCGGCATCTGCAACGACATGATCAACGGCTTCCGGTGCGTGTGCCCCAACGGCTTCACCGGCGCGCGCTGCCAGACCAACATCGACGACTGCAAGTCCTCGCCCTGCCGCAACGGCGGCATCTGCTACGACGCGGTGGCGGGCTACACGTGCGACTGCCCGCCGGGCTTCACCGGCGCCAACTGCGAGGTCAACATCAACGACTGCCAGAGCTCGCCGTGCCACCGCGGCGAGTGCATCGACGGCGAGAACTCGTTCACGTGCCAGTGCCACCCGGGCTTCACCGGCTACCTGTGCCAGACGCAGATGAACGAGTGCGAGTCGAACCCGTGCCAGTTCGGCGGCCACTGCGAGGACCTGATCAACGGGTACCAGTGCCGCTGCCGCCCGGGCACCTCCGGCCCCAACTGCGAGATCAACGTCAACGAGTGCTACAGCAACCCGTGCCGCAACGGCGCCAAGTGCGTTGACGGCATCAATCGGTACTCGTGCGACTGCGTGCCCGGCTTCACCGGCAACCACTGCGAGACCAACATCAACGAGTGCGCCAGCAACCCGTGCGCCAACGGCGGCGTGTGCGTGGACATGGTGGGCACGTTCCGGTGCGAGTGCCCGCGCGGCTACTACGACGCGCGCTGCCTCAGCGACGTGGACGAGTGCGCCAGCAACCCGTGCCTCAACGGCGGCACCTGCGAGGACGGCGTCAACCAGTTCATCTGCCACTGCCCGCGCGGCTACGGCGGCAAGCGCTGCGAGCAGGACCTCGACGAGTGCGCCAGCAACCCCTGCCAGCACGGCGGCACCTGCACCGACCACCTCAACGCGTACAGCTGCGCCTGCGTGCCCGGCTACTCGGGCACCAACTGCGAGACCAACATCAACGAGTGCGCCAGCAACCCGTGCGCCAACGGCGGCTCGTGCATCGACCTGGTGAACGCGCACAAGTGCGTGTGCGAGCTGCCGTACACGGGGCGCGACTGCACGTCCCGCCTGGACCCCTGCTCGCCCAACCGCTGCCGGCACGGCGCGCGCTGCACGCCCTCCGCCAACTACATGGACTTCGCGTGCACGTGCGACGTGGGCTACTCGGGCCGCCTGTGCGACGAGGACGTGGACGAGTGCGCGCTGTCCGCGCCGTGCCGCAATGGCGCCACCTGCCAGAACACCAACGGCTCGTACGTGTGCCTCTGCACCAAGGGCTTCGAGGGCCAGGACTGCCTCACCAACACGGACGACTGCGCCACGTTCCCCTGCCAGAACGGCGGCACCTGCCTGGACGGCATCGGCGACTACAACTGCCTGTGCGTGGACGGCTTCACGGGCAAGCACTGCGAGGTGGACGTGGACGAGTGCGCCAGCAACCCGTGCCGCAACGGCGCCACCTGCAACCAGTACGTCAACTCGTACACGTGCACGTGCCCGCTCGGCTTCTCCGGCACCAACTGCCAGACCAACGACGAGGACTGCACCGAGTCGAGCTGCATGAACGGCGGCAAGTGCGTGGACGGCATCAACTCGTACACGTGCCACTGCCAGCCGGGGTACACGGGCTCCAACTGCCAGTACCGCATCAACGAGTGCGACTCGAACCCCTGCCTCAACGGCGGCACCTGCAACGACCACATCAAGTACTACACGTGCCACTGCCCCTACGGCTTCACCGGCAAGCACTGCGACGCGTACGTGGACTGGTGCGCCGGCGAGCCCTGCGAGAACGGGGCGACCTGCCGCCAGGACAAGAACCACTACCAGTGCCTGTGCGGGCCCGGCTGGACCGGCAAGGTCTGCGACGTGGAGATGGTGTCCTGCACCGACGCGGCCATCAGGAAGGGTGAGTAATTTTTTTTTTCAGCAAATTTCCTATTAGATTTTTTTATTTTTATTTTGTAGAGTTGCATTTAATTTTTCCATTACCTCCCTTTTATATCAGGAGTGATGGCTGATCGCCTTTGCAACAATGGTTCATGTGAAGATATTGGAAACAGTCATCGCTGCCACTGTCTTGATGGATATGCTGGTAGCTACTGCCAGACGGAAATCAATGAGTGTGAATCAGCTCCTTGTCAGAACGGTGCAACTTGCCGTGACTTGGTCGGGTCTTACAGCTGCCAGTGTGCAAAGGGATTCCAAGGGCAGAATTGTGAGCTCAATGTGGATGACTGTCGGCCCAACCCTTGTCAGAATGGAGGCACGTGCCATGACTTCATCAACAAATTCCGGTGCAGCTGTCCTCCAGGAACCTTGGGCATTATTTGTGAAATCAATATTGATGATTGCCTGCCTGGTGCTTGCCACAACAATGGTACCTGTGTCGACAAAGTTGGCGGTTTTGAATGCAGGTGTCCTCCAGGCTTTGTTGGTCCCCGCTGTGAGGGTGACATCAATGAATGTCTGTCTAGCCCCTGTTCAGAGACGGGGACTCAAGATTGTGTGCAACTTGTCAACAATTATGCCTGCAACTGCAAACCTGGATTTATGGGAAGACACTGTGAAGCAAAGGTAAGTATCTGAAGTCAAAGTTCTTAGATTGGTTTGAAGATCTCGCCATAAAAATTTGAATTATGATTTTTATTTTCCTTGTTAATTTAGGTCAACTTCTGTGAAAGCTCTCCTTGCCAAAATGGTGGGGTATGTAGACAACATCAAACCGGCCACACTTGTCAATGTCCAGATGGCTATTCAGGCATGAACTGTGAATTCTTTGGCTATGACTGTGATTCCAATCCTTGTCAAAATGGTGGAGTATGTCGTTCAGATGGTAGTGGATATGTTTGCCAATGCTTACCAGGTAGGAATCCTCAAGTTTGTTTTTATTTGTTTATATTACATCAGGAGTGTCCATGATTAATTTCTCTAAAAAATTTCACCAGGTTCCTATGGACACCACTGTGAACTTGACAGCCGCAATGAGTGCGAAAGCAATCCTTGTCAGCATGATGGAGCTTGTCAAGATTTTATTGGAGATTATTTGTGTAACTGCCCTCGCTTTTGGGCTGGCAAAAATTGTGAGAGATATGATCCTAAATTCCCTGGAGGAATTTACCGTACCCTTGGAAAACCCAAATTATCCAATTTGGACCTTGAAATTGAACAGGCTAAGTGTATTGCCAATGGCTGTGAAGAGAAGGCTGGTAACAGGAAGTGTGATCAAGAATGCAATACTTATGCCTGCCGGTTTGATGGTAATGACTGCTCACTTGGTATTGACCCGTGGCGCAACTGCTCTGCCCCAACAAGATGCTCCCAAGTATTTGCCAATGGCCGTTGTGATCCCGTCTGCAACAACCCTGGTTGTTTGTTTGATGGCTATGACTGTGGTCGATTGTTTGAGCCATGCAGTCCCCTCTATGATGCCTTCTGCCAGAAACGGTACGCCAATGGAATTTGTGATGAGCGCTGCAACACTGCTGAGTGCAACTGGGATGGAATGGACTGTGAGAAAGAGCCTCCCAAACTTGCTGATGGTGCTTTCTCCATAATTTTAAGTATGGATATGCACTCTTTCCGCTCTAATCTAATTGCATTCTTGCGTCTCTTGGGTCATGAGCTGCAAACAACTGTAAGGGTGAAGCAAGATGACATGGGTAATGATATGATTTACCCTTGGAACCTTCAACCTCTCTCCGGAGGCTCAAACATAAGATCAGGAGTTATTGCATATTTGGAGCTGGATAACAGGCGCTGTCTTTCATCTGAAGAGACAGAATGTTTCTCCTCTGCCACTGAAGCAGCTGAATTCCTTGCTGCCAAGGCTTCCAAGATGTCACTGTCTCAGGCTTTCCCTATCTACCAAGTACAGAGAATACCATCTGATGATACAGAAGACACCGGTGCTCCAACAAATGCAAAATATGTCATGGTGGGTGTCATGCTAGTGGCCCTCAGTGGCTTACTGATTGGAGTTTTGGTCACAGCCCAACGCAAGAGGGCTGCTGGCATCACCTGGTTCCCTGAAGGTTTCCTGCGCAACAACAGTGGCCAGCGTAGAAGATCTAGACGTAGAGGGCCCGATGGTCAAGAAATGCGCAACCTCAGTAAACAGGCTTCAATGGGATGCATTGACATGGAACTACCCCCTCATGGAATGGGAGCATCTTGTGGAAGCATGGGAGGAATGAGCAACATGATGGCTCAAAGCCACTGGTCTGATGATGAAAGTGACCTGCCTCCTCCAAAGAGAATGCGTGGTGCAGATATGGGTGGTGGTTATGCATCGGACCACACTGTTGTCACTGATTATGAAGAGGCTGAACCCAGAATGTGGGCCCAACAACACCTTGATGCTGCTGACATTCCCCGTCCTGACCCTGGCATTATGACACCACCATTGGTAAATAAATTTTCCACCAAATTATTTTTACTGTAACTATTTTTTTCGTTTTCTAAATTTTGTTGTTTTACTTTTTTAGGATAACACTTGTGATGTGGATGTGCGCGGTCCCTGTGGTATGACCCCGCTCATGGTTGCTGCTGTTCGTGGAGGCGGACTGGACACTGGTGAAGAGGAGGATGATGAGAACAGTTGCCAGGCGATTGCTGACTTGGTCGCTCAGGGTGCTGACCTCAATGCTGCCATGGACAAGACTGGGGAGTCGCCTCTGCACCTGGCTGCGAGGTATGCGCGAGCTGATGCTGCCAAGCGACTCCTGGATGCTGGAGCTGATGCCAACGCTCAGGACAACACTGGACGCACTCCACTCCATGCTGCAGTGGCAGCAGATGCCATGGGAGTCTTCCAGGTTTGTATATTACCTCGTCTTATTTCAGAGTTGACTACTTATATTAGAGTCCTTCTGGTTCGGTGACAAAAATTATACTGGATATCTTACTAAATATTTTTTTCCTCAGATTCTTCTCCGCAACCGGGCCACAAACCTGAATGCCCGTATGCATGACGGTACTACACCTTTAATTCTCGCAGCCCGTCTTGCTATTGAGGGTATGGTGGAAGATCTTATCAATGCGGATGCTGATATCAATGCTGCTGACAACTCTGGAAAAACTGCACTTCACTGGGCGGCAGCCGTCAACAATGTTGATGCTGTCAACATCTTGTTGGCTCATGGTGCTAATAGGGATGCACAGGATGAGAAGGTAACATCAATCGCTTTGGTTTTTTGTGCAATAAGTTGAGTCATGACTAGAGAACTATAAAACCCATTTTATTTTCTAATATTAATGTGTACATTTTACAATTGTAGGAAGAGACACCATTATTCTTGGCTGCTCGTGAAGGCAGTTATGAAGCAAGCAGAGCATTGCTGGATAACTTTGCAAATAGAGAAATCACAGACCATATGGACAGATTACCACGGGATGTGGCCAGTGAACGATTACATCATGACATTGTAAGACTACTCAATGATCATGTACCTAGAAGCCCACACCCTGTTTCAGTTATTTCAAGTGGCCCCCTGGTGGGTCCTGGGGCTGATGGTAAGTACTTTTAAACAATTTTTGACCTTAAAATTTGAAGTCACATTTTTCTGTAACAATGTTTTCCTTTATTTCACAGCTTCTCCAGGAGGCCAGCATCCCCTCATTACCCAACCAACAGTGATTGGGTCTAAACCAACAAAGTCTAAGAAGAGGCCAAAGTCATCCATGCATGGCAATGGTCCAGCAAATAATCCTACAAGTCCTGACATGGACAATAATAATGGCACAACTGCAAGACGGAAACCTAGTGTTAAGAAAAAGAAACCAAGTCCATCCCACAATATGGTAAGTATCTCATCCTTGCAATCAATTTGTGTGTATGTGTATATATATAATTTTTCCAGACTCCTAACTCAAAAAATTCTTAACTTATAGGATCAGGGGATTCACAGCGTAGAGAGTGTACTAGCCCTTTCACCGGGAGAATCCCCAGGCCTGCCAGACTATGAGAGCGGCCAGATGTATGGAAGCCTCCTGGGCGGGCCAGTCAAGCAGCCCCCAAGCTATGAAGACAGCTTCAAGCCTCTTCACCAGCTGGACCAGTTGGACCGAGCCGAGGCCCTAGACCACTACAGTGGTGAGTGTCCCTTCCCTTCACAGACTTGGATTTCTAGTGCGACCGTACCCGCTCCGGCGGCCTGCGGACTTCCCTGTACGACCCTAACCCCGCTGTCTCTTCTCGCAGGTCCCTACGGTCTGACCAACTTCCACGACCAGCAGACGACGCTGGGGCTGCCGCCCCACGGCCGGCAGACGCTGCCCCTGACGCTAGGCCAGCCGCAGCAGCAGGCGCAGCAGCTGCAGCTGCACCCCAACACCCTCTCGCCGCCCTACTCCAACAACCAGAGCCCCCCGCACAGTATTAACATGAGCCTGTCGCCCGGCAGCTACCTCAGCTCGCCCTCGCCCACCAAGTCGAGGCCGTCGCTGCCCACCTCGCCCACGCACTACGCGGCCATGCGCGCGGCGACGCACCAGAAGCACGGGCCCACCGGCAACCAGCAGCCGGTGAGCTTCGACTTCGAGCTGGGGGCGTACAGCCTGCAGTCGCAGAGCCAGCAGCTGCAACAAGTCCAGCAGCAGCAGCAGCAAAGCTTACAACAGCAGCAACAGAGTTCAAATTTTTATCCGCAATATCTAACACCCCCTTCTCAGCACTCGGCTCACTTAGGGCCGGACGGAACGCCTCAGCACCAGCCGCAAATACAGGCTCCTGAGAACTTCCCCACGCCCTCACCCGAGTCACCATGGAACTGGTCCTCCTCATCCCCACTGTCCAACTCGGACTGGTCGGAGGGAATCTCCAGCCCCAATGCCTGCCCACAGTCCAGTCAACACCCCAAGTCGGAAGCTATTTACATCTAGGACTGTGATGTGGATGTGCTGAGAACATGCCAAAGTAGAAAGACTTATACAAACATGGGAAGGAGTGAAACAGACACTCAATCTTACCATGAAGCATTTGTAATATTTTAATGGGAAATTTTTATGCCATGACTGAAAATGAAGATTACTAGCTCATGTATTCTCTCTTCCTTTCCTTGATTAATTTTGAAAGGAATGTTGTATTTATTGATCGATACATTTGAGTTAGTGCTACTGCCATTTTAGTGCCTTTATGTATGTGTGTTTTTCGGTGACCAATCCAAAAAATGTAGTTAGCTTTTTTTTTAACAAAAAAAAAACAAAACTTTTTTTTTCTACTTTGTGTGCACCTCAAAACAGCATAATTGTAATTTGTAAATTATGACTTAATCATTACTTTTGTGCTCTCAGTTTTTTGGTGCATCAAGATCTCATTATTGTAACATATACATTGTTGGTCACAAAAGTAAAATGCTGCCAATTCATGATCTTACTAAGTTTGGAAATGTGTTCTTGTGCTGGCTGTTGGACTTATGTCATTATGTAACTCAGCTAAGATTTGTCTCACTGTGTGAGTTACTTGTTAAAGGATTGATTTTTTTAAATTGCCATTTTGTAAATATATATATCTTTATACTTAAATGTACAAAGTATTCAGTAGGAATTTAGATTGTATGAGAAAAATGTTTGTTTTATGTGTCAAATACATAGTCCGTTGCTTTGTTAATTGTGACATGAAGTGTGGCAATTTACCTACATATGTGTACATATTAAGCAGAAATCTGAAATCTACACCGTTTGCACTTTGTGATTTTTATATGAATGGTATCTTATTGTTATCTCTCTACAGACATCAGATGCACGCCTGCAGTCATTTGTAGTAATTTTAAATTATGCTGTCTTCCTGTTTGACTTTAGCTTTTGAAATTTAATCTCTTGTTCCACCCATCCTGTTTTATCTATTTGTATGCATGTTATTTATTCTGGTTAGTTCTTATTCAATAATAAGGTGTCAAATTTTGATATGAATGATAAGTGTCATTTTAAATGCTCAAGCTTGAGTAAAGTACAAATCATATAAAAAGCTTTCATTTTTAGTGACTATTCACCTGCCTCTTCTATTACAGGAAGAGAGCTGACTGATGTGATTGCTTTACTGTGTTTTCTATCTTTATTTCTCAATTTTGTAAGTGAAAGTTTAACTTTTAGAAACATTTGATAATGCAGTGCTAATTGTAATCCACTTCTCAACATCCTTTGAAGAAAAAGACTTTTCTTTTTATTTTATTAATTTTTGTCAAAGGAATACTCCTTACTGAATCTCTGTTATTTTTTTTTTAATTTTTTTGTAGACCAATTATGTGAAAGAACTGATTTCTTTTTGTACAGAAGGATACTGTACCAATCTGTCCTGTCATGAACAGGTTTGTAAATTATTTACTTGTGATAAATATTGTTAGAAAGTTATTTAGACTTCTATTTTAATGTAATGTACATTATGGTATCACCAATATTTGTGATTAAATGGAGGCAGGTAAATGGAAAAGGTGACCTTCCAGTTCCCAAAAATGTGTGATTGTGATTGTATCTACCTGTATTGCATGCCAAGTCCAGTTAAATTTGTTTTTTAAAAAGATGTTTTGGATGAATTCGTGATTAGAATCATTTCTGATGCGTAAAATCAAATGGCATATCAGTTATTTTCTCCTTTTCTGCTTGAGAATTCCTGGATTCTCACTTGTTCATAGTTATCTGCCTGCAATAAGTGGTGATGTAACAAATAACATCAGGTAAATTTGAATGTTATCTTTACTCCCGAGACCTTGATCAATTTGTAAAAACAACTGATATTATTATATTTTCCTAGATAGTGATGTGGTGAAGCAACCCTGAGGAATCAGGCAAAGCTATGGAAAGTAGTTTTTTAGCCAATCAATAAATCAGTGTATTTGTACTTACTTATGGTCTTTTTTTCAACCCCACATTTACAGATTCACCCTACACATAAATGGGCAAGAAAAGCTTTTACCTGCCAAGAATTAATAGTTTGCTACAGCACCCTTGTAGGATATCAATCCCTTATCTTACGCTCATACCTCTAATGCATTTTACATATCATTGGTATAGGAACAAATGTGAAACTTAATCCAGATGGCCTCTTTACTGGGTTCAACAATATGTGATTACAGCACTTACGCTCGGCTCCTCGGATGCTGGAGAATGAGTGACGTCATTTTCAGAGGAGAAATGACTCCTTATTGGGTGACTCCACCGTGTCTTGTGCTACCTTATAAGGGGTTGCCGACCGAAACCCTCCAGTCCCCACCCCGCACGCTGTTGAGACCATTCATGACGGTTTGAAACGTCGCTTGGGCGTTAAATTTCCCTGGTGATAAACTTTTCCTTCAATTGCCGTCTAGCTGTTGATTGGAACCTTGAACTGTGATCAACTTTCCATGAATTTTGTCTTTCCCCCGCATCTGGCGCGCGGCTCGGCGTTGACCTACATAACGGCACACCAGAGCGCGCTCGTGGCGGGGTGTGGTTGCGCATTTGTTTGTGCTTGTGAATCATTCGGGAGGTATCTCCACACAGTACGTTCGTCTCGCAGACTGCTGCGTAAGTTTTGGAGCTTTTAATTTACCTTTTTAGCTGTCCTGGTGTCGATGGGACCCAAAATTATTGAAGCTTTATGAGGTTTGAGGAGACGTAAATCGGAATGGTTTATTTCACTCCATAGTTTCTCCTTGTGTCTTATCCTAGCGCAGCAGATGTTCCTTCTTTGTGATTACATTCTGCCCCTTCATAATTATATTTATTTCTCTCTATTTTGGCACATTCTTGATATTTTCTCTATTTCTATCTATTAAAACTGTTTTGACGAGTAGACTGTACATCAGCCACCACCCTTAGTTTTGACACATCATTTATGTCAGTCCATTTCTCTCACTGTTATCTATTTTTTTAATCATATATATTTTTGATCTTCTTTGCCATTGATACCACTTATGAATTTCTGTTAGAATCGAAGAACTGTTATAATATTTTCTTCTTTATCCTAAATTTTTTCTTCTAACTTTTATCTCTAAGTTAGTTTGTTAGGTTAGTCAAGTTTACAATGGTGACATACAATACTTTCATCTGCATTATCTAAGCCTCTGTGATTATGTTTTCAGTGTTCATTTGGTCAATAATATTTTTCTTGTACAGAAAATCCGAACCAAAGATGTCGTCCAGAAAGACTGCAACCCGTCGGGCTACCACCAAGAAGCGTGCCCAGCGTGCGACTTCAAATGTCTTTGCTATGTTTGATCAGGCACAGATTCAGGAATTCAAAGAAGCTTTCAATATGATTGACCAGAACCGAGATGGTTTTGTTGACAAAGAAGATCTTCATGATATGTTGGCATCCCTTGGTATGTTAAACTTTTAAAACTGTTTAAATCTTGTTGTCTGCATACACCTTTTTTAATATGTTGTTATTTTGTTTCTTTCTCACAGGCAAGAACCCCACTGACGATTACCTGGATCAGATGATGAATGAAGCTCCTGGTCCTATCAACTTCACTATGTTTTTAACTCTCTTTGGTGAGCGCCTGCAGGGCACTGACCCAGAGGATGTGATCAAAAACGCCTTTGGCTGCTTTGATGAGGAGAACCAAGGCGTCATTCATGAAGAGCGTCTTCGTGAATTGTTGATCAGTATGGGTGACCGTTTCTCAGATGAGGATGTAAGTAAAATATCGCACATGTTACTGGATAGCGTTCTCTGATTTTTACAGTCTCTTATAATGTTCCTGATTGTTCTAGGTGGATGAAATGTATCGTGAAGCACCAATTAAAAATGGAATGTTTGATTACATTGAATTCACAAGGATCTTGAAGCATGGAGCTAAAGACAAGGATGAGCAGTAAACAGCTTTTCCTGATGCAGAAGTGGTTTGGAGGGATTCATGATGTGCCTTCATAATATTTCATACATTTTAATCTTGTGGGAAATATTAAGAGCTCTCAGATTACTTAAAAGTTTGTTCTTTCACTTCTAGCTACCATGTTTCTGTTACTTTTCTTAATAGTCATTAGTCTCTATTTCTTATATTTTTCTGAAAAGAATTTGGTAGATTGGGTCAAGCATCATTTTGGTGCAAATGTTGTCATTCAAGGGGAAAGCTAATTATTTATGTATCAGTATTTTTATCAAGAATTTATCTAGTGTTATGCATTATTTTAATATCCCCATAGGTTCAATTCTATTGTTTATTCTCCCAGCAAATTTTTAATTCTGCTATTAACTCATAACAATGGATATAATGCTCTGTTATTTTCTTTCTCATAGCCGTATTGCATTTCATATTACATCCCACCTCTTATTTTGTATTTTTATTGAGAGTTCACTTAAATTGTATTTTGGTTGAAAGATCTTTGAGGAGCCTATTTAGCTGATAGCAACTCAAACTTAATGTAATGAGACTGTTGTAATATTTTACGTTCCATTTTGGCTTTTATCATAAACATTTGTGAACTCTTATATGTGTTCTGTGGATTGAAAGAGTGAATGTTTTGACAATTGCATATTGTGTGAGTGGTAATATTTGTGGTTGGAGCAGCCTGTAGTGCAGTGCCCTGTACGGTTTGAAGAAGCCACAGAAGAAAAGTCAGCGAAAGAATTGTAATTTCCTTGCAACAAAGTTGCTTTGAACTGAACACCAGGAAGTGTGTAAATCCTTGTTTATTCTTTTAGTAGTCTATTTTTTTCTTTAATATAATTGAATTTCATGTACTATATTTCTCACCCAGCATTTTATTTTATCCATTATTCCATATTTTCTATGATGTGATGTTTATGTGGTTACAATTCCAAAACTTTTACAACCAGGTTCCTTTAAAACATTTATGCATTTTATGTTTTCTTCTCTATCTGGATTTATGTATCTTAATGACCTTAATATATTGGTAATTTTTGGTAAATATATAACAATTTCCAATTTTTTCTTCTTTTTTTCTTTAAACTACCCAGTTATTCCCCGTGCTTGCTGGGTTTTGAATTTTCAGCAAAAATCGCTAAAATGAAAAGGCGTAGCCAATCATTTGTATACCGTTGTCACTTTGTGTTACGCGTTTTAACCATTTAATTAATTAATGACAATGCGCTATTTTTGATGCTAGACACGGACCTTAAATTATTTTTTTGATATCTCAATCGGTAGGGGGTGGGGGCCGGGGCAAAGTTTCGTCCCCCCCCCCCCCCCCCCAAATTACTATTTCCACTCGCGCGCCGCGCGCACGGCACTGACCAATTTTTGTCAGTAGGTAGTACTAAGGGAGGCCCTTTAAAGCCGCAGGGTGCAAACCAAATCTATTCACCACCATTTTGACAAATTAAAAATTTCTAAACCGACATATCTCCGCTAATATCTCGAAAAGCTATCCTTCGATTTCGTTGGCACTTGGGCGCCGGCTAGAAGCAACCCATACCTACAGATACCAGAAATAATTAGAGTGGGATCTCTATGGGCTGGCTCGGGAAACTCGAAGAACTTCTAGCATGCCCAACAAGCCGTTCAAACCGAGGCGCCGCGCCGCGCCGTGCGCGGATAGCTTTGTTGTCTGCTGGGTGCGCGCGCATCGCAGTGTTGCTAGAGTGACCGCCTCGCCTCTCGCCTGTCAGTCACCCGTCCAGTCAGCCGGCCGCCGGTGTGCAGTTCGTTGCATGCAGACGAGTATTCGCGTCCGTTCTCGGTTGTCGTTGTGATATTTGTGCCTGGCCGCTAATGCCGTTGGATAGTTTAGTTAAAAGGTGCTGTGATCCCTTCGGGGAACACATTAAACCTGGTGCCACCAAACCGAAAGCGTCGGACTTACGCCCAGTGTCCGCGGACGCGAGAGCTAGGTACGCCGCCGTTGTTGTCGTTGCAGTGGGTCAGTACCTGTGTTCGAAGTGCCGCAAGAGAGCTGCAGGCCCTCCCGACACCGTCTGCCCCGCCAAACGCCCCCGCTTGGACGAGGAGGCAGACCAAAACAACAACAACAACAACAACAACAACAACAACAACAACAACAACAACAACACTGGTGGTGACGGTGTTTACACTGCAGAGGATGCAGAATATGTCTTCTGTTGCCTGAAGGGCGAGTTCGACGCGACGCCTTCCCTGCCCATGACTTTCTTGCCCGTGTTCAGTGCTCCGCTCTGCGTGAAATGAAAGAAAACTTAAAGGAAGGGGAAGTGATTGTGTGCGCTGATTTCGCGGAAAATTATTCTTTTGTGATGCAGAACAGCGTTCAAGGGTTTCACTGCAACAATGCTCAGGCGACTGTGCACCCGTTCGTGTGTTATTTCAAATCAAATGACAAGTTATCGCATTTGTCATTCGTGATTATTTCGGACTGCAAGGAGCATAATATTACCATCGCTGTTCACGCCTTTACTAGAAAATTAATAGCAAAACTGAAATCTGAATTAGAAACTGTAACAAAAATCATTTATTTCACGGATGGCTGTGCTGCACAGTATAAAAACTATAAAAACTTCAAAAATTTGTGTGAGCATCAAAGTGATTTCGGTATTAAGGCAGAGTGGCATTTCTACCCGACATCACACGGTAAAAGTGCGTGTGACGGCGTTGGTGGCACTGTCAAGCGAGAGGCACGCCGTGCAAGTCTCCAGGGCCCCTTCCAGTCCCTCATCAAGACGCCCCTGGAGCTATACGAATGGTGCAAGAAAAAACTGAAAATGTGCTTCGACTTCGTCTCGCAAGTGGAAATCGAGTCGGTAGAAAATAGTCTACGTGAGCGATTCGAGTCAGTCAGCACACTACCGGCCACCATGGCGTATCATTGCTTCAAACCCGTGTCGAGCAGCGAGCTGGAGTGCAGGGACTACACCCATTCCAGCGCATTCAAAGTTCGCACTCTTCCCAAAAGAAAGAAGTAATTGGTGAGTCGACTATATTTTTTTTATATCTTTATGGCCTTTTTTAAGAATTGCTATTAGTTTAACGCAGTGCGGTGTGGTCCTCTCCTACATGCACTCACGCGCCTCGCCACACGCGTGAGAACATGGAGAGGGAAGGCCCCCGGGCCAACACGCTGCGCTGCACCGGACGAGTGGCCACTCTAGCTGCCCAGGCCCAGAGCCGCTCGCGCCAACAAAGCGCGCGCGAGTTCAAACGGGCCCTGCTATGTCATGAATAGTTTTTCGAGTTTCCCAAGCCAGCCCATAGAGATCCCACTCTAATTATTTCTGGTATCTGTAGGTATGGGTTGCCTCTAGCCGGCGCCCAAGTGCGAACGAAATCGAAGGATAGCCTTTCGAGATATTAGCGGAGATATGTCGGTTTAGAAATTTTTAATATGTCAAAATGGTGGTGAATAGATTTGGTTTGTACCCTGCGGCTTTAAAGGCCCCTAGCGTCTCTCCTATGCTGGCTTAACTTCTGAAAATCACATGGAAGGTGTATCTCGATGTCCTGAAGACGAAAAAACATGCTTCGGAAGTTAAGCCAGCAATGGAAAAAAGTTGCGTTCGAGACATGGTTCAAAACTCGACGAAAACTCGCAAAATTCACACTATATCGCCCCTAGCGTCTCTCCTATGCTGGCTTAACTTCTGAAAATCACATGGAAGGTGTATCTCGATGTCCTGAAGACGAAAAAACATGCTTCGGAAGTTAAGCCAGCAATGGGAAAAAGTTGCGTTCGAGACATGGTTCAAAACTCGACGAAAACTCGCAAAATTCACACTATATCGCCCCTAGCGTCTCTCCTATGCTGGCTTAACTTCTGAAAATCACATGGAAGGTGTATCTCGATGTCCTGAAGACGAAAAAACATGCTTCGGAAGTTAAGCCAGCAATGGAAAAAAGTTGCGTTCGAGACATGGTTCAAAACTCGACGAAAACTCGCAAAATTCACACTATATCGCCCCTAGCGTCTCTCCTATGCTGGCTTAACTTCTGAAAATCACATGGAAGGTGTATCTCGATGTCCTGAAGACGAAAAAACATGCTTCGGAAGTTAAGCCAGCAATGGAAAAAGTTGCGTTCGAGACATGGTTCAAAACTCGACGAAAACTCGCAAAATTCACACTATATCGCCCCTAGCGTCTCTCCTATGCTGGCTTAACTTCTGAAAATCACATGGAAGGTGTATCTCGATGTCCTGAAGACGAAAAAACATGCTTCGGAAGTTAAGCCAGCAATGGAAAAAAGTTGCGTTCGAGACATGGTTCAAAACTCGACGAAAACTCGCAAAATTCACACTATATCGCCCCTAGCGTCTCTCCTATGCTGGCTTAACTTTTGAAAATCACCATGTTTTCACGCCACCCTTTCATTCGCAGAGCACGTGCGTAATTTTTCAAGGTTGAGCTCGGCTCGGCTCCGCCTAACGCGCGGATTCTCGCTTTAGCGCTTCTGACCCGTAGCGCTAGCGAGCCGTAGCGCTACCGAGCTGTAGCGCTTGTGACTCGTAGCGCTAGCGAGCCGTAGCGTTTGCGAACTGTAGCGGTTGTGACCTGTAGCGCTTGTGACCTGTAGCGGTTGTGACCTGTAGCGCTTGTGACCTACGTCCGTCTCACGGGAGTCTCAGCGGAAGATTAATAACACGGTCCCGAACACAGTTTTATATCGATATTTTTAATTTCTACAAACATGAAATGATGCCACCACAAAAGGTGATAGATGATATAGACAACACTAATTATCATATTTCCCACTAAAACATGGAAAGGTAAAGTAGCTTTACAACAACCACACACAATTCCAGTCTTTTAACAACTACATAAGTAAAGGCAGTACAGATCACAGATTTCCTATAAAAAAAATAAATACACCTCTCTACTTCACTCAACGTTAACGTACCTACCTAACACAGTGGAATCACAATATGAATGGCCATATCAGGTCTGAGATATAAGAAAACAGTGCGTGTATATTTCTGTGGCCTGATTTAAATTGAAGTGCATTACATCTACTGGCACTCAC
Organism: Frankliniella intonsa; assembly: GCA_033675135.1. NCBI lineage: Eukaryota > Metazoa > Arthropoda > Insecta > Thysanoptera > Thripidae > Frankliniella > Frankliniella intonsa. The sequence goes on from CM066259.1 coordinate 3,268,071, forward strand.
TGTGGGCCCCTTAAGTACTAGGTGATGACCTGATAAAAGTTACGCCTCGTCCATCAGTCTTGTGTGTCGCCGTGCGCGTGCGTGGCGCGTGCGTGGCGCGTGCGTGGCGCGTGCGAGGCGCGTGCGTGGCGCGTGCGTGGCGCGTGCGTGGCGCGTGCGTGGCGCGTGCGTGGCGCGTGCGTGCTCCACTCACGCCATGACTTTGAGCGGCTCGTCCGCCTCGTAGGCGCCCTTCTCCCGCACCACACCCCCCAGCTCGTCCTGGATCTGCTGGAACGTCTTGCGCTTCGTCTCCGGCACGAAGGTGGCGACGAAGGCGGCGCCGCCCACGCACGACGCGCCGAACGCCCAGTAGACCACGTGCATGCCCAGGGAATCGCCCACGACCTGATAACAGAACGCGCCGCAAAATAACCAAATCAACTCGATTCAAATTTGTTTTTGGTGCGGTGCCCGAATTTTGATCCTACCTGGTAGAGCTTGGTGACGACGAGGGAGGCGACGGAGATGGCCACGGCCGCCGAGCACGCCGCCAGGCCCTTGAGGTGCGCGGGGAAGAGCTCGCCCAGCAGCGCGGGCGGGATGGGGGCGAGGCCCAGGGGGAAGGCCGCGGCGTAGGCGAGCAGCCCGCCCACGGGCAGCCACGTGGCGCCCGACATGTCCACGCTCACGGCCTGCGGGGACACAATGTGCACGTTAAAAAAAAGAAGGGCGCCAGCGGCACCTGCAGGGTGTAAAAAGTTTCTTAATTTTCAAGATCTTGGACTTGGATGCCATTGGCGCTCTCCATAAGATGCAAGACCGAGTCTTGAAACTCAAGAAACTTACTTTACCGTGATGCTCACCTTGAGGAAGAAGAAGAGCCCCGCCGTGGACAGGGAGACGGCGGAGAGCGCGCAGGAGGCGAGCAGCAGCGGCCGCCGGCCCGCCCGGTCCACGAGCTGCGTGCACGCCATGGTGGACGCGAACATGACCACGCCCATGGCGATCACGTACTCGTCGGCGTACGGCGACTGCGTGCCCTTGACGAGCGTGCTGGCGGCGTACGCGACCACGGCGGAGTTACCCGACATCTCCTTGAGGACCTGCGGCGCAAGGCGCAAAAAAAAACAAATTACATGGGCTGTCAAAACCTTATATAAAAAATAATTCAACTTATTTGTGGGGTACTCAAAAAAAATAATTAGCGTCTGAGCAAATAAATTAGCAGGTGTACTAATTTTTTTAGCTGTATAGACGCAGCTAATTTTTAAGCTACGCTGCTTATTTTCTAGCAACCCTGCTATTCATTTTCCTGCTAGAACGCCGAGGGATCTTGTACCCCCCTCGGTATACAGGGGGGTATTAATTTTCTGGGCGATTAATACCCCCCCGCATTAAGGTTTCAGCCGTGTTGCTAATTTTCACATCTAATTTCAACTGAGCGATTTTATTTTCGCGTGAGTAGGATTTCCTGTGAGGACTTGACATGTACTCACGTTGAGGGTGAGGATGATGATGAGGGCCTTCCTGGGGCCCTTGCTGAAGAGGATGTCCTTGAGGGAGCCGGGCCGTGCCGGCGTGCCGCCGCTCTTCTCCTGCGGCTGCAGCTGCAGCTCCAGGGTGCGCGTCATCTCGCCGAGCTCGGCGGCCACGGCCTGGTCGCCGGTGCCGCGCAGCCAGGCGAGCGCGCGCCGGGCCTCCTCGCGCCGCCCGCGCTGCAGCAGCCAGTGCGGCGACTCGGGCATGAAGAAGAAGAGCGCGAAGAAGAGCGCGGGCACGGCGGCCGAGGTGAGCGCCAGCGCCAGGTAGCTCACGTACGGCCCCACCACGTACTCCATGAGGATGCCGCAGTACAGCATGGCCTGCAGCAGCGTGCCCAGCGCGCCGCGCACCTCCGTGTCGGCGATCTCGCCCAGGTAGATGGGCGTGACGGTGAAGGCCATGCCGACGCCCAGGCCGCCCAGCACGCGCGCCAGGTACAGCAGCGGCGCCGTCTCGAACGCGACGACGAGCGCCCAGGACACGATGAAGGGCACCGCCGAGGCGAGCAGGGTGGCGCGCCGGCCCACGCGGCCCATCAGCCAGCCCGTGGGCAGCGGCGCGATGATGTTGCCCACGTTCTTGAGCGACACGATCCACGAGCCCTCAGCCGGATCCAGCTTGAAGGGCGGGTCGCTCGAGTGCAGGAGGATCTTGAGCGCCGGCGAGGGCCAGGCGATGCAGCAGCCCGCCGCCATCACCGACATGGACGCTGCGGCCGGGGCAAACATGTCGATTAAGGATTTGTTTCCCCAGTACTTTTCGTGGAAATACCCAGGAACTTTCCCGGAAAATTGCCTCCTTTCCTGGGAATCTCAGGAAACAGATTTACAGTGAAAGAATGTTTCCAACATCACCCATTTCCCGAATTTCCATGCGTACATCTGCTCCTTCAAGTGGCGAAATTATTAGAAAATTCCCATCTATTCTAGCACGCTACAGCCTTTCCTCTTGGTGGAGCCGGTCGCGTCGCGTCGAATGGGTTGCCTACCCTCCCGGCGCCGTGCGCTGCGGCCGGCCGCTGTGATCTATCTCTTGCGAGACTCGCGACCGGCGCCGACATGACTACTTTGTTTTATAAAGGTTACAATATCGCGGCATGTCTGTGCTCGGAACCATGGGTGATTCCTTCTTAGATTCGACAAAAAAAGACACTTCCACAACCTGGAACAGGTTTCATGATCCGGACCCCTGTCCCGTGGCCTGGCCACCAGATTCTGGCAGCTACAGAGAGGTACAGTACAGTGCAGTCCAGCCGGAATCAGACCGGTAGCGCACGGCGCGTGCAGGCCTGTACTGTCCTGGCGGGTGCTCTCCGGTACTATCCAGAACTACCCGGCGCTGGGCGCTGGGCACCGCGCCTTGAACCTGTTTCTTGTCAGACGGCCCAGCAGGAGCGTGGGGCGGGGCGGGGCGGGGCGGGGCGGGGCGGTCCCGAACTGTACATGTCCATCTCACGTGAAGCGCTCCGCGCCCGTGGTACCCGCAGGCGGGTGCTCCAAACCAGACAAAATAAAACGGGGTAAAAAAAAAAAAAGAGAGAGAGGGAGGCCCCTGGCCCGTGGCTCTCTGCTCTACCCCCGTGTGTGACCCGCACGCGTGTGCTCCAAACCAGACAAAATAAAACGGGGTAAAAAAATAGAGATAGAGGCCTTTGGATCTCTGCTCTACCCCTGTGTGTAACCCCGCGGTGCTTGACCTGCTTGACTTCACGCGAGGCGAGGCCCCACTACACTTGGCCGCCCGCCCCGCCCCTCCCCGCCCCGCCGCGGTCCGGTCAGCGACCAGCTCAGGTATCCTTATCCTCCCCCGCTTCGGGTCCAGCAGCCGCCGTGGGTGTCCAGCCCGCCCCGCCCCGCCCCGCCCCGCCACTGATACCAGATTATCGGATTAACCTCTTTCGCACCGCCTGCTGTCCTGAGTCCGACACACTCCCCCAGGGACCTACATTCGCGTCGCGTTAGACAGTTTTCCGAACGCGGACTCGTCGGTCGATAAAGGACTTCGAGACGGCAATATTTCGTAAAAAAGAAAGGGGTGGCTGGCGGCGGCTCGGCGGCTCGTTATGATGGCGTGATGCCGTTGGAAAGAGCCTACTTCAGATAACCACAAGTTTGGTCAAAGTTTGAATGCGGGAGCGGGGACTTTCAAGAGGAGGTGGTTCGCGAGGAGATATCGATGAGTCGATGGTCATTCGAGGAAGCCCTTAAGGGCGAGAGAAATGCACGCGCGTGGGGTCGCTGTCAGAGAGGGTCTCTAGCTGCACCTGTCAGTCACCAGGCTGGTGCCGTCGGGCCGGGCCGGGACTGAGGAAAAACTCACCGATTATGGCCGCCGTGTACTGGGGGAGTTTCTTTCCCGGAGGGGCCATGGCGCTGGGATGGGAGACCTGCAACACGAAGAGAGGAGGGAACTAGTCAGTCAGACAGTTTGACGAGGGCTTCTTGGCCTGCAGGCCATACGTACAGCGCCCCAATCGAGGGGCTTTAGGCGCCGCGACGCGCACGCGGTCCACCGGGAGTTGCATAATGACGAGGCGAAGCAGTGCCCCCGCGCGGTGAGAACAGAACTTGTGCGCTCTGGTCCGAACCAATTTCTGTAATCAGTGCCACACTGCCAGGGCAGGACGCGCGCTGCCCCTCGCGCTGCCCCGCCCCGCCCCGCCCCGCCCCGCCGCGACCCGCCCTGCCTCTCTTGTCCTCGGAGGCAATTGGGCGCAAGTGGCCACACTAATCCGCGCGCGGACTTGGTTTCCGCCCGGCAACGCGGTCCATCTCAACGAGGGAAACGCCTTGCAGTACATCCGACCTCTGTGACCCGAGGGACTTGCGCGGCGCAGAGCAGGGGAGCACTCCAGCTTCCCGCGCACCAGTCACCTCGGCATTTTCCCGATGTCGGGAACAGCGCCTGCGGCCCGGAAAAGTCCCGTCGTCACAGCTGTGCCCCTGGAACAACCCTCGTGCGAGGGAGGCCCTCTCCTCTCGGCCACGACCCGGTCTAGAGGATTCGTCGTCGGCTGGGCTGGGCGTAGAGCTGGAGCAGGGTGTTATATAAGGCGCAGGCCAGGCCCCGCCCCGCCCCGCCCCGCCCCGCTCGGCGCGTGGCTCAGCTCAGCGGGACCGCGCTGGACCCTGAGGGACCCTGACCTGGGCCTGGACAGAGCCTGGCCACGGGCGGGGCCACGCAGGACACCCCAGTGTGCCAATGTCGCACACTTGTAGGCGTGTGAATCCTCACTCGTACGCTTGAGTTAGGAAAGGTGTGAATTTCCCTGTAGGAATTTCTCACACTTTTGAAGGGACGAGTGCGAACGAGGGCGGAATTTCACACACCTACAAGTGTGTGGGGCGTTCGAGCATTCACATGTCCAGAGCAGGGCCGCCCCAGGCCCACGGCCCGCGCCCGCCCGCCCGCCGGCGCCCTGGAATGTCTCGGCAGGGTCCGGGAGCAGCCCGTTCTGAAATTTACTTCCAGGAATGAACGATGAGAAACAGCCAAAAAGTGTACGGGACCTTTGACGTGTCGTAGGGACTTCCCTTCGGCAGCGCCGCGCGCAGACAGGAAGAGAGATGGTCTGCATTTTTTTTCGGGTCCCCTGCATCTGCATTTAGGCGAACCGGTCCCGTCTGAAATATATCGCGTGTCAAACTGAGGGCGCCGTGCCGCGCCGCGCCGGCAGCGATATTTTGTGGCAATGAAGGACTACTAGGCACATTCCTCGGGGAGCCTCTAGTGAGTGTGCTCAATTTTTTTTACGACGCCCTTGTCTAGTGTGGCAGGTTTATCCACCCCACCTCCCGTTATCGTTGAACAAACCTAGCTGTTGGTCTCGTTGGCGGCTAGGAGGCCTCCCCACCCCGCCCCGCCCCGCCCCGCCCCGCCCCGCGCCTCGCCGCGCCGCGCCGCGAACTCGATCCATCGTCGCGAGGGAAGTACCTCCTCGAGCGGGAGAGGAAGCAGGTGGAAGGGAAGAGTAGCAGGGATGGCGTGCATGCCGTGCACGCGACTTTCGTCTTGACACCACACTGTTGCCAACCGAAATGCACCCAAGTTTTATCTTGCGTTTAAATTTGCCAAATACAGTTGGCGAGGACCTCAGCCCGAGCCGTACCAGCGCGCGCCCGCGCCCGGCCCGCCTTACGCCGATATCGAGAGAGACTGAGTTAGACTGACAATTAAAAAATAAAAGACTATCGATTTCCGTCACTTCCCCGTCTGCACGGGTGTGTTCAAAGCATACATAATACGCAGAGTGGAGTCAGTACAGCGATACGAGATAAACGACGAGGCTTTTAACGCTGCGTGATTCTAGATAACGGGGCTAGAAATCAGCAGCGCTCGATCGCCTCAGCTCTCCCTTGATACGGTCCGCTCTCTGGTGTCTATGTCAGGTCTAGGTCACGGCCGCCGCGCCGGGGCAAAGCTTCCCCCACCCAGCTCACTCAGCTTTTCTGATTGATGCCATCCGAATCAAGTCGCCAATGCTGGGTGGCGCGGGCGCGGGCAGGGCGAGAGCGCAGGGTCTCAGTCTCAGACCCTAGCGTCACAGCACAGCAGACGTCTAAGCTCATTTTTTGGCACAAATGAGAGGGAATGGCCTCCCGATAAAACAAAGACGAATAAATGCTTGACATTTCCTCTCCCCCAAATATGTGTCTCACATATATATTTTACCAACGTGCGAAAAAAAAAAAAGCCAGACTCATTTCTCGCGAATACGTTTGACTTGGGCCGCAGTGTTGACACAACACCCACCCGCCGGGTGCGGACTGTTTTGAAAACGCGGCCTCGAGTAGCTGGCGCCCTGGCGGGTCGCGTCGCGGCGAACTGTCCAAAACCAGGTGCAGTTGCAGTTGGACCGAAGTTGGACCCGCACCCGTGCCGTACCTAGTGTTTCCAATCGGGCGGGCGAGCCGGGGGAGCGCCTTGCCCGACATCGTCTCTCTCCCTCGTATCTGCGCGCAGGTAAGAGGGAGAGAGACAGACGATGTCGGGCAAGGCGCTCGCCTGGCTCGCCCGCCCGATTGGAAACACTAGCCGTACCCGTGCTTCGGACTCGAACCCGAAATAACGCCTTGCTCATCCACGGCAGTATGCCCTCGCGGGGCTCTGGTCGCGGCGCGCACGTGTCTCGCACGTGGCGGGCGGGAGAGGTTGGAGCACGCCGAGCTGAGCGTGGCGCGCAGCCACCACGTGGGCCTTCCCTCCCTCTCTGCCCGGCCCAGGCCGGCCTGCCGAGGCGACGGCATCCACCCTCTTTCTTCTTTTCGCCGGGATGTCAAAAACCCTGCACGTCGAGGGATACCGCGAAGTCGATGCGCGAGCTTCACACATTGCAGGGCGTTTTTCTTCTTCTTTTACTCCCTATGATTTCAACACGGGAGCCGTGGGAGCGTGTCCACATAGTGGTCGTGGAATGCATAAACTCGCATTATTATAAAATGCATTGAGAGTTGCGGTTGGCACTTGCTCCCTGTACCCAGTAATCACCCACGGCCGAAAAGTGCATCTCGCCTCGCACAATCGTCGTGCCGAGCGGTGGGGCGCCCCGCCCCGCCCCGCCCCGCCCCGCCCCGCCCCGCCCCGCCCCGCCCCGCCCCGCCCCGCCCCGCCCCGCCCCGCCCCGCCCCGCCGCAGCCGGCGCGCTGCTGGTTGCTGGTTCGATGACCGGTCCCCGTGTGACGGGGTCAGTAGCAGGCCAGGCCAGCCAACAGCAGCAGCAGCAAGGTCCGCGGCTCCTGCCTGCACCACATTTGTATTTTTCCACCATGTCCGATGAAAACAACAGTCGGGCTGGGCGCGGAGGATTTAGCGTTAGCGTTACGCCACGTGTTGACTGCACGGCCGGACCGGACCGGACCGCGGACCAGGCCGAGAGGAACTTCACCGTCATAAACTCCTTGCACGTGCAGTGGGGTGATTCCGCACAGTGGTTTCGTCTCTCTGTCCTTGTCGCACTCACGCGGCAGGCCATAAGGAGAAAGAGAGAGAGAGGACACTACCAAGGAGAAAGAGAGAGAGAGGACACTACCAAACGCTGTTCCGAATCACCCTGCTGCAGGTCGGGTCGCGGCCGACCAGCGCTGAGCGCCACTGCGAGGCCTCATTTCCATCAAGGTGGATTATCCCTCTGTTTGCCCCCGCCTCCCCTCCCTCCACCCTCCGTGACGCATCGGCTGCTTAACTTCCCCTCCCGCCGCTCATTTCCGGTGCCGATCATACAGCCCCACATGTGTCATTTTCCTCGCTCGGAGAAGCCAAAAGAAAGCCGATTTTGCCAATTTGTAGCAGATGATACCTTAAAACCGTGAACTTAACCTAAATGTAACTTAAAATTTTAAGGTGTCAGCTAGCTTTTTTTTCCCTTCGAAAAAATAAAACTCGAAAATGAGTGACACGCGACTTCTTTCCCCCCTGGACGTGCGGTACTGTACTCGGCAAATTGATAATAGGCCGTGGTCCAAAAACTTTTTTATTTTTTTAATGAAATTTTTGTAAGCAGCTGCAAAATTTGACGTGGTTTTGAGAATTCAGCAAGCGTAATGTGCAGTTCCGCTTTTGCCGCGGAAGCTTTATCCGCCTCCCTTGTCCCCGTGGGAATATTGGCAATTCGCCACACCGTGGTGTAGACTCACATTCTTTTCGTCTTTGGACACAAAATGTGTGCCGCACAAACCCTATCTCCACACAGTGCACTCAACTCACTCACCGCTTAGTGACGGGCAGCCGTGGGTGGTCTCGGTGGTGGCTTCTCCTGGTCGTGCGGGTCCTCTGACGGGGTCCTCTGACGGGGTCCTCTGACGGGGTCCTCTGACGGGGTCCTCTGACGGGGTCCTCTGACGGGGTCCTCTGACGGGGTCCTCTGACGGGGGCGGTGGCTGCGGGAGGGCGGAGCGGCGGCGTGGTTGGCCCGCGGGGCTGGCGGAGCACGGGGAAGACGATTCGGTATGCGACCGCTCCGCGCCGACCAAGACGGCGTTCTACTCTGTGCCGCCACAGAACAGAAAAGAGCCGGGCCCCGGCGTGGCGCGTCCGCCACTGTCAAGCGCGGCGGGGCGCGGCGGGGCGGGGCGGGGCGGGGTGGGGTGGGGCGGGGCGTGTGCCGGGGCGGACAGTCGGACGCGAAGATGGATAATAAACTGAGGGAGGGAACAGGAGGGAAGAGAGAAGGGCGGGGAAGGTGAGGGGCTGGTGTAGTGAAATGAGGGGGAGGGGTAGGGGGGGGGGGCGTCGAACTGGAGGCCAATGAATGCTTACGTAACGCCCTCATGGACGATGCGTGCTGTAGGCAAGTTCGCGGGACCTGTGGTGAACAACAAATTTTGAAGCGATATCAGCGAAACCATGTGGCAGAAACACGTTAATTGCAATAAGGTATAAAATAATCCACATTTTTTTTTCTTTGCATTATGTAGAGTTATCCTAGAACCCGACTTTGCCCTGTTATCGTCGCATTGATAATATCGTTTTTTGATACCAACTCTTTCTCAATTCGGGTGGCGTATTTGTAGGAGGTCTGGCGACGATAGCGTACGATAACAAGTAGACGCTGTTGTTCTCTTTGGTCGCGCGCCTGCTCTGCGCGCGGGCGGCGTGGCGTGGCGTAGCGTAGCGGAGGGAAGTCCTGCGCGCAGCCTTCCCTCTAACGTCAGACAATAAGTAGGCGCCGAGATAGGGCCGCGGGGCGGGGCGGGGCGGGGCGGGGCGGGGCGGGGCGGGGCGCTGTCCTGTCCGCACCGCGCTAGCTCCCTGGCGGATTTCACGTCAAACAGACATGAGCGGTTTGGAGCGCGGCGCAGAGCGCCCCGCTATAGAGCTACACATAGAATATGCCGCAATCTCATCTGTCATCCTAGAGAAGTAAACAAGGCTACTGTGCCGATGACCCAGCCCGAGCCCGACCCGGCCGGCAGACGGACGACTAGGCGAAAGCTGGAGTCGGACTCGCGGGTGTTCTGTTCTGTACGGTGATAGGACTCTCCGCTGATAGCGGGGCGGGGCGGGGCGGGGCGGGACGGGTTACATAAATACCTCCAGTCCTGGTCCTGGCCAAAGGCTCGCGAGCAGGAGGTGATGAGGCGAGGCACATCGCCGTATCCTCGAGGGGGACACAACCTTTAAATTTTTGTGTGCAAATGTCTTGAATTGTTTTTCTTTTCATTTTTGCCCTAAACTTTTATGGACTTATTTTCAATCTTTCTCAATATTTTTTTTTTAATTTTTCTGAACTTTAAAAAAACAAAATCCGAATTTTCCCTGCCCCGGCGCGGCGCTGCATGGAACGGACGGTAAGTGACTCAACGGCTGCGTCGCTTGCAGCAGACAACACCGCGATGCATCAGAAGACATAATAGAACGCGTCTGGCACGCGCTCGCCTCGCGCCGCACCGCGGCAAACAGCTGCCTGTTACTTTGGGCGCCAGTCTGTGCGTGTAACGATCACCCTCACACGGTACGGCGTATCGCGTATAATTAGTCTCTTCATCTCTTTATTTATTTTTTTTAAAACGCCTCACACTCCAGCGGCGGCGGTAGGACAGGAGGCCGCGACGCGCCGCGCCCCGCCGGCGCCGAGTGTTGGGCACGAAACCTAGTTACATAAACGTTTTTCCGGCAGAGCGAAACGATTGGGTGGACATGTCTACTGCGTCTTTGGCAAGAGTTCGTACACAGTCCACCGGGCCTCATCTAAATATTGTAAATATCTTATGTTGTCAAATGTTGCAGTCTTCTGTGCTACTCCTCTCTCTTTTCTAATTTATTGCAGAAGAAGCGAGTTTTTAACACAAGAATGGGAACTTAAGACACTCGACGTATAATAAATACAGGCAATTTTGGTATGTGAAATTAATTCCAACGCTCCAAGTCGCTATTCTGCCTTGAAATGTCTAACGATCAGGGTTATGCAACAGCCCTGTTGTCTGCGTGTGAGTCTGTCTGTTCCGCAAGAAAGAGTGGATATTGGTGGACAGGCGAGAGTCCGCGGCTCTCTTAAGGACGCAAAAAAAGAGGAATGCTAACCCGCTTTTGCATAAATGTGCAAGAGTGGCATGCGATCATGCTGTGAGCTGTGAGTTAGAAAGCTCAAAAACATGCGACAGCTAAGCTTGCGAAAATATTCTTGGTAACCGAGCAACTATAAATCGTCAGCCTAAATTTTTTTTTAATACATGGTGAGCCTTGCCGGGCCCTCCAATGTCAGCCTGTTTTACGCCTGGAGGAAAACTACAGGAAGAAAGCTTGCTCAGACTGCGTTCCGTCGTGTCTGCAAAACGACTGGTTTTCGGAAACTTTCCTCCACTCCACTCCGCACCGCCAGCACCGCTAGCCGCCCGCCCCGCATGCGGGCGGGAGCCCCTGACACGTTAGGGTAGGCCAGCCCGCTCCGCACGAAGGTGATACAGAACTGCCTACCTCCCAGGGGCCCAGGCCCTGGGCGCCCTCGTCAACTGTCACCTCCTCCGTGCTCCGGCATGCATGCTGCGTACATGTCACCAGTGGAGTGGCTCCGGTGGAATAAGGTAAATCTTGGAAAATGAAACCAGGTGCATAATATTTAAGTTAATTTATTCATTTGAGTACTCTAGATTGTTTACATGTATCAGCTGTCTTTCTTACAGGATCGCATGATAGCAGTTATTTTTTGGATGGTGGCGATAGGAAGCTGAAGACGGTGAAGATGGGAGGAGACAATTAGAGGATTAATGTGTCCTGAAAAAGAACAATGGAGTATTGTACTCTCAGTTTAATGTCATTCTGTTAAATACACATGTGAGAAAACATTATCTTACCATCAGTGAGGAACCCTAAATGGTGAGGACTCGGTATTCTATGATATGTGAGGTATGTAGCAAGCTTACGCAAAGTGTCACAGTTTCCAGAAGGTTTCCCATTAATAAAGTATTGTTTAAGCAGCGGCTGAAGGTCTGAAAATGAAGATTTTACAAATAAAGTGAGTAAGGAGAGGAAAATTTTTGCCATAATATACTGATATATTTGGATAAGATAAAAAACATAACAACCTTTTTCCCAAGATTCAAGAATCTTGTTAACTGTTTGATGAACCGATAAGGCCAAGTCTGGAGTTACCACAGGTTTGTCACCAATCCTCCCCTGTCTTAAGACTTGGGCAACCAAGAGTTTCAATTGCCAGGTCAATAAGGGGCAAGGTGCACGCTTCATACCCTGCAAAGCCTAAAACCAAACATAGAAAGGGAAATATTTATTAGATACATTGTTATTACAAAACAACAAACTACACAATGTTTCTTATGCAAGAATACCTTCAGGGTAGTTATCCATATAGAGAGCACCATTCTCTTATCTTGAGTAATACATTCATACACTAGGGTAGTTAAAAGTTGGATTAAGTGCCTCTCACTTTCCCCACTGATCATGTTTTGAGTTTCATCACAACTGCCCTCCTCCAAAAACAAGCGTGCAAAATTTACCATAGTAGGATCAGAAGAAAAGGCAAGAATAGATTCAGGCTACAAACAAAAGAAAAATAACAATGTACATAAAGAAGACACTAAATGGTGTGAGCGTAAAAAGTATTGTAATACTAACAGGAACACTCCAAGCTGACACACTTTGTGCAGTTAATGTTCGGGCAAGAAGACTACGGAACCCATGAGGGTCTTCAGAGTATGACAAGCAGCCAGCTCGTTGCTTCACATCTACTGTAGCAGGACCTTCTAAAATTCGCCTGCAAATTTTCCAAATAATAATAATATTAGATGAGACAGGATAGGACTTTGTTTTTAAAATGTTATATTTGGTACATACTTAAGGAGATCCCAATTTTGATCTCGATGGAAAACCATTGTCCAATATCTTTCATCTTCTATCCTCACCTGAAACATAAATTTTGTTTTATGATACTAAAACATTTTATACAATTTTATATAATTACTGTAGGTAGACTGATTAATAAAATTTCTTACAGTAGAAAACATTTTCTACACTTACTTCTTTCAATGTACTCAGCTCAGGGAGTAAACATGGTGCTTTCAGTTTAGCAGCTTGACTGGAATAATGCTTCGAATCCAGATAGACTACAGTGAGGTGAGCATAACAAACAACCCCTGTATCAATGTCCCGTGGCACTAAAAGACGTGGCTCAACAGCAAGTACATATAAATGGCGGAATGCCTGAAGGTGATATCTGGAAAGTAAAGATTTGATTATGAACAAATGTGTACAACAGAAATTAATTTCATCCATAACAAATAAGAAAATTACCTGTTGTCATTGCTGTGAGTAGGAAACTTTGGGAAAAAGGCTGCAAGCATGGCAGCTATAGCAGGAGGTGAGGTTGATAAAGTGTATCTTCCACCACCCATCAATAGTAATCCTAAGGCCATGTGGGTTGCAAGATGAGATCCATAGGTAACAACAGAATTTGTTGGACCCACTCGGGCGCGTAGGAAACGACAAATTCGCATCACCTCCAATGAACCACTTCCTGCCATGACCTTTGGAAAAATATTTACAGATTATTGTATCAATGTTATTTTTTATTAATGTTATTTCTTAGACCAAAACTTACCATTGCTAGAGAAAGGACAATCACATTTAAGCTTGTTTCAATCGTAGACTTTCCAGCTAATTCTGATATAGATTTTCCTAAGAGAGATGTGAATTTCTTTGCATACATCAGAAGGGTGTTAAAGGCTTCCTTATTATGAGATCCTGCAAACCTTAACCCTAGTGACAAGCAGGCGCCAGCCAGAATGTTGCAATATGCTTGGCTAGAATTTAGAATAATAATAGTGGCTTAGTTTGACATACGAACAGTGTGGTTAAAAAGCATGAACCTTGTGTAATAATTACTTCATTGTTTCATAGTCAATGAATTCAGGAGCATTAACTTTAGGCTTTACTAAACAATATGGGCGAATTGTGTCAGGTATATGAGCTTCTACCCATTCCACATTGGGTAAAACCTCATCCCATAAGATTAGATTTCGAGCAATCATCCTCAGTAACAAGAAATCTGGCCGTATGAAGTCCAGAAGGTACTGTGTGTCTGGAGCTTTCATCCAGTCTGCAACAGCCCTACAAAATTCAAAAAATTACTCAGGATAAACTTTATACAGCCACAGTAACTATAAAATGTAATGATATGTTTGAGAGATACCTGTTACCAGTGTTGAAATACATCATGCCTAGAGCCAAAGTTGCACCAGGGCCAGTTACATCAATATTCAGTGACTCTCCCTCTCTAATATGAAAACTTGGACACTTGTACTTTTCTTTCTGGGAGCCAGTCACAGGTCTTCTGTGCCCTCCAACCATGTAATAATGAAGAGTGTCAGGAATAGCTAAATCAGCTAGTCCACAAAGTTCTGACCCTTGCCCAAGCACAACATGCCCAAGAGCAAGACCGGCAGCCAAGGAGTATGACTCCCTGTCCACATTATTCTCCATCTCTGGTCCTGGGGGTCTACCTGCAGGGGGAAAAAAAATGATACAGTACAGACCAAACTAGGAAACAAAGTGGTGACAAAACATTTTTAAATTTTAGAAATTTTACCAATTTCAGAGAGCAATACTTCTGCAATACGACGGTGACCAGTTCCTTGGTAGACAAGACCAACCCCCAGTAAAGCAGCTACTTGAGTATTTGGACCAACATCAAGTTCAATTGATGTTGGTGGCAGCAGAGCTTCAACATGAATGCTCAGCATTTTTGTAGCATTTACATCCATAGTACCTGCAAAGAGCAATACAAAAAACACAATAAAAAAAAACATACACTTTTGAACTGGCAACTTCCCTTATTAACAGGCTGAACCTTACCTCTTTTTGAGGCAGCAATGCCAAGTAGAAGTCCCACACTAGTCATTTCATGACATTTCACTAGATATTCAAATTTATTTAATACGGCTAGGGTATTAAGATGGCCATTGAGACCCAATGCCATTAAAAATCCGGCATGTTCTGTCAAAACTTCGCTTCCACCCTAAAAATAGACAACATGAGAGAGGAGATAAATTAATTTTACAAAGGCAAATATCTAATCCCCAGAGAATTATTTTGTCATTTTCCTAACCTTTGGTTTGTTGTATACAATCCAAGTGGAGTCTATGTTAGGAGCAGATAGAGCAATACGTAATCCAGCAGCAACACCATTATGAAACAGGGGCCACATGTTCATATTAGGGACAACATCAATATGAGACAAATCAACAGTTGTGCCTCTTGGAGGTACTTTGCCAATAAGACACAATCTAGGGATAGGCAAAGGTTCTGTAATGACAGGAACTGATGAGCGAAGGGTCAGCATTCCCCTAGAAATAAGTGAATAAACGACTTAAAAAACAGAAAACTTAATATTATTGTAAAAAAAAGTAAGATAGCAAGAATTTTACCGTCCTACTGGAAGAGCCATTGTTCGAGTACACAAAGCATAAAGGTGTTTTTCCTGCTCTTCAATGAATTCATGGTCTGAAACTTCTGGTCTTTGCTGAATTGTAATACTGACTGGTTGAGAAGATTGCAGTAAACGTCTAGCTTCAGCAACTCTCTGGTCTTTCGGCCAGCGTAATTTTGTTATCTAGACAGAAACAATCATTAACATATCACATTTAATCTCTTGTTTGTACTGTAACAGGATATGACTTTTTATATCTTATAAAATACCAAGGTCAGGCTTTCCATGTCATCATCTAGGTCACTTCCTTGCGAAATGCGGGCTGATGTTGGACCACTAAGGGTGCCAAGACATTTGGATCCTTTTGAAGTATTTTTTGATATGACTTTGGTTGGCTCATACTGAGAGGCTAAGTCCTGGCGAGCTATCAACTTGTAAGCAGCCTAACAGAGTAATAGATATGTAAGAACAGAGAATAGAGGTAACTTTTATAATTAGTAGAAAAGGGGAGATATTTACATGTGGCCAGTCCCTAGGAGGGTCCTCTCTTGCTTGGTACAATGCATCACATAACAAAAGAAGAATTGCTGATGGAAGGGTTTGTAAATCTCTTCGGGCAAAACCTTCAAGGAAAAGTTTAAATTAAATCCTACTTGAATATAATTTTTCAAGTACCAGTAATTTTAATGAAAATCCTACCCATTTCAACCATAAGTAAAACCGCTCGATGAGCTGCACTTCTCTCCTTGTTTAATCTTAGAGAAGAAATTTCCTGTATGTCATTACGACTACCTGCTGGTACAATAGGTCGCACAAAACTCTCCAGAGATGCATTAGGTTCTTTCAAACCAACTGTTAGCAAACTAATCAACTGGAAAAATAAAACATCTGGAATGTATTTTCGATATTAGCAAAGATTTCTTTGACACAAGGTAGCGCAGTAATGACAGCAAACCTGAACAATATCCCGTGTTCTTTTATTAACATGTCGTAAATATGGAAATGGGATGGGCCTCGTGGGTCCTTGCATAAGAACCAGCAAATGCTCAAATATGCTAGGTGGCTCCTGGGGCATATAACTTGGAGCAGACAATTTTTGCAGATCAGAGTCTTTTATTTGGCTTTCCTGGGAGACATTAAGAAAATAAATAAATAAATAAAGTCAGAGAAATGAAAAAATAAATAGGAGAAGACGTTGTATTAAACTATTGTACCTTTACAGGGGTAAGCAGACAATGGCTGGGAAAATCTCTCCAGTAATGATGGGCATACTGAGCATACTGCAAGTCTGATGCTAACTGATGAAGAAGTTGGGCAAGCAGAGGTTGACTATCTTGTAGAAGTGTGTTAAGCTTCATATCCTATGGGAACATTTGTAATTGGATAAAATAAATAATCTGGGAACTTGTTAGTAATTATGGAATAGTACAAGAAGCAACTTCAATCAGTTCAAACTTACTTCATAAAGTAAATGTAAAGTTAATAAAACCAAAGGAATGTAGCTGAATAATAAGGAATTAGTATTGATCTGTCCATGAGATGAATCACTCTCAAAAGATCCAGAGGAGCCATTGATTGGTTTTAGACCCAAAAGGGAAGACAGACCGGGACCAAGTGAATGATGATGTAGTGAATTTAACAAGTACTCCCAGTCCTTTAAGATAACAAAAAACAGGTTACTTAAAGAACATATCTAGAAAATTTGGTGGTGGCAATTGTAAATCACCTGTTCAGATCCGCTATCACAAGTGCGTTTTTTCTTCGGCTGTAAAGTTGGACTATCTCCATTCTCTGATGAAGGCTGATGCATAACTGCTAGTTTGTCAACATCATAACCCAACATACCTAGATTAAACAAACAGAAATAATATTTCAATATTTTTTTCTTTTTCTTTGTGTGTGTGTTATTAGATAGGTATAATAATAGATTAAAGTACACTGACCAAGCAAAACACCAAGGAAAAGTCTCCACTCTTGACTGGGTGCAATGTCTTGAGTTCCAGGAGCATTTCTGGCCACATACCACTTGACCACAAGTTGCACAGCCACATCTCTTGGTAATACTTGCTTCAGAGCACATAAGCATTGAGAAACTGCATAACATCATAAAGTAAAACAACAAGATAACATGGCACTCAATCACTGCAAATTATTTATTTAAAGGAGATTTTGGATGAAAAAAAAAATCATTTCAAAAGAAAAGACTGACCCAGTGGAGATGAACACATTTCTGGGAGTGACATGCGGTAGAAATTTCCATTAGAATATTCCTGCAAATTTTTTTTTCACAAAAAATTAAATAATAATATTTTTTTTTTTATTTTTTTAAGGCAGAACATGAAACCTGAATAATTTACTTACTAAAGTCACCCTATTTTTGACAGGATCTCTTAAAGCTAAAAGGCCTTCCCTTGGGGTTCCTTGGGTGGATATAGGTGCACTGCTGCATATAGGGGACTCTCTACTTTTGTCATGTGGCACAGGCGATAACATTTCTGCACGTTCATCAAAGAAAGGCTCTTGAAGAGAATGGACATTTCTAAATGAAGGCAGTAAACTGCTTCGTCGTGGTATAGGCGCAGGAGACATGATGCGATCCAAAGGATCTGCAGCTTGCTCATGAGGAGCAAAAGTACGAATACTTGGCAAAAGACTACTTCTCCTTTTGGTTCAAAAGACAATCAATGAGAAATTACAATGCATTAATAATTCCAGTAATACAGCAAAAGAATAACTACTACTCTCCAATACCTTGGGAAAGGCGATCCAAACTGATTAAAAAGATTTACTGGGAGGAATGAGGTATTCATGTGGGAAGGCATCCCTGGCATATGAACTTTACCAACAACTGTAGTTCCGGAGTACAACACAATTCCCCCATTTGGTTCTACTACCAGTACCATATTCAGATGCTGGAAATGAAATTTTTAAAGTTAAGATGGGTTAGCAAATTAAAAACAAAACCAAATTCACATAAAAAGTACAATAGTTACAGTGATAGGAGCTGCATCTACTGCAGGTACACCTGCAGTCATACCAAAAATTAGTCTTTCAGATGTATTGGTTTTTTCTAATCTTGAAAATAACAATTGCCTCCTTAAAGGAACAAGGTAGCATAAATATCTTTGACCAACAACATCAGTCGTCAAAAAAGCCAATTTAGCTGGTCCAGATTTAATGCCATCGCTGAAAAGAACATATGAATATATAATTTAAATTTAGGAGGTCAAACATGTATGATTTATTATCTTTGGAGAAGACTTTTTCCTTTGATCTTACCCATATGAACTACTGCTTTCTGTCCACACAGGCTCCAAACAAATTTGTGGACAGACAGGTCTTGGATCTTGAGCACAGTTATCTGTGAGTAACCGACTAAAGGCAGATGGAGAGGGAGTACTGAGAAAAGAGACAGGACTAGAGGGTCCACTCGGTGATTGAAAATTTCTTGATGAACGATTCATCCATGGTTGTGGTGAGCGTGATGGTGACTGGTGTTTGCTATAAAAGTATTTCATTAAGTACAACTGCTTTCAAAATCTTGTATTACAGAACATTGTTGCACATACCTCATGTTCGCTATTGGGCTTTGAGGTCGTGAGAATGATTGGTTACTATTGTATGGACTGCTCAGACCAGGGTTCATTGATAAGTTGCCAAACAAACTGCGGTGTAGACCTGCATTAGATGAGGTGCTAACATTTCCGCTACTTAAATACACTGAAGAGGAGAGGTTTAATGAGCTCTCTGTTCCACACATTGCTTGGCTCTCCTTTAAAGAAAAAAAACAAACAAATTTTGGGTTGAGACAAACAAACATCAACTGATTCTTCAGTCGACTGCTTAACAGACTTTACCTCTTGATGAGCCTTTCTCATTTTCCACACAGAATGATAACAGTTTTTAGAATCATACATCATTACTATTGGAGGGTCATCAGAACAGAATACAACATGCTGTGCAGGATCACTCATGAAGTTGACACTACCTGCAACAAAGTAATTAAGGTCAGAAACACTTGACATATCCTGAAAAAAGTTTCACCGTTCTGCTCCAAGCTTTCATACTGAACTGCTGGTACCTTGTTTTACTATGACAGGTGTGATTTCATCAAGAGGGTGTAGAAGAGCAAATAGAGTTGGTAGCCGTCCATCTTCATTGGGACCAATAACTCTTTCCATAAGTAGACCATGACATGTACTCCACACACTACGTAGCTGTAAGTAACGCATTTTATTGCATTGATACAGTTGCAGAAAAATATAAATTTTAATTTTTAATTTAACATTCAATACCTTAAATTGTAGTGATGCTATAAAATCTTCACCATCAGATGAAAATGCTTTTATGTTACTTTCGTCAACAATACACACACATGACATGGGTTTCCCTGATGTACGGTCAGTGGATGGTCTGTCTGAAGCTGCCGTTTGAAAGGTTGTCCACAAAGCATGTGATACCTTTGTTTCCCCCGTGTAGCTGCAAATGACAACATTACGACTGCCATTTGCATCTGTTGGACCCGGCTGTCCAGGATCCGTACCTTCTCCTCTACTCCAGACAACAGTTTTACCCCGAATATACAATTCTTCTTCACATTGCGGGTAATCAGGACTTTCTCGTAACACCCACCACTCAGCCTGAAACATTACGATATATTTAAATGCTCAACACAGTTTGTTATTGATAAATAATTTAGGGCAACTGTCATTAAGAAATTAACTTACTTCAGAGTTGTCAGAAATATTGACCTGACTCAGAAGGTGCAACAGATGAGATTCAGGCTGCAGTTGAGGTTTGGTTGAGGGTAATATGACGGAACCGGGATGGTTTCGTAGCCTCTCACGCCCACAAGGGACAAATGCCTTAAATATGTCAATAAAACAACTGTCAGTCAAAAATACAATGAGGTGTGTAAAACCAAAACAATAGTAGAGAAAGCAAAAGGTGCAAAGCCGTATGCAATCAGTAAATTTCTGATCATTTTCATAATTACCTTTGGTTCTGAGGCAGCAATCATGTCGTAATCATCCAGTTTCCCTTGACTGGTGGGAATTGAATAGTGGTCACTTGAACAAGGTTTGGTTATGTTTACAGCTGGCATTGGCTACATAGGGTCCAGAAGGAGGTCCTACCCATGCCTAAAGACAATTCTTCCAGGAGCAAAACGTTGTGAAATCTAAATAAGACACGCAAAACTTGCTAACGTGTCCATTGTGCCCTACTGACAGTGTGGGAAATAAACACAAAATCTCATGTTTGAAAATTCATCTCTTACGGTCCTCCCGCGCCGGTGAAACTTCAACTTTCGAACTCGAGATATCGATATCGATGACAGCCTTAGAAAAGCTATGAAAAATTTGTGACCCGTGCCCAGTATATTCTCCCGCTGGTTGAATCGTGTTGAATCCTTGACTTCAACTTGGGTTTGATGCTCGATGCTCACCTTCAGCAACGAAACTTGGTAATGTTAAAGTGTTTCAATGTTTTGGGTCGAATCTTGACTGCCATCAAGAGAGAGATTTAAAAAAAAAATCTGCCCCTCTACATTCTTTATCCCTTTCTACTGCGCTTTCCCCGTTAAAATCTGTGAATAACCTCAGCTGTGCTCAGAAATTTGACGTGAGGAATGCAGTTATTTTTGTCAGAAGCCGCTCTTAATGTAATAGAAGATTTTAAAGTTTTCTTGGAAATTACTGTTTGTGTACAAATTATGACAAGGGAAACGTCCTATAAGGCGAGACTGTCATCGACAATTGAAGTCTTGCGGACCGTCTGTTAAGCTTCGCTTTGTTTAGGCTCAAGAACAGGACTATATTGAAACTTGTCGAATAACCACTCGTCAGTCGTAGCTCATTTTTCTGAGCCGTTGATTAGACGTGTAACCATATCTTTTCGTATACTTCAATCAACAAATTCGTGTTGTGGGTTTTAGTTCCCAGTTTTCATTTATGTTTGACTAGTTTACCCGCGTTAGGTTATGTGTTTTGGCACTGCGTCTTTATGCAGACGTTACTACCATCTATTCCCCTTTCTTATTATTGTGGCCAT
Source organism: Frankliniella intonsa (assembly GCA_033675135.1). Lineage (NCBI taxonomy): Eukaryota > Metazoa > Arthropoda > Insecta > Thysanoptera > Thripidae > Frankliniella > Frankliniella intonsa. The sequence goes on from CM066259.1 coordinate 3,289,021, forward strand.
TTTCTGTGGCTACCGTTTTGCAACCGGATTCCCATAGTGAAGCATTTGATCTCGCAAGGCAAATATTTTTGCAACTTAGGAGGAAGTTCTATCTACTTGACAACAAGTTATTAAACATATTTTGACAGCCTGTTGTTGAATATTATCATTTGGTGCCTTCCAAATCTAATTTTTTTGAAAGAATTGTATTTCTTGTTCATTTCTTATGTGTATTTCTTTATGCAACACATTTTCGTGGTCTGTGTAAGTTGTCTGATGAAGAGAACATGAATTGGGTGCCAGATTTAAATCAATGCATTGATTTGCTGATATTGTCAAATGATGTTTATAAAAATTTAGTCCATCTATCTTTATTTTTTTATATATCCAAGCTACTGTGGGGCCAAATCTCAAATGTATTAATTGTACTGAAACGCAGGTTCAATTGTTGTGGGTTGGGGTCAAATTTCAGTTCAGCCTAAACACAGCTAATCTTGATTGATGTCGTCACAATGTGTATGCACTAATTCTGATAATTCGTTTGCTCAACACTTATTATAATAATTTATTTTACTACCATAATATAGCATTCCTTTTCTTTTTGGTCATTCCCTCTCATGTCTTGTTTGTTCCAGTTCTTTGTCTGAATTTCCAAAAGTAGAAAAACCATGGTAAGTAAGGAAGGATCAAAACCCTGTTTCTCTGTAATTTTGACCAATCTATCATTCCTATGTGACATACATGAACTCCCATTGGTTTTAGGCGGACACCTCCTGTTCTGATTCAGATCTTGACAGACATGCGGGAAGCAAGAATGTCAAAGATGATCAGGAACTCCTAAAAGCTGGTTCTACTGCTCTCTTGAACAACTGCCCACAGGGTGCAGTATCGAAATACAAGTCTTATTTGGAAAAGATTCCCATTAAATTAAGTCAGGTAACTCTCATCCTTGTAATTTTTAATCTGAAACTTTTTGAAACTGGTTGATCACACCTGACATTTGTCCCCTTTCTTTTTTTTTCTTTTTCAGAAAATCACTATAGCTCAAGTGGTTTTAAGATATTCTTTTTGTATTGCACTAATAAGATGCAATGATTATCAAAATATTGCGGATGCTGCAGAATACTTAATGGAATTGATTGATTCTGGCTATGCTTCTAAATTTCCTGCCCTTTATCTTGCCTTAGCTAAGGCCTTTTACTCATTAAACAGGTTGGTTTTATTTTCTCTCTCTCTCTCTTTTTAAATCCATTCTGGCAATTTTTACCTGTTATACTTTCAAATTACATCCTGTTGTATTTTTATAGGTACCAAAAAGCTTTGGAAATCATTGAGAAAGCTTTGAAATTGGTCCCAAACATCTCAAAGGTTAAGCACCATTCATGGCCAGGTTTGCCGCAGTTAATTGAAGAGAGTGGGAAAGACATTCTGCTGAAGGAATTACTTTCACTACAAAAGGATTGTAAAAATTTCAAACCACCTGATGCTGTCTGTGGCTATGACAAGTGCATGGAGTATAGTACACACATAGTTCCTGCAAGAGAGATTCGCTTCACGTAAGTTCTGTGTAAACTGACTGACTTTTTGAGTCTCAATTTAGATTCTAGTTCCTGATATTTTTGCTTTTTTTTCCAGGGATCCTGACTTTAAATCATTTCTTCTTTTAAAATGCACTGCAAAATGTCAATTTGCTTACCATAATTCTTGTTGGGAACATCTTAAACATATTAATATGGATCTTGAAGAACCAAAGGTTTGTAAGTCCCTTATATTATCCACTTTTATTGTGTAATTTTTGATCCAACTTAACAACTTTTCCCAGGATTTACTTGGCATGCCATGTTCATCTGATAAATGTTCATCTGACAAAGATAATAGCTCTGTCATTTTTGAAGTACAGTCAATTGGTTCTGAAGGATTTAAGAAACCATTAACCATATGCAATAGGTTTGACACTTTCTCTTACAACTCAATTTTTCCTATTATTGATTACCTGTAAAGTAACTGTGTGTATCATATTATGTTAACTCTTGATTCTTTCAGAAATAAATCATCAGATAACTCCTCTAACTCGTCTACAGATACACATTCCGGTTCTGCTCCAAAGGTGAGTTCAACATTCTTGTTACCTCAGGTGCTTCATGTCAATTGTTTTGCTCAAACCCTAATTGTTAATGCAGTGAACCTCACTTTATCAAGCCTGCTTATGTTGAATTTCAGCCTATTTCTACCTTCTGCTATCTTAGTTCTAATTCATTGCAGCTATCCACTTTTACCTATTATATTGTTTGTTTGAACTAGTATGTCCCCTACCTCTTTCAGACATTTGATGTAAGTGGTATTCACTGCACCTGGAAAAGACCGTTTCTTGTTCTTTTGCTGAAAACTCTTTGAGAGTAATAACTTTAACTGTAGGTCCAAAGTAAAATGTCCTATCCATAACTATGACATCCCTTTCATGTCGACAGTCTTTTGTGAGAATGGTGTCAAGTCCAGCCTACACAAGATGTCAGTCAAATAACGTCTCTTCTGGAAGAGTCTCACACGCACAAGGAGTACCTATACTGGTTCAATCTAGGTTTGCACCTGTTCCCATTCCAAGGCCTTACGCTCCACCAGCTCCAGCTCCTTTTTATGTTTACGCGGGTCCTCCTTGCTTTTATCCACCCTGTCCACGCCCACCCTTCCAAGTGCGACCGCCGATGGCGATGCCACCTAATTATTACTCACCTCCACGTGCAGTTCAGCAGCCAAGCAACTTTGTGGAAGTAGTTGTGAATAAAACATCTGTGCTTAGTCAAGGCTCAACCCTGTATATTCCATGTGCACCTGGGCCGGTTATGATAGATCCACCCAATTTGCCCAATCCTGGAACTGCTAAAGTGACTGAGCTAGCTGAGGAAACCCCAAACTCCGAAAACGAATTACGCTCTGTAGTAGAGGAATTTAAAAAGGTAGTAAGGCGATTAGCTGGATGCTCTGAAACTTCTCAAAAGATGTCTTCCTCCACTCCTTACTCTTCTGAAGAAGTGCCAATTAGAGACGTGGTAGAGGAATTTAAAAAACTTGTGCATCGATTAGCCACTGAGGAGCCAGCAGCCATTGACAAGAAGACTTCAGATGAAGATATAGGAGACATGAATCACAACTCAATTCCTCTGAATTCATTCTACCCCAATTTTTGTACTCCAGAAAAAACAATTTCAACACAGGACCATCTTGATCTAAACCTGACAAATTCATCTGCTACTTTGCAGGCAAAACCTAAAAGTTGTTTTAAAGAAGAACAAAGCTCTCAAGAAAAGCCACTCATTTTATCTCCATCTATTATTAACTCATTCTGCTCTTCTGAAGAGGATCTAACCAGTGAACCTTTTAACAGGTTTGTTTTAATTTTTTTTTCTGCCTCTTATTTATTTATTTTTTTAACCACTACTGTTTCTATTTTCAGTCTTAATTCTGACACTATTTTGGAAGTCCTTAACCGATGTCGCTCTATGAAGTTCGGATACTCAGATGATGAATATGTAAGGGATTTTTGTTATAGTCTAGCCCTGACTGTTGATGTATTCTTTAGTATGTTCCCACCTTTTGCAGATGAATCCTGAATTACAATGTTTTGGACATCCTTTCACCGAGTTTTCATCTTATGTGGATCCGAATGAAATAGACGATGATTATGTCCAACAAGCTGATTTTGTATTCTCGTAAGTACACAATTTTTACTAAATGGGTTGTTTGGGAGGTTTGGTGTTTCACTTAAATTTTTGTTCTTTCCTTTAGTTATTATCAGTCTGTTTTTGACAAAAACGGTCATGACAGAATTGAAGATTTGCAAGATAAATGGAAAACAACCATTAATAACGATATAGGACTCCCAGAAACATTCACTGATAAATATTCAAGTAAGCATTCTTTGTTCTGTTCTTTGGCGCTGTAATTGTTTTCCTTCTGGTTCCCATTGTTGCCCCCCCTCTCCCCCTCCCCCCCTCCCCCTCCCAATACTGGGATTTGTCTAATGATAGTTTTGCTTTTCTATTAAAGGTGTTTCAGAATTTCTATTAAAATCAAAGAGATTTGCTGCTATAGATGATATTATTGGAACATCCGATATTTTACCTGACATGTTTTCCAGTGCAGAGACTGAAATAACTCAGAGTGTCTCCTACCTTTTATTTTCACGGCAAGTCTCTAATTCCCAAAATGAAGAAAAATCTTTTTCAAACGAATCATTTAATGATACCTGGAAAACCAAAATAAATAATAATAACTGTGACACCAGTTCACAATTAAGTTCCTCTTTGTCTGCATATGTTGATTGTATATCTACTCCCTCAAGGGAAGATTCAGATATTTGTTACAAATCGGAATCAGATGTTAGTATTAGTGACAGGGACAGTAATGACAATCCCATCAGTGTCAGAATGAGAGCCTCACAGGTAAATAGTGAACTTAAACCCTCATCTCCACCCTTTGTACCACAGGACTCTAATATACCCAAGGTAAGACACCTGTTTGATTAATTTGTTGTAGACTGTAACCCATGTGATTATTTCTGTCACTACACCTTTCTTTCTCACCATTTTAAGACTGATGACCTATACATGAGTGATGATGATGAAGAAATTGATACCAGCCTTGTAGATGTTCCTGAGGACAGGTCAGCCATTAAATGTGAAAGTGATGAGATTTCCTTTCTCTTGCCTCAGAAGTGGAGTGAAGGGAACAACAAAGTAGTAAGTTCCATGCTGATTGCACTTGTAACTTTCACTAGCACATTATATACTCAAAACCATTGTTTTCTTTAGGATACGGTTGATAAAGATTCACAAACTGAAGACATTTCTGATCCAGAGAAAAATTCTTTAATTCAGGAAAATCAATCCTTAAAGAAGCAACTATTAGGGCTAGCCTATGAGAAAGATGAGCTCCATCGAAGAATAGAATCCTTGCAAATGGTATGCTGTCTCCTGTTTGATAATAGCCAAACATTTTTTGAAGTCACCTTATTTTGTTTATTTATTATTTTTAGCAAATGGAAAATATCCAGGCAAGTCAAGAGTCAGAAAATGTAAAAGCTTTACAAAAGGTTCAAAAGGAAGCAGAAGCAAAACTTGCCTGTAAAGATAAGGATTTAAAAGTGGTTTGTAATTTTATATCTGTGATTTTATTCTATCTAATTTTATTCGTGAATTTTAATATATTTCTTTGATTTCACTTTATAGATTGAAAACAAATATTCTGACTTGGAACAGGAGTCAAAAAAATATCAAGAAATTGTTGTAGAACATGAACAGAAAATTGCTGATCTTGAGGCAATGATGGATCAAACTCGGAGGAGGCATGCTAAAGAAATCAACAATTTTGAAAAACGATTACAGTAAGTTTTTTCATAAACCCGCTGTTCAGGGGAGGTTACTGGTTTTCTTCTTTTTTAAACATTCCTGTCACTGTCATCTGTTTTATGTAACTAATGAATACCTATTTTAAATTTACAGGGTAGAAAAACAACACAAAGAACAGGAATTTCAGAATCTGTTGAAGGAAAAAGATCAACTGTATATACAGCTGTGGAAAGACTTTTGTGATTTTAAATTCAAAAAGTATAATTCATTTATGCATTTTTAAAAGTCTATTGGAAGGGATTGAAGATTGTCACATGTCCGTTTCATAACACCAAACTTATGTTTCAGGTTTAATCAAGGCTGCAATGACAAAATAAATCTGCTCTCCCAGCTCAAAGATATGATGTCTGAAAGTGGCAGACCCACAAAGTCTGAAATTAAGGCTTCTATAGACAAAATTGAAGATCATATGATTACTGTCAGTCAACAAAATAATGATGTAAATGTAAGTAATCTTCTTATTACTTCTTCTGTTTCTCTTTGAACTTTTTTTTGTGTATCTAGGTTTGTATCTGTAGCTGTCTTAATTTTTTCTTTGTTGTAGTGTGTGTATAATCAACAAATGGAAGATTTAAAGAATGGCAAAGACATACAATTACCTTCAGTTGTTGATGTTCAAGATATTTCAAATACACCATATGAGGGAGCCTTTGAATATATTCGCTCTTTACTCAAACCAAAGCAGGATGAACTTACCATGCCCCGAAACTATTCCAAGTTTTTTCCCCCCCGACCTTATGCCACTAACGGTTTGCAGTCTCTGTCTCAAACTCGGGAAAGTGAGGTATTTAATTTTTTTTATTTTTTATTTTTTTAATTATTTTGTGCTCATACCTTTACATTATTGTTATTTTCCTATTTTTTTTTGTTTTTTTGTTGTTTTTGTTTTAGTTATTGCCTCCAATGGCTTCCACTTCTCTCTTTGGACCAGTGCAAAATGAGACATCTAATTTGTGGAACAATACATATCCAGCACCTAATCCAACAACACACTCTGCAGTACCATTTGATTCAAGTGCAGCACACTTTAATCTTCCAGTATGTAATGCAATACAGCTTTTTATTTTTAGGAATAACTTTGTTCATGAAATAGTGACTCAGATTATTTAAAATTTCTCTCAGGGCTTTGGAGCAGGTTCCATGATTTCACCTCAGCCTCAGCTTAGTAATCTGATGCCTCAAATGATGCCATATCAGCAGTCAACCTCTACTCAGAATCCTGCTGTTCAACCCCTTTTGAGTCAACCACGTTCCACGCCCAGTCCACTATCTTACCCTCCAATGAATGGAAGTGTGTACAATGGAACACCCATTGGGTCAAAACCATTGTCACTTGGTCCCTTTCAAAAACCTGCCTCAGCACCCACGCCTCCTACTGCAGTATGTGAATCCCTAATAGCTTTGTAAAGATGACTTTTTTTTTTTTTTTTACAAATGGCGCATTTTGTTTCCACATAGGCTGTCAAGAGCCCTACACCTGTTTCGTCTGGAGCCACCTCAACTGGAGCCCAACAGACACAGGCTTCAATAGTGCAACTGGGTGCGATTCCTAAGCCCAGGGTTCAAACTGCCACTGCATCTATGACTCCAATTGTGCCAACCAAACCTCGTCCGACCATTAAAAGCACAAAGGGTGAATCAAATTATGAGAAGTTGATGCGAAGTCTGCAGAGAATGTTTCCCAACAGAAATGAGTATGATCTCTCTGTTTTTTGTCTGTCAAAGTTATTTCTTACAACAAAAAGAGAAACTAACCAAAATATTTTCCCTTTCAGCGGAGAACTTACTCAGGCTTTGAAAATGGCTCGCTTTAGAAATGGCAATACACTCTCAACTCTCACTCATTCTGAGATTGTTGCCAAAGTGCAGGATGTTCTTAATAAGCAGAGTAAGCAAAGTAAGCCTGATTTTTTTGTTTTTTCTATTACAATTTTCTTTTTTTTTTTCTTTTTTCGTTTTCTGTATTTTTGTGGTAGAATCCCTCTATACCAGGTCCTTTTCTTTTCAACTTATTTCCTCTTCTTTTTCTATTTCTTCCAGCTTCCATGGGTTGGGAGAAATTTGGCCAGGCAGCTTGGGGAACTGCTAAAGCTACAGTTCCTGAATGGGAGGGAGGTGATCAAGATGAATGCGTCATTTGTATGAATCCCATGAGTGCTAAAGAAGTTTATTCTCTGGAATGCAAACACAGTTTCCACAAAGAAGTGAGGATTAAGTTTTGTATATCAATTTTGGATCTTCCTGTGTTGTTAGCTATTTCTAGTTTCCAACTCATTCTAACTTTTCTTTTCCAGTGTATCAGGAAATGGTTGTTACAAGACAGTATCTGTCCGAATTGTCGGACTCACTCAACTATGACTGATGAATTCCCACCATTGGCCTAAAGATCTGATGTGTATTAAAACTCAAAACTAATTTTCTATTTAGTTAGTTGTGACTTACAATTTCCTAATCTAGACTGGAGTCAAACACAGTGTTTGAGGTCAAAAGACTTTTATCTGTGTACTTATAGTGTATGAGGTATGTAATTTCAACTCCTGTACAGTATTTTGAATTCTGTGAGCAATTATATTATTGTTTATGTACTATCTATTATTATCTTCCATTTGTTGGGCTTCAAATTTATAAGTGAGTTGCTTCCCTTTATCTCTAAACATTCCTTAATCAAACCACATTAGTGTTTGCTTAACTCAATCAATTTTAGATTGACAGATAAAGAAAACAAGTCTTTCTTGTTTTTAGTCGTAACTTTGAGGCTTAGTATTCATATATTAATAGATGTTAGAGCCTATCAGAATATTTTAATATCGACATGTTTGGTCCTAAAGTGCACCATCACTAAGTAGGTAGTGACTGAATTAAGCATTAGAATTTTTTGAAATTTTTTATGTGCCTTGCATATGTGCTGTGGTGAAGTTCCTGAAGTTGCGCAGGATGCTGTTGCTAATTAAATATTTCAATTAACTCCAACTTTAGGATTACCAAAAGCTTCAAATTTAGATGGTAGATACATTATGTAAACTTGTTTTTGAAAAAGACATACCACAAAGTTCTATTCTATGATGTACTGTTAAGTACTTTAGGTGCCCAAACTGTCTTGCTGGAAAGACTGAATTGTTGTTAAAAAGAATTACTTTTTTTGTAAATGCATCGAAGTTATTCTGTTTGTAACTTGTAGGGATTCTTTTCTGTCCATGAATATTATTTGAATTTGGAGGCTACTGTGTTCTTTTCCGTGCATTGGATGCCTTAATATTTTTTGTTGTTACAATTGTGGGACACTATACACCCAACCAATAAGACTTTCTTAGTACAATTCAAAAAAAAAAAAAAAAAAAAAAAAATCTAGACAGGAAAAAATAACAATACAAGGAAGAAAAAATTTCTGATATCTTACTTTACCCTAGGTGTTGCAACTGTGTTCCTGCAGATGCACTGTGATGACTATTTAATTTGGTTGACTTCTGTGATGCAACGTGGTAGTTTTGTTTGTTTCTTTTCCCCCCTCTTTTTTTTTTGTGTTTTTTTTTTTAAACTAAATTAGGAAGAGTAATAGTCTTACTTCAGGTTTCTGTTAGATTGTTCATATCATCTTGCCTTTCTGCTATATGAATGTTAATTATGTTTCTTTGTTCTTTTCTTTATTCTTTTTGTAAAAAAGAACTTGTTGAGTTAAAACTACACTACAATTATTGTATCTTATGTGCCTTAGTTTTTCAGCATTAAGTGCCTTACTGTAACGTGATTGCTCATTGTAGTGCTTTATACCCTTTATAATTATTCATCATAAATATTATCCTATTTTATGGTATTTATTGACAAAGATTATATTTCCCGACTAAACTTTAATTCGTCATAATATCAAACATTTTTGTGCCAATATGAAAAAGGGTGCTTGTCATTTGTCTCACAAAATTATTTTTGTTCAAATATACATTGTCTTCTTTAGGGCTACTGTCGAGTGGGACAAGGTCAACTTTTGCAATGTTTAAACCTTTTTTAAGGTTTTAAACTTTATTTAAACAAAAACAAGCATCAAATAAATTGATGGTACATAACAATTCATAACAGTTATTTTTGAGCTACCCATCTCACTGACACTGCTGATAGTCTCTATCCCACACTTGAGATTTTTTTTTCCTTCATCACAATTTAGGTTGAACACATCCTTTACGTCTTTCCCCGCACCCTGGGCTTTCAGTTTAAGTTATTTGTGCACGGCTGTTGCACATAATTCAGACAAAAACCCCGATTGCCCGAGTCATTCGGGGCCTCCACATTATTTGTGTGGTACGCCAACCGGAAGGGTTTCACCGTACCTGGAACACACGAGAACCATTCAAGTCTCTATCACGCGCAGATCCGTGGAAAAGGTAGCCTGGAATTTTTTTTTTTTTTTTTTTTAATTTCTTTTTAAAAGATGCATGTGTACGAATATGGATGCAGAAAATGATGTTGCAGGCAGATAATGGCACTGATAACTCACTGAAGACGGTGGTGGGCGTGGTGCCGACCTCCGCGCTGAGCGTGCCGCCGCACAGGCGGTCCACGCACGTGGACGACGCCGGCCCGTTGGACACCCTGCCCACGTTGTTGACGCAGGGGATGACCAGCCAGTCGGCGCTGCACGCCATGCTGCCCTGCATGGCGGTGATGGGAGTCTGCCCTTGCGTCTGCCCCGAGAGCGTGAACGAGTGCGTCCGGTTGTTCACTAATAAAAAAAACAAACATTAAAAACTGAAAAATACTTGTTGGCGTAAAGGCGACGTTTTTTAAGTATTGCCAGTGATTTTTAAAATTTTTTATCTTTGCGATTAAACTCCTTGCCTGTGTCGGCGCACTGGTTGTACTGGATTCCGCAGAAGTTCCTCTCCATCCGCACGCAGATCGAGTAGTCCTGGTTGGACAGCTGCAGGCCGCCGTTGGGCTCGTAGTTGAACGACTTGATGGTCCCCGACACGCCCGTGAAGTACTGCAGGCAGCCCTCCTCGGCTGCGGGACGCGACAGGACAGCAGGCGCAGTGAGTTTTAGTATCAGGCGGGGCGGGGCGGGGCGGGGCGGGGCGGGGCGGGGCGGGGCAAGTGGAGCTCCTGTCAGCCTAGCCATTAATACAGTCAGATTACGCGATGGGCCTGGAGCGGGGACACGAACGGGAGCCGGGAGCGACCGGGTCGCGGCCGCGGCCGGGCACGGGAGCCCATCGTAAAAAAAGAAGCGGAGCCGAAAACTGGAAACTCGCTTGCAGTGCGGGCTCGGGCTGGGCTGCGATGCTGGTTGGAGCCGCCAGGCCGGGCCGCCGCGCCGGTGTGGGACTCCCCGTCGCCCGCCCGCCTCTCCTCCACCTCGCCGAACTCGTCCCAAGGATGAATGAATGGGCGACATTCTGGACATTCTGAGGTGAGCTTACACGGAGGGGACGGAGAGGGGCGAGTGTAATCGCGAACCTCCGCTACTCGGTGCCATTCATTCCTCCGACCCGCAAAATTTAGTGACAGACCGAAGACTACCGCACACCACCCAGTCAACAGAATTCTGTCAAAATGACTAAATTTTGACAATGACCCTCCAATGATGTCAATTTGAAAAAAAATCTGTTGCTTGGGCATGTTGTCAAATACCCTCTCCCCGGCGCCCTGGCCTTACCCTCCTGGAGGTGCCAGGGGGAGCAACGCCCAGGCCGCCGGCTACCCGGCGGCGTCAAGGCAGTTCACCTGACCACGGCGGGGCGGGGCGGGGCGGGCAGGGCGTCAGAGACAAATGGACGCCGTCGGGCAGCTCAGCTCGGGCCAGGCGCCGCCGTGTAAGAGATTCGCGCGGCCCGCCCCGCCCCGCCCCGCCCCGCCCCGGCCCGGCCCCACCTCACGCACGGCCGCCGCCGCCACGCCGCGCCGCCCCCTTATCGCCTGGTATCGCAGCCCCCGACCAGTAGCCCCGCGAGCAGCTCGTCCTGACGCGAGCAATTTGGTGCACGTCTCCGCTGCCGCACTGCGCTGCCGGCCGCGCCGGGCCGGGGCCGGGCCGGGCCGGGGCCGGGCCCCTCCGCTCTGCGCTCCGGGATATTTTTGGTCCGTCGTCCCCGCGATAAAAATCAACCCGCTCTGGAGGGAAAGAAAAATAATACGAGTCGTCCTCGCTGGCCGGGCCTGTGCCTGTGTGCACCACCAGGGCCGACTGACTGACTGGCTCCGAATGTCCGAAAATGACAGCGGAGGTAAAAGCAATCTGAACGTCGAAGCCACTGGATTTTCCAAGACGTCCCTAGTTAGCTTATGCGGTTACAGTCGTCTCAGCAGACGATCCTATCGAGATTATACATGGCAATTATTGCGGCTGTTACTTTATCCTAGGTGGGACAAAATCCAGGTCCAGGATCAGGCCGAAAAATTGTACGTCCCAGCAGACGATCCTCTTGATTCTTGTGTTCTTGTGATGGATCGAGAGCCCCCCGCCCGCCCCCCGTCCTGACCCGACCAGGCTCAGTAACAGCTTTCAGATCAGCAAAATTCGTCAAAAATTATACAATTATAATAATTCACGGGAAAGTCTCTTTTTCGTCACGTTAGCTGCTTTCATTGCCAAAATGGCAGGAAGCGCATCCGCTCAAATCCGAAATTTTTAATGCATCAGTAACGAGTGTGGTTTGGTTGGATTGAAGTTGGCAGCGCTGCAGGGGCATGCCCAAACTGCAGTTTGAAATGAAAAGCGTTCAGTGTCGCCTCGCGTCTCGTTCGGTACGGCGTTTTTATTCGTTTTCGCGGTTTGAACAAAACTTTTAGCATCTGTGCAAAGTATCGGCGTGAACATAAGATATTCAAGTAGTGTCAGATTAGACTATTCTTCGGCAAAAGTGATAAATCGGGACTGTGTGTGATGTCAAGATCGCCAATAAGATGGCCCACGTCATGCCGCTTGTAACCTATGTCAGCAGCAGCCATTTTGTGGAACGCTGACCGGATAAACGTCTCTGGTAAGTGTTTTACCTCGACGGTCTTGTTTAATGTCCAGGTCGGACAGGGCTTTTTCGGATTTTGGGGGAAACCGCCTGGTCGGACGAAGATAGGTCGGGCAATCTAGCTGCAGCTGCACCGGGCTGGGGTTGGGGTTGAAGGATGCTACCGGGCGGGGCGGGGCGGGGCGGGGCGGGGCGGGGCGGGGCGGGGCGGGGCGGGGCGGGGCGGGTGACTGCCTACGCGCTCCCCGCCCCGCCCGACTAGTCCAGATTGGAGATTGTCCCCACTGGAGCTGGCCGAGCTCTCTGGTCTCGCCGCCCCGCCCCGCCCCGCCCCGCCCCGCGTCGCCCGGCCCCGCCTCGCACGGCCAGGGGGTCGGTCTTGTGCCGCGCCGCGCCGCACCGCGCGCCGCGCACGGCCCGGTGCCTGTAAATCTTTCAAAGTCCTGATAAATGGGCTTCAAATCGCTTCACCCTTCGACTGGCCGGGCCGGGCCGGGCGGGCCGGGCTGGACCGCGCCCCGGTATTTTGATAGGCGACTGAGCGTCCCCAATTAGGGGACGTGCGGCTACTCCAGTCAGTCCTCCAGTCCGGGGGCGAGGGCGGCGGGGCAATGTTCTATCCGCGCCCACAGCCCCCGCCCAGCCCCCGCCCAGCCCCCGCCCAGCCCCCGCCCAGCCCCCGCCCAGCCTCCACCCAGCCCCCGCCCAGCCCCCGCCCAGCCCCCGCCCAGCCCCGCCCCGCCCCTGCCCAGCCCCAGCTCCAGCCGCCCAGCCCCCGCCCAGCCCCCGCCCAGCCCCTCCCAGCCCCCGCCCAGCCCCCGCCCAGCCCCGCCCAGCCCCCGCCCAGCCCCCGCCCAGTGGACCTTTCGCCAGGTGACCTCTGTGGGGATTTTCTCCGCTGTTTTCAAATCCCCCATTTTAAAAAAATCTACCCCCGCCCCCCTCTCACCAGACACGAGGTAGGCGCGGAGGTCAGGGGCGTACTGGAGTGGAGCCGCGGCTCAGCTCAGACAGCGAGTGCGGGAGAGGGGGGAGGGGGAGGAGGGGTATCCAATTAAGAGGGTCTAACTAGATCACGTTCAGACGGACGCGTGGCGTGGCGTGGCGCGGCGGAGCGGTGCGGCGTGCATATCTCGCGGCTCATACGCATTCCTCTCGCATAGGAGGACTGGCCGCTTCTGACCGCAGGGCGGGGCGGGGCGGGGCGGGGCGGGGCGGGGCGGGGCGGGGCGGGGCGGGCTCATCATCTCCACGACCACGACCATGCGTCCCGGTGTACCACGCGTCGGCGGTGCGCTCTGCGCCGCCGGCAAATTGTCACGTAGTGCGTCCGGACATCGCCCCGCCCCGCCCCGCCCCAGCTGCTGCTGAGGCTTCACTACTTTCGGAGTGAACGGGCCGGGCCAGGCCGGGGCGGGGCACTTATCACGCGAGCACATACAGGACAGCAGCGCGCTGACATTTCGAGGTTTGTCTTCGATTTGTTGGGGGAACGCTCCCGACGTTTTCGACGGCCTCCTCCTCCTCCTCCTCCTCCCGGTCCGCCCCGGACCGGAGGACATAACAGTCCATCCTCGTTTACGGCAGGAGATAGTAGGAGGCCAACGAGGGGAGCGCGTGCTTGGGCGCGGCGTGGCGTGGCGTGGCGCTCTGGGGAGGATGGGAGCCCCTCACCTCTCGACAGGTGTCTCCAGGGAGGAGAGCCGCCTGTGGAGCTTTGGGTGCGTTCCTTGTAGTGTAGCAACAAGGCACCATTAACTTGCTTACAACCACAGCGGTGCGCGTCGTACGAAACGAAATTTTGACATGCAGATAGAATTTTCATAAGGTTTTCGTTTTTTTGTTTTTGTTTTTGCACGCTATGTAGTAGGCGATCGCTTTCGTTACAGGGAGTTTAATGTTTTGTAGGGAAACTTGTCTGCTGGCAGCGTCAGACTGGGCCGGAGGGTACGCTACTGAATGGAGCCCCCGCCGTAGAAAGCGGCCGCGGGGCGTAACACACTCACACACACACAGGCCGCACCCTGGACTGACTCGCGCGCGCGGTACAGTTAGCTCCGGCGACACACACCCCACCCCTGTCGTCTTGTCCCTGTACTCAGGGCCCACACGTGTGTGAATGCCGGACACTCCTGTGGGTGTGTGACTGTCCGTATTCTTGGTTGTCCCGGTCCACCGGTGACCAGTGGCGGATCCAGAGCCTGTCTTTGGGAGGGGCAAAGTAGCACTTTCTGCCTACTTACACGGGCAAAGTATGGTCTTTTGCCTACCTTTCAGGCGGCTTCTAGGTGCCTGGGGGGGGGGGGGGGAATTGACCCTTTGCCCCCCTGGATCCGCGTTTGCCGGTGACGCGCGGCGCGGTCCTTGACTCACCTCGGTACGTCGAGCTGCAGGGGATCTGGCAGATCTTCACCTTCCAGTTCCGGGCGAAGGACGGGCCGCTGGTGACGAAGGTGAGCGTCACCGGGTTGGTCACCCCCATGCCGGCGTCCACGTACACTGCGGCACGACACACACACACTTACAGGGGGTGATTAGGGCAGGACGGCCGCACTTACACGTACCGGGTTCCGTTTCGGTCGCGTGAGCCGGCGGGCGGGGCGGCCCGGAGCGTCCCACGGCCTGGGGTACTATTTTCAGGGAAGCGGTCGTGAACCCCTCTGTTAGCCCCCCTGGCCTGGACCCGGGCCCTGAGCCGAGCCGGTGTTCCGAGAGGACCTCGGAACTGCGTGCGGTGAGTCGGTGAGTCACTCCTCCACACCACTCGCAGCCCTGGGGTCCCGGGGTCCGCCCGGCCCGGCCCGCCATCACTGACATGATGACACAATTATCTCCTCCGGACCAGGAGGTTTCCCTCCCTCAGCCTCAGCAGCTCCGATGGGAAGTTGTCACAAGATCTCATATAATCCTGTCCGCTCGTCGGCAACCCCTCGAGGCACTGAAATTTCAAGTTATAGCCCCCCTCCTCCCCCCCTCCCCAAAAAAGATGTAGACCTTTGCTGTACTCACTGTGGTTGCCCGTGTTGACGCCGCAGATGGCCGGCACCGGGTTGCCGCCCGACACGATGAACTGGTCGTTGCTGCACACGTGGTTCATGGGCTCCGGGCCCTGGATGTTGAACTGGTCAAAGTCCAGCCTGGGGCACAGCACGTGGGGCCGGGTCAGAGTCACACGTGTACAGGTGGGCGATATGACATGACACGTGGGCTCACTCACCTGAACTGGCAGATGTCGGGGCGCGCCTTGTGGATGGTGAGCTGGCAGGAGCCGGTGCCGTCCGAGGCGGCGGGGTAGCCGGCGTTGGTGAAGTAGGTGCAGTTCTCCCGCGTGCTCTGGCCGCACGTCGCCATGACTGCAAAGGGCCGGCCGGGCGCCATCAGGTGTTATTTCAAGCGGGAAAATTCAAACCTCGGTCACAATCGGTCAAACGCGCGCGCCGGGCCGGGTTGTGCAGAGTTGTGCGATACCGCAGCGCACAGCACGCGAGCGTGCGTGTTGCCTACGTCCCCGGCGCTCAGGCCCTCCCCAATTAAGAACTGTATGACAACGAGCGTTACAGCGCCGTCACACTCTTGTCGGTCGGCGGGGCGGGGCGGGGCGGGGCGGGGCAGCCGGTGACGCAACGGGAAAAGCTCCCTGGTCCGGGCCGCACCTGCCCTGGTGTCTGTCCTTTGTGGGCGTCACGGTGCGCGTCACGGAAGATGGACACAAACTAGAGCACGGCGGCGTAGCGCGCGCGGCGCGGCGCGCCCAGCCCCGCGACACAAAGCGGGTGGTGGGGCGGGGCGGGGCGGGGCGGGGCGGGGGCGTTCCAGCTGGACCGGGAAGCTGCCGCCGCCTGGCCTGGCACTGGCACGTTCTCCTGCTCCTAGCACACCTACAAGTGCGTGACACACTTGACTCCCCTGCAGGTGTGTGACGTCGCGTCGCGCACTTACAGACGCAGCAGACGCCGAAGCTGTTGGCGCAGGGCCCGGACGCCATGCCGCCCCTGGCGCCGCACTCGGCCACCGTCAGGCAGGTGCCGTTGTCCCCCGAGGCCGCCGCGCACGGCTGGTTGTCGAACTGCACCACGGTGAACAGCGACAGGACTGTAAAAAAAATAATTCGTTAAAACATTAACAAAAGGAGGGGGGGCCGCAAAAAATAAAAACTACTAAAAGAATTAGTCGGCTTACATCTGGCGTCCCTGTTGTTGGGCGTGGTTTCGTGCGGCGGCTGCTGCAGCTGCTGCAGATGCAGGGGGTTGGCGGTGGCCGTGACGAAGCCGCCATTCTGGTAGCTGCCCCCGCTGCCCCCGCCCCCCGGGGCATGTCGGCGACCAGCGGTCAGCGAGGCCTCCCCGCCTCGTGACAGCTGCAGGTCCACCGGCACGGCCAACGGCAAAGAAGAAATTGCAAACTCCGAGCCGAGCCGAGCCGGGCCGAGCCGAGCCGAGCCGAGCCGAGCCGAGCCGGCCGCTCAGCCCATCCATCAAACGGCAATCACACAGAGATTCCCCGCCGCGTCAAGTCGCCTCGCTGAGCGGAGCGTTTTTACTTCTTGAGCCCATCCCATTGCATTGCGCGACAGACAGCGCAGGGCAGGGCAGGGCAGGGCGGAGCGGAGCCCGCTGCCCTGACACGCCCGCTATGGCCGCGGCGTGGCACTCCACCGCGTTCCACGCGGCCAGGCCAGGAGGACGACTGCCTAGAATATTTCTTCTTTTTGTTGCTGAATGTGTTTTATCGTGTGAGAGCGCCGGAGAAAATTCCGTTTAACATTAAAAAAAACAACGGCCAAAATTCAGGAGTTAATTTACATGAGGTACTTTAGAAAACCTAGTCAAAGAGGCTGTAAAGAGGCTGCGACAAAAAGAACTCTGTGTGACGGCTGACCCAGTTTTCGCACCCGGGTTTGATAAAAATCACGTGGTAATGCACTGACAAAAATGCGGGGCGCGCATCTCTGTTGGCGGGAAGGACACGGACACGTCGCGCGAGCCTCTCATTTCTCCCTCTCTCTCTCTCTCTCTCTCTTTTGATTCTGGCGCCCGCGAAAGGGAGTGATAGATGTGCAGAAACAGCATGAAGGAGTAGAGAGAGAGGGAAAAACAATTGGGATTCGGGAAAAAATACTGTTTTTTTTCCGCAGTGGAGAGAGCTTTTCCTTTCCGTGACCCGATCGCATCCCGTGTGTCCTTGCTCCCGTTTCCCCGCACTGCCGCGTGCAATGACTCCACCACATAGGCAATAACATGGAGAGAGGGAGAGAGCATAAAGAGATTATGATTATTAACAACTTTTTCCTCCTCCGCCAGATGGACTCACCGGCTTGACCCGCCTCCTGGCGCCGTGCGCGGGCCGCCTCTGCCTGACGGCCTGCTTGTCGTGCTGCGGGAGCTGGTGCTGCTGCTGCTGGTCCTCGGCGGCCGCGAAGGAGCTGAGCAGCGCGAGGAGGAGCACCGCGCCGAGGAGCACCAGGATCCTGGTCGGCGCCATGCTGCAGGTGCAGTCAGGTGAGTGGACTGGACTGGACATGACACTCTGATTTTTGGTTTTGAACACTTCGCAATTCATTTTTAAAAAAATCGAAATAGGGCAATTAAGGCAATAACAAAACAAAATCAGGACAATTCAACTGTAATATAAGTCCAAAAATACGGTGTTAAAAGAAAACAGAAAATTTTAAGAAATTAAGGAATTCACAAAAGTGCCTGCGCGCGCAATTGATCGAAGTACGTCATAAATTTCTTTTTAAACTTTTTCGACGAACGATGTCCACTGGGCGGCCGTCAGCTCTGCTCTACGCCCCACCCAGCGCGTGTAATGAGCGGTGTGTGGTGCTTCCTTAGCAGGCAGGAGGAGATGCACCACCTCACACCGCGGGCCGTAGTGCACCACCCTCGTGGCGGGGCGGGGCGGGGCGGGGCGGGGCGGGGCGGGGCGGGGCGGGGCGGGGCTGCAATAACGAACTATTTCCCACACGCGATCATAACAAACGATCCGTCGGCTACCAGTTGATGAGTTCCTCGGACTCCTGCAGGAGTCATCCGTCCCTGTTTCCCACCGCCTGCGCCTGCGCCTCGCGCCCCCACCGGCCCGCTTATTTTGAGAAGCTCATCGAGTTCGGCACCCAACCGATAGAAAGCCCCAAATTTCAAGCGGTCGGTTACGTTACTTCAGGTTCGATTAGGCTAGGTTAGGTTAGCCTACCCTAATTTAACCTAACCCTTGACATTGGGAGTGAATGGGGCCGAACTTAGTGAAGCGGGCAGATGTAAGTGCCAAACTCGACGAGCTTCTCAAAATACGCCACCGGGCCGGCACGACCGTCGAGGTGTCGGACTTGTCGGACATCCGCGCGCGCCGCGCCCGCGCCCAGCCGACTGGGTGGGACGTGCGGATATTTTTTTTGAATACTCGGCGGGAAAAACCTAATTACGCATAATGGGCACCCCGCTGTGGCTTATCACTGCAGCTGCAGCTGGTGGTAGTGGCGCACCTGCAGCTGACAGATGTGATGGACGCTGCTGCTGGGCGGGCTCAGCGTGGGCCGGAAGCGGAGGTGAGGTCGTGCGGACGGCGACTGCGGGTGGCGCCGCGGGGGCCCGGGCTTTTTATCATTTCACGCGCCGCGCCGCGCCACGCCACGCCACGCCGCGCGGGCACGCACGCACGCAGCGCAGAGCGTGAGCGTGAGCGTCACGGGCGCACGCCGCGACAGCACCCCGCCACGCCACGCCACGCCGCTGCGTTACGTGTGTCCCCTGTACCGCAGCAGACGACGCGCTGCAGACGACGCGTGCTGTTCCGTGACCCCCTCGCCTCGCCTCGTCCACCGGAAATAACGAGACAATCGGTTAGGGCCTTTTCCGACAGTTTTCCCCGTGCTGTCTCTCGCGGCCGAAACCGTCTGGGCGGCGTTTTCACTCCTGTTTCGTGAACAGGTTAAGGGAGAGAGAGAGAGAGCGAGAGAGGCGAGAGAGAGAGAGAGAGAGAGAGAGAGAGAGAGAGAGAGAGAGAGAGAGAGAAGTAGCAGTACACTACAGGTGGCTGCTGAAAAGGCCCTCTCCCATCTCTCCCGAACACTACACCGCAGCGCATGCGTGCGGGCGGGCTGCCTACGCACACGGGGCTTCCCGCTGCAGCGCCTTGCCGCCGCGGCGCGAGAGGTGCGAACTAGTGTGGGAACACGACCCAGCGGGCGCCCCCGCGGGGAGGGGGCAGAGAGCTGACGGAGGGGGAGGGGGAAGCACCCAAAGGAGTAAAATACGAACCGCATTAAAGGAGCCACTCTGATAGAGATAGCAGCCGGGCCGGGCCGGGCCGGACGGAGCCCCCCGACAGGAATGCCCCCTCGGGTCCCTCCCCTCCGGGTCCCCGCCCCGACCCGCCCGGCGTCTTGTACCGTGTCGCCTGGTTTTTGAGGGTCATAAAGACGGAGTGGACGTGCTCCGGCCGGGCTTTAGTGAATGAACCGGACGCCTGGGCCTGCCTGCCTGCCTGGCCAGGGTCCTGATGGCCGCTCTGCGGGGCGGGGGTGCCAGCGCGCGCCCCCACCCCCCGGGCTGGGCCGGGCCGAGCCGCGCACATTTGTGCAGACAGGCTTTCGCTGCCTGTGCGCTGCGCGCGCAGAGCACTTTACGATTTCTGTCCAGAGCCGCGCCACGCCACGCCACGCCTCGCAACTGATCTTCGGCTGTCTGACGAGATTAACTTGTTCGGAGCTCCGTGCCGCGCCGTGCCACGCCGAGCCGAGCCGCTCACCGTCGCTTTACGGCCCCGTCCCGTCCCGAGTCCCGGCCGGACGCATCGGGAACCCGAGACAGAGACACCGCGCATGACCCGTGCAAGTAGTGTGCGCTCTGTCACACACTTGCAGGCGTGGGACCGACCTGAACGCCACGTGATGGACTACGGCTTTCGCTGCCTGTCCGGCGTGAATGGGATTTCTGTCCAGAGGACACCGCGCAGGACGCCTCGCAAGATCTTCGGCTGTGACTGTCATACACTTGTTCAAGTGTGCCGTGCCGTGCCACGCCGACCTGAACGCTCACCGGATGGACTTTACGGCCCCGTCCCGTCCCGTCCCGTCCGGAGTGAATGGGAACCCCGAGGAGGACACCGCGCAGGACCTCTCCAAGAGTGTGTGACTGTCACACACTTGCAAGTGTGTGGGACCGACCTGAACGCCACGGGATGGACTACGGCCCCGTCCCGTCCTGTCCGGCGTGAATGGGAACCCCGAGGAGGACACCGCGCAGGACCTCTCCAAGAGTGTGTGACTGTCACACACTTGCAAGTGTGTGGGACCGACCTACCTGAACGCCACGGGATGGACTGTCTCAACATCAATTTCATGCTGACTGCACTGTTGTTGTACAGGGAATAAAACTCATATCTGCGCTGCGGATAAGTTAGCAGGACGGCGCACTGCACGGCCTGGGCTGGGCCTGCCCCGCCCCGCCCCGCCCCGCCCCGCCCCGCCCCGCCCCGCCCCGCCCCGCCCCGCCCCGCCTCGCCCCGCCCCGCACGCACCGCGAGACACGTTTACGAATTGCCGCATTTTGTGTTTTATCAACGGCCGCGAGTCTATTCCATGCAAAACGGTTCCGGTACATGATTTTACGGGGCGCAGAGCAGAGATCACAAGGCTCGTTTGAACAAGTTCTTTACGTCTGTGCTTGTGAATGCGCGCTCACTCGGCTCGGCTCGGCTCGGCTCGGCTCGGCTCGGCTCGGCTCGGCTCGGCCCGGCCCGTGACCGCCGCCCTACCCGCCGGAGCCGGCCAGAGCTCCGGGTTAACCTGTGCACGGCCGACCCGGCCCGGACGAGCTGGCTTTGTCTGTAGCGACGGACTTGACCTTCATGAGGGGCTCCCGGAGGAGACGAAATCCCGGGCTCCGGGTGATCGTGTTCCGGACCGGACTCCGTTATTAGTATTAGTGATGTTGTACATAGGTTCGGCGGCGTGCTGGGCATACCTGGCCATGGACCCCCTCCCTCCCCCTTCCATAAGGGTGAGGTGTGCGAAACCTCGATGGTGTGCTTTTATCTCGCGTCGCATCGGACGCGCGCGCGTCTCCCGCCCCGCCCCGCCCCGCCCCGCCCCGCCCCGCCACGTCGAGCCGCTGCGCAACGCAAAATGCCATTCATAAAAGCTATGAAAAATACTACTCGTCAGGCTGGCGAGTGCGAGGCCCACGCCCCGCCCCGCCCCGCCGCACCGCGCCGCGCCAGCTCGCGTGTGCGTGGCGATAAATCAGAGGGAAAATATTATTTAAACATGCGTTTGGCGGGCCCGGCGCTGCGCGCACGCCAGAGAGCGGGATCTTACGCCCCCACACACACCCGCCCCGCCCTGCAAATTCTCATGAATGAACATACGAGGCAGGGACGGACTCGTTCTCCCCTGGGCCTGAGCCTGCGCGAGCAGCCGGCAGCTGTCGACACATGTCAAACAGGTGTCGTGTCCACACCGCTCGGCCTGCCTGCCTGCCTGCCTGCCTGGCACCGTATCGCCCCGCTGCCGGCCGGCTTGTCGTTTGCAGTTTTTTTTATCACTTGTTTTTTTTTCTATCGCCTGGTATCGTTACTTGCACACACCACCGTGGACAGGTATAGGGGAGGTAAGACGGAGGGGTCAATCGAATATCGATTGCAATCTGCTGCCGCGCCGCCTCAGGTTTCAGCGTCCTGCGCCTGCGCGCACGTCCCGTACCGGCCAGAGCAGCGGTCCGGCCCGGCCCTCCCCTCCGCGGAGTCCTCCATATACCTTGTGCCCCGCGTCGCATCCTTGCCCGTGTGCACACGCCCTGTCAGAGAGAGAGAGAGAGAGAGAGAGAGAGAGAGAGAGAGAGAGAGAGAGAGAGAGAGAGAGAGAGAGAGAGAGAGAGAGAGAGAGAGAGAGAGAGAGCGGACAAGATGACAGTCGCTGGGGAGAGAATTAACCGATCATCCATGGCCAAAGTAGAGGTGGGCGGGGGCGATATCGGGCGGCGGCATCGCCGTGGACCCTCCGGGTCCCTGCCGGGACTCGCGCTGACACCTCACGGCCCCGCCCCGCCCCGCCCCGCCCCGCCCGCCCCGCCCGCCCCGCCCCGCCCCGCCCGGGGACCCTCTCATTTACTAATGCCAGGCGGGCCGGGCCGGGCCGGACGCCACGACCAGAACGCCCCGAGGATCCCCAGCTGCTGCTACCGGCGCGGCGGGGTACCGCCAGGATATCGCTAGGATATCGCTAGGATATCGAGAGTTGCCATCAGCCATCTGACGCCATGGTATGCAGCGCCACCCTACCCTTGTCAACTAAAAGCAGCAATACGAATGAGAGCTATACAGCTGATGCGGGCAGGAAAAAAAAATGGAAATTTGGGGAATGCTTCTCAGGGTTTTTGACAGAGTCTTTGTATTGCGCGCACAAGTATGGTGATGTCGCCCCCTCGGAGTTTGAGGTGTTTTTTCTTCTTGTCTCGTTTCTTTTGTTTATACTACACCTGATTTCCGGTCGGGAGGCGGGCGGAGCTCCCCGAGCCCGAGACACAGACATCAAAGTCCTCTACGATCAATCAAAGGTCCTTTACGGGGGCCGGGCCGAGGCGGCCCCAGCGTGAGAGTGAGAGGGTTTCTGTTAAGAGAGAGAGAGAGAGAGAGAGAGAGAGAGAGAGAGAGAGAGGGAGGCGACGACTTCCTATCGCCCTTATCGAGTGCGCCAGAGGTGCGTTGTGACGCGTACAGGACGGTTTAGTGTTCAACAGGTCCGGGCGCTGGCCGTGCACTCCAGGACGCTCCAGGACGCTCCAGGAACAAGGACTCCTCACTGCGTTTGCCCCACGCCTTCAAGTCCATGTGCACGAATTCGCTCACTGTGCACTGTTCCAAACGGTACTTAATTTTCTTACTGAATTTTTTACTCTCCAAAAACTCTTTCTTACATACACAAACCATCGGAACGCTCCTTTTTTATTATTTTTTTCGCTGTGGTCTGTAAAGTCTGCCCCGTGCGTTTTCTGCAACATTTGCTCCGTTGCCATCCTTTCGTCTTTCGCCAGCTCTCGCCCCTCTCCCCTTCGCCTCGCCTGCCCCTGCAGCCGACATGCCTGGCGGCCGGCCGGGCCGGGCCGGGCCGGCCAGGTTGAGAGTGATAACATCAAGAGGTGCTCTCCCATTGAGCAGGACAAACACAGTCACACGCACACACACACACACACGTATGCGAGAGAGACGTCGACCGGAGACACGGCGATTTATGCCTATTGCTCCGATACTAAAGTATAAAACTTGCATCGAGGGACTCAACGCCCCAGTGTAGCCACTTGACGCGACTCGCGCGGCGTAAAAAAAAAGCAGCGGACTGCTATTTTTTCGGAAGGCAGAGCTGAGCTGCCAGGAAGGTTGGGCGAAATTCGCCGACTGACGCGTGCGTAGAGCGAGCTGCATCGACGCCTGCCAACTAGGCAGTCCCCTGCCCCTGCACGAGTGCGCAGATGTTGCCTAGAGGGCAGGGGGGATACGCGCCCGCTGCACACACGGGTGTTTTCCGGCGGTTTTTGTCTAGCCTTTTTGGCACGTCGGAAAGGCGTGATGTATAGCACGTTCCTGTCGAATTTGACTGTACGGGACAGCGGGGGGTAGCGTCGGCGCCGGCGCCATGCCGCAGCCGCAGCGAGCGGCACTAGGCCGCGCTAGGTTCCCTCCGCCGCCGCTAGGTGTCGCCAGCGCGCGCGGGGGAGGCGGGGCGGACACCTGCTGGTGCTGAGGGAAGAACTAACAAAGTTGCTGTAAAAAGTTTTTTTCTCCCGATGCAATAATGGTATTTTCTTCTTTTTACAACCAGAAAATAGTCCTGTAGAAATGATCTACTACATAGTCTCAAAATTATCCGCCTCTCGAAGCTAATAAAAAAGGGCTCAAGCTTCTAATTACAATTACAGAAAATACAAAAAAAAAAAGGTTTACCAAAAATTTAATATATTCATTAGCACTGCGAGTTCGTTCCCGGGCAGCCCCGGCCCCGGCCACGGCGGCGGCGGATTAAAAGTGCATGAATCGCGAAATGCAAACACCTTAGGCTGCTTACCCAGGGCCAGGCCCGGCCCTGCCGCCCTGCTGATCAGCGCGCCGCCCCGCCCCGCGCCGGGGACACTCTGGCCCGAGAGATGAATATGTGCGAAAGAAAACAAACAAACAAACAAACAAACAAACAAACAAACAAACAAACAAACAAACAAATGTCGGCCGGCCGGGAGGCAGCGGCGCGCACACGGCGCGGATAAATAAGACAAAACGGCTGAGAGGGAGAAGTGAGCCCCGGGGTCGGCGCGGCGTGGCGTAGCGTGGCGTGGTCCTCCCCCGCGCGGCGCGGCGCGCTGGAGTCGGTCCGATCCCGAGAGCGCGCGCCCTCGCGCATGCGCACGGGGACCGTCCCAATTAGTGAAAGAGTACCGTGGGGCGGGGCGGGGCGGGGCGGGGCGGGGCGGGGCGGGGGCTCAGGAGGAGTGCCCTGCCCGGAGGAGCGGGGCGGAGGGAGCGGGACACCACGACAGCGGGCAGCAGGGTGCGATCGCGATTCCGTCCCTTCCAGGTGATCGCCGTGGATGTCCCGTCCCGTCCCGTCCCGTCCGGCGACCGGAGTCCTGTTGCGGCGCGCTGCTGCACCTCCGCGACGACGACCCCCCCGGCCCTCGCGCCCTCGCGCCCCCGCGCCCCCGCGCCCCCGCGCCCCCGCGCCCCTGCGGCCCCGCGCGCTCCGGCACTCCGCGGTCCTTCCGGAGGCAGCGAGCGAGGGGTGGCGTCGAGTGCCGGGACGAGGAGGGTGAGAACCAGGAGAGCGTGGGAGGATAGGGGTCGCTCTCGCCACTCGACGGGGTGCCGAACGCCCGCTACCCACCCCACCCCTCGCGGGGGCGGCACGCCTCTCACCGCAGGAACGCCTAGGCCTAGGATCGGTACACCGAGGAGGAGGACTGGGAGGAGGAGGAGGAGGAGGAGGAGGAGGAGGAGGACGAGGACGAGGAGGAGGAGGAGGAGGAGGAGGAGGAGGAGGAGGAGGAGGAGGAGGAGGAGGAGGAGGAGGAGGAGGAGGAGGAGGAGGAGGAGGAGATTTGGAGGTTCTCGGTGGGATGAGCCGAGAGGGGTCCTCGTCCGTTCGGAAAGCGCGATTCGAATAGCGGGGCGCATGGGGGGGGGAGGGGGTACAACCGGGCGGCTCTCCTGCAGCTCAAAGCGGAGGAGAGGAGAGGAGAGAGGGGAAATACAAATATATGTGGGGGAACAGGTCGCCGCGCCGCGCCGCCCCGCCCCGCACGGGCCGGGCGGGCTGCCGGAGGTTGTCTTTTGCGGGGGTAAATATAACGGAAAAGACCCCCCATGTGAGGGTGTGCGTAGGGGCGGGGGTGCGCGCAACAGCAAGGGTATGTCTCCAAACACCCCCCGCCGGGTGCCCCCGCCCCGCCCCGCCCCGCCCCGCCACCCCACTCCTCTCTCTGGCACGGCAGCCCTTTATCAATAACAAGTAACACGCAGCGAACAACACGGCCTTCACCGCAGCACAGCCACCCTGCTTGGAAAGAGGGAGAGAGAGAGAGAGAGAGAGAGAGAGAGAGAGAGAGAGAGAGAGAGAGAGGGAGAGAGACGGGCGTGCTGTGGGGTGGAGCGCACTGCGGAGTAGTACTTTGGAGCACCCCCCGCGGGGAGAGCTGGCGGCGGCTCTGCATTCATTCACGTTTTACACAGACAAAAATAAGTTTGAAAAAGCATATTTTTTCCTTCTTTTTATTTTTTGCAATGTTGCGTTTGTGAAATTAAGCTTTTGTGGAGTACCAAGCCTCTACAGTGCCACCCTCAGCAGCTCAGACTGACCCACCTGCTTCGTTGTCGATGTGAGAAAAGAAAGAAAATAAAAAGTCGGAATTAACATGAGGGTGCTATTGTTCGGCCGCGCTCGCCCCGCACGGCACGGCACGGCACGGCACGGCCGCGGAGCGGAGAGGAGTGTCTTCTTGGGCATCGGGATGCTGCCCCGGCCCGGCATGGACCGCGCCAGCAGAAGTGTTGTTTTATGTGGGGAGAGGCAAACGTCTCGTTGGGGCGGTTGCGGCGGTGCGGTCGCGCCCCACCAGGTACCCTAGCGCCAGCGACCCTCCCCCCTCCCTGCCCCCCCCCCCCCCGCCCCCAAGCAAACACTGACGCTGCGGAAAGACAGGTGCAGGTCACAATGAAGATGAGAAGTTATGTTTTTTATGCCTTTTTTTTGCCTCTGAGAGAGGTGGTTTTCAATGATATCGGCTTCCCCGCCTTCGGTCATGCGGTCAGATTCAAGTCAAGAGGCCCGCTGTGCTGAAGTTACATATCAATGCGATCTTACATTTTTTTTCCCTCGAGTGCTATGCTTAGCCAAAAGTATGGCTACAGGTTGTATTCCATAAGAATCACTCATCAAAAAACATTTTTTTAAAAATGCGACAACTTACGCTAGCAGATTTTTTTGTCTTCCCAAAGGCTCTGCCGTGGAGATCTCGCCTCCCATCCCCTACTCCGGAGGGGCGCATCGAGGAGGAGGAGTGTTGAGCAACCTCGCGGGGTGGGTTCCCCGCGCCGGCGTCGCTGGGGCCGGGGCTTGGGGGGGGGGCGCTCTTGTGACTGCAGCGATACCAGAGGCCGGCGCCGATGCGGGCTCACGATATCGAGGACAGCGACAGCCGCACCTCCTCCACCATCTTCTTCTCCTTCTTCCCCGTGGCGTGGCGCGGCGTGGCGTGGCGCGGTGCCCTGCCAGCCGTCAGACACCGTGGCGCCCGGCCGGCCGGTGCGCCTGCAGTACCCGTACCAGTACCCGCTGGTACCCGCCTGCCCCGCCCGCCCCGCCCCGCCCCGCCCTGCCCAGCCCGTTGTCCTGTCACCCCCGCCCGGCCCCGCCCTGCCCCGCCCTGCCCCGCCCTCCTCGGGTTCGTTCGCTGTCGATACGGCGAACGTCGGGTGTAAATCTCTCCCGCTCCGCCTGTTTCTCTCTGCCGCGTGTCCGAGAAATAAATAAAATTCGAACGGCGCTATACGCCCGTCGCGTCGCGGGCCTGACGTGGTCGGCCTCCACCCCGAGACCGGCCCGGCCCGGCCCGGCCCGGCCGCGGCCATGCCCGAGCTGCGGAGAAGAATACACCCCTTTTTATTCACATTTTTTCTTCTGCTTCTTCTTGACAGATGCTGCTTTTTTTTTTTGGGGGGGGGGGGTGGGGGGTCGGCAACACCACGCGGACGGGGGACAATCGGCGGGGCGGCGGGCGGCGGGCCGGGAGGAAGAAGGGAGGCACTTGTCGTCGACGCGGACATGACCCGGGCGCGCGCCCCGCCGCGGCCAGGGCCCAGCAGGGCCGGCTTATCTCGGCTCCGCCATGCGACGGGGTGAGCTTGTATCTCTCATCACCCCCGCGGTGTGGTGTGGTGGGCCCCCCGCGAGGTAATGGACCGTGGTGGGCGCCACCCGAAGTTTGACAAGTGGCCAGGTGCGGGCGGGGCGGGCCGGGGCGGGCTGAGCACGCTGCCAGCGCGAGTCACGGCCGGCTGGAAAACCCTCGACGGGCGCAAGTTGGTCGCCCTCTGACCCTGAACCTCGCGCGAAATCTCCTTGTCATGCACTGGAAACCCGAAGTGTGCCACTGTCACAAACTTGTCAGCGTGTCGATTTTATATTTATTATTTATTATTATTTTGAGTACATGTGTATAACAAGTTGTGACTTTTTTGAGGATTTCCTCTTGTATTTATTATTTATTATTATTTTGAGTACATGTGTATAACAAGTTGTGACTTTTTTGAGGATTTCCTCTTGAAGGGAAAAGAGCTCAGAAGAAAATCGAGCCGGCTGACTGCGCCCCCTCCCCCCCTCTCCTCACTCCGTGTCGGACAGCCAGTGCATCGCCGGGTCGCGCGCGCGTCAGTAGTGCGACAGCTCCCGTCCGAATCGCTCGTATTTCTTATCTTATTTTTCGCGGGTCGTCATGAAACCGCCATGTAAGAAAGTGGTCCGCCGCGTCTCAAATAAGCGGCTCGCCTCCGCCCGGTTGTGCAACGGTCGATCTAGTGCGTGAGAAAGTGTTTTTTTTTAACCCAGCAAACAGCCGATCCAGTTCAAGTTTTAGGTTATGTCGGCGCGATGGTTTCCACACATCGCCCAGGTAAGGTAAGTGTCTCTGATCCTCGTTCATTTTGTATCGACTAATTATTTCGCAACAACTGAGGAGGGATGTCTAGAAACGAAGTTGAAAATAACTCGACATTCCTGCCGAAGGGTTTGTTTTTGTACGAACACCGCCGCCGCCGAGGCCTGCCCTGCCGCCCTGCCCTGCCCCGCGCCCGGCCGCCGAAAATAAAATAAAATTGTTGCTTTATTTTCTCCCACTCCCTCCTTAATACTACCCTCATAAAATAATAGCCTCACGCCGTACAATGGGCACAGGTAAGCCTTGCCTTTTCAAGGACCCGGCCGGGCCGGGCCGGGCCGGGCTGGGCCGGCGGCTGCTGCCCAGGGTCCAGAATAACTTATCCGGCGCCGCCGCCCCGCCGCCTCGCTCGCACCGGCTCCGAGCAGAGCTCGAGGATGGTTCCCACTTTTATTGGAATTTATATTTTTTTTTTCATCTCTCAAAATTTCGGCCACAGTAAATCACCCGAGTGTGCGTGTGTGTGGGAATGCCGCATGACGGTGCTGACCTCTCGTAACCCAACATTCGGTGGCCGCGGGGGCGGAGCGGGGGCGGGGCGGTCGCGGGGCGGGCACCATGGCTGCACCTCGGAGACACGTGTTTCGCGTTGGTTTTATCGTTTCTTTGTCCGCTGCTGCCGGCTTGTGCCCGCCTGCCTGCCGATTATTGTCAACGCCGCCGATAAATCGGGGCGCAACGCAATGGCGTCGTCGAACACGGGGCGTGGCGGGGCGGGGCAGGGCGGGGCGGGCCAGTGAAGGGCGACCCTGCTGCCAGGCCAGGGCGTGGCGAGAGCGATACGTAACGGGTTCAAGACCAACCCTGTAGCATATCGAGTCTCTCCCCCCGGCCCTGGCCCACACTGTTTTCCAGGTCGCCCTGCGCTGCGCTGCACTGCGCGGGACACCGACAGACCGTCAGACAGACAGGGGCCCTGCTGCTGGTCGATATTGTCCCTCCTGGGAGCGGGTCAGGTCGGTCCTGGACGGCGGTGGCCGTGTCCCGATAAGAACCTCGGTCAGCCCCGCCGCGCCCAGGGCACCGGGCAGGGCAGGGCGCACCGGGGTGCGACCAAACAGGTTCTTTGGCCGCTCTGCGCTGCGCTCCTGCACCGGGTAGTACTTCCCTCCCAGCCCGGCCCGGCCCAGCCGGGCAGGTGCCGTACGGAACGTTAGGACCGCTCCCCGGTGGGGTTAGCCCCCCCCCCCCTGCGGGCCCCGCCCCCCCGCCACCGCGGCCCCTCCAGCAGCCCTATTGCTATTCGCCTGGGGTCCCGCGACACGGCGAGCCGGGGCCCCAATTTCGATAGAATTTATGAATAAAATATCAGGGCTCGCCAAATATGTAGCGGCCAATAAGGAAGCTTGCCACAGGCTCTCCTCCCCCCCACCCCCCTTCCACTCTGTTCCCTCTCCCTTCCACTCGATTCTCCGCCTCTCATTCCTTTCTCTTCCGCCCCCTCCACACGTCTCCTGTTCTCTCTCCCTCTCCCTCTCTCCCTACCTCTCTCTCTCCGACGACAAAGGGATGCCTCGGGGCCGAACAGAACCGAACGGCTGAACGTGCCCCATATATTAGAGAGGGGCCGGCCGGGTCCCTATGGACATGCCGTCCATCTTACCGTTGTTGGCTAAAACAGACGCTCGCTCGGTCAGGAGCAGGCCGATCAGGGGGGCAGCTGGTCCCCGTCCCGCCCCGCCCCGCCCCACCCCGGGAAATGTTTACATGAATTAATTGAATGCGACTCCGTCCGTCCCGACCTCAGCCGGCCCGGCCCGGCCCTGCCCGGCGGTGCACGTTGCACTCGATGTGCACTCGCTACCGGGACTCGATGTATCGAGTGCGCGCCGCGCTGGCCTCCTCCGCGCGCACACGGACACGCGCACGCGCGCGCGCGTGCCGCGGCGGCGCCCGGGAGGCAGGCAACCCATCCGACACGCGTGCAGCGCGCCGCGCCGCGCCACTACCGCATCCTCGCGTATTTTATTTATTATTCCCGTTAACCGTGCGCAAGTGATTTTTTGTGAAAAAGAGAATTATTTTTTTTATCTTAGCGGTGTCTCCGCGCGCTGCGTGACGGATCCCGTCCCGTCTCGTCTCGTCCGCGCTGCGTGCGCTCAGCATTGCTGGTCCAGGCAGCAGCAGCAGCAGCGGCGGGGAATTTAAATTTCGCGTGCGACGGGACAGACGCGGAGCAATTCGCTAGGCAGGTAGTCTCCCGGCGCGGCGGCGTGCTTAGCGGCCCGGCCCGGCCCGGCCGGCCGGCGCGACTGTGACGGCCCGCTCCACGCACGTCCTGCATGCTGCACCGGGATGCACTCGCGCCCGCCCCGCCCCGCCCCGCCCCGCCCCGCCCCGCCAGGCGCGCACTGCACTGCCACTGCCGCCTCTGACCTCGTTGAATGTATTCAGCAGCGTCTCCTCTCCTCCCCTCTCCTCTGGCTGTTTTAGACTCGGCCAGCTGTTTTATACATCGGACGGGCCTGCTTGTCGTTGCGCAAAGCCTCGGCATCAAGGCAGGTACTAACATTATTTTTCCTCGTTTTTCTTTTTTTTAATTCTTAAATTAAGCAAGGTAGTAACCCCCGCCCCCCTTTTTTTTAAACAAAAAAAAAAATGCTTAAATTTTTTATGCTAACGGACGATCCCTCCCCCTCCCCCCCCTTTCTTGAAAAAAAAAAAAATCCTATTTTTTTTTAATGCAGTTGTGCACTAGAAACCAAAGTGTGTAAACAACGTACACTAGTAGGGGTATGTAAAAACTCGTACGTTTTACTGGATCGAGTAGAATTTTCCTTGAGATTTCACGATCAAGACTTGAAGGGACAGGTGTGCAAACGGAGAGTCACACACCTATACGAGTGTGCGCGCAACATGGACACATTTCGGTTTCCGCACTTTGGTCTCGCTCTGCTCGAGATGATCGATTCCGCTGGACTAAGGCCTTATTGGTAGGCACCGCGTGGCCTGCCCCTGCGGCGTGGCGCGGCGTGGCGTGGCGCGGCGTAGCGTAGCGTAGCGCGGACACCTGTCCATTCACATGCCTGTGCTAAATACAGAATGAGCTCGGGGCTGGCGGCAGGCGCGGCGGCACTCCGCTGCGCTGCCTGGCGGGTATCACGGCCCCGCCCCGCCCCGTCCCGCCCCGCCCCGCCCCGAGGCTTGTCACCTCCCCCCCCCCCCCACACTCCTCGCCTACTCTCCGCCCCTCCCCATCCCCCTTTTTGCTTTCCGAAGTGTTCCCGTTTCGGTCCTAAGTGTCCTCACCCCCCCCCCCCTCCACCTCCGCCGCGCTGTCAGCTGAAATCGCGATCCTTGATCTGGATGCGGTCGGCGGGGCGGGGCGGCGCGCTGGTGTCGGTCACTTGTCGCACGACCGGCACACGCAGCACACCAGTGGCAGGTGGAGCCGAGGGGGAAACACCTCCAAATTTTGGTGTACAAATGTCGTGAATTTAAGTGGATTTTTGTTGATTTTTTTTCTTACAATTTTTACTCTGATTTTTTTCTAATTTTTTATGATTCTTCGCGAATATTTTTATTTGTAGTTTGTAAAAAAAAACCTGCAAGTCAATTATGTCTCCCATCGGCTCAACGCGCGGTCGCGCTGCAAAGGCGCGCAGTGCAGTGGAAGCGTAACCTCCATTTAATATTCCCGAACCTCGTTGATCCTTCTCTCCATCATTATATTCCCGGCGACCTCTCGCGTAAGCGGCCGCCCCCGCGGTACTCACTCATTTCTCGTGGTCGGCGCCAATGTGAATGGACGCGATGGTCGGGTCGTTTCGGAAGTCATTTGTTTGCGACCCTCTGCTCAGGCCGTCCCACGCGGCGGGGCGGGGGCCTCGGGCGCCCCGCGAGAGAGAGAGAGAGAGAGAGAGAGACAGACAGACAAGTGAATTTAAAGTATCGTAGGCGGCTGGGCCGTGCTGAGCTATCTGACGTGCTTTCTATACTGAGTATGAATTTCAATGCGTTTTATACTGCGTGCCTAACAGGGCAGGGCGAGCGAAGTGTACGGAACACATTAAAAAGTTTTGGCTTATTTAGATTAGGCTTTAGACAAGATATGAGGGACGATAGTGTAGAAGTGTGCGAGCAACGCTCGCGCCGCGGGGGTACCGACCGAGCCAGAGAGAGAGAGAGAGAGAGAGAGAGAGAGAGAGAGAGAGAGAGAGAGAGAGAGAGAGGGAAAGAGAGGTTGCCTCGATAAATCAAAACGCTCAACATGTCATTCGTGCACATCCAGAACGTGACGTGCTTCCCTCTCTCCCCTACCCCTCTCCCGACTGGACGCTAAGCAAACACAGGCCCCGCCGACTTCAGAGAGAGAGAGAGAGAGAGAGAGAGAGAGAGAGAGAGAGAGAGAGAGAGAGAGGCGCCCCGAGAGGCTGCGGAGAAGCCGCCCTGCCCCCACCACTCGGCCCCCGGGTGGGCGGGGCTCCGGCGCCCGGCGGACCAATGGCGTCCCGCGCCGGCCGCCGGCCCGACGACGAGCTTGGGCGCGTCGCCGCCGGGGAGCGCCACCGTCGCGGCTCGAACCGGCCGCTCGACCTGCCGCGTGCGAGCGAGAGGGAGAGAGCGAGCGAGTGCGAGCGAGCGAGCGAGACCGGCTGCGGGGCGGGGCGGGGCGGGGCGGGGCGGGTGTTCTCGCTCGCTCGCCGGCTGGCTCGGCCGGCCCGGCCCGGCAGGCGCGGGCGCTCACTCCGCGGACGACCTCCGTGCCGAGAGAGCCTGCCGTGCGGTGGGCCCAGGTCGCTGCCGAGGAGCTCGGGCTCACGCGTGTGTTTCGTGTACGGCGCCGGCGTGGCGTGGCGTGGCGTCGTCCGGGCGTGCGCAGTGCGATTGCGCTACTCCTCCACCCCCACCCCCCTGTGTGCGTCACCCACCCACCACCGTCACCACCCCCTTGTCACCCCCTTAAAGGATGACGCTGTCGATGATGCCGGCGATGACTGAAGAGCGCCCCCAGGGTCATCGCTAGTGCGAGTGCAGTGCTCTGTGTGTGTGAGTGAGTGTGTGTAGTGCTGCCCGCCCCGCCCCGGGCCCCGAGCGGCAGCTGTGGAGGACGAGGACGCCGTCAGACACCTAGAAGCGCGCGGCACCGGAGCCCCCATGGGAGTGTATGAGAACCAACCAGCACAACGCACCGGGATGCATTGGGTGAGTAGCATCTGTCATCAGTACTGTCATCCGGGTAGTTAGCATTCGAAATGAGTTGTTGTAGTTGGGCAGGACACTTCATTGTTCTGTTTCTTTTCCACATTTCGGTTACTGCGCTTTTTTTGTGTTTGTCCGACGGATTTCATTCAATAAGGGGTTTAGACTGCTACGAATGTGTACGGATGGGAACCTTAACGCCCGTTGCATAGTGCAAAATGACGTTTTAAATGAAGACTTTAAGCCTCTCAAGTACTTTTTCTTACGACCTGGGGTACCTATGCTGACACTTGTCATTTTTGCGGGTGAAGTTTCCAATTCGCGTGTGAGGACGTGATGTAAGTGCCCCCTGTTCCGCATCCCTACTCTGCCACCTCTCAGTGCTTCTGAAATGTTGCTCAGTGCAGGGAGACCGGAAGTGGGGCGTTATCAGGATTTTGATAGCCGGCGTCTGCCGGCGGCAGAAACAAAGTACCACTCCCCGGACGCCATTTCAAATGCGATGACCCACTTGCCGCGGGGTGAAGGAAACAAAGATGACAGTATTCTATACGCTGCGCAGGGATAGATAAAACGAACATTTGCCGTTCGCGTTCGCCCAGCTCCGGGTACAAAGGATAAAAAAGAAATTTTACCAATGACGTTCTGTCATACAATAATGGTTTTGCCTCAATTAATACTGCGTCTTATCCGCGAGAAAAATACCTGGATATTGTTTTTTTTTTTTTTTTTGGTATGTAAACTTAAGTTTTGCATCATGTGAGGCAGGTGTCGCGGCCTCCTCATGCTAATGTGTTGGGGCGTGGCGGGGCGGGGCGGGGCGGGCCGCTTCCACACCTAGTTCCATTCCTTAACGATTTGCGTGCAAACCGCTCCGCGCGGCGCCGGCCTGCCGGGAGCAGCTGTCATTCGCTTTAATTCGGCTACATTGTGGCGACCGTCAGGTACTTATGAGAACCGGTACGGGTACCGCGGGTACGGGCCGGGCGTGGTCTGTTTTACTTTTATAGGGAAACGAGGCGGGGCGGGGCGGGGGAATCGGTTCAGTTTCTGACCATGACCGGCCGGCCGATACGTATATCGTGGGATCGTTGCGATTTCATTCATTGAGACGGAAGCCTCCGAGAGTATTCGCGCGGACTGCTGTCTGTCTGCCCCGTCCCGGGCGGACCGACCGTTAGAACGTCATACCGAATATGGAGCCATAAAATTATTTGGTTTGTTTGGACGTCGTAAAAGCATTCGGCTCGTAAAGGCGTGCGCCCGACCATGTGTGCACGTGTGTGTGTCTGTGTGTGCTCTTTGGCTCTGGGCATTTAGGTAATGAGAAATTAAAAAGGAGTTAAAACAAACAATTATTTTCATAACTCGTGAAATTTATGTGATTCTGGCGGAACATTTTGTTTTTTTTTGCGCTGCTGGTATCTTTCGCTCGCCTCTGCGGCCCTACGGTCGCGTGCTGCGGGTAAACGGTCATACCTCCTTCGCGCCCCAATGGAATCCGTTGGGAAGGCTGAAAAGAAAAGCTCTGGGGGAAGCAGCGGCAAGCGGAAGCAGCAATGACAAGTGCAGTGTGATTCCCCCTCGTTTTACTGCAATATTACCTGCCTCCAATTATGTTCAAAATTTATCGTGCGGAACCGCATCAAATTATGTGAGTGCTTTTGTTTTTGATGGCGGAAAAATACCTCGCTGTGTGTGTGCGTGTGTGTGTGTGGCATTCGCTGGTGGTCGTGTGGTCCGGAGGTTATGCATTTAGGCCGTGTTGAAGTTCCGCGGGCGGCCGCGCTGGATCAGCCTGGTGGACATGGCACTTCGTGCCCCGGGAGCTGAGTTAGGCCCCGTCCTGACCACCGCCAAAGGACAAGTTTTAAGTGAAGTTAAGGATGAAAATACCTAAACCGCGGTGTGTCGACGCCTGCCGAGTAGGCAACACGTGTACGCAGGCGCGCGGCGGTTGCCTAGCGGCCAGGCGCGGCCACTCTACACCGGCTCCCGCACCGCCCTCTGTCTTTGATCGATCCCGCCGCGAGGTCGCGATTTCCAGGAGAAATATCAGAACCCTGCAGGGCATTCCAGGCATTCGCAGGAGGGTTGGCCGGTGGCCCCCTGGGAGCTGGGAGCGGGGGGGCGACTGCTCAGCGTGGAACTCAATGTCCCGGAACCATATCGTATGGGCTGCTTCATGGCCCTTGGCTGCCCAGGGCTGCGCAGGGCTGCGCAGGGCTGCCCACCGTGCCGCCGCCGCTGCCCCAACGCGTCGCGCAGTTCGTTTCTGATGTTCTTCCCTCACGAAGTCTTTTATGCACGCCATTACCACCCAAGGCGCGCCCTTCTGCTAACTAGTACAACATCCCGGCCGGGCGGCCGGCCGGGGGAATTTTATTGCACTTAATTAAATAATATGGAAAAAGTGCAGGCGGCCGCCGCTGCCTGCGCGCGCACGGGGCAAAAATGTGACGCCATATATTTCTCTCTCCGCGCAAGTCGTATTCTCTCCCCGCCGCCGGGCGGTTTTATGCGTGGCGCCGCGCCCCGTCATGTACTACGAGACGTACATCACACCAGCTACCGCCTGGGTGGCGGGGTGCACCGAGTGAGGATTTCATGACGGCCACTAGTTCATAAGCATAAAACATTTGATTTTCATTCAAGTTGTTCCGTGGCGGGGGGGTGTCTTACGCGAAAAATATCCCTTTTTTGGGTGTTTTCGTGCACGTCTTTGCGGCGGTCTTTTGTTTTTTGTTGGTTTTTCGGGGCGCGGATGTGAGACGGTTTACTTTTTGCTGTGTCTTTGTGTATAGGGGGAAACATTTTCCACCTCTTTCTCTCCTTCCTGCTGCCACTCTCATGTGGCGAAGCTGTGGGTGCAGGAGGAGCAACATATGTGTATCGGTCCAATGTGGGAGGGGCGACGACGGGAGGGAGGGAGAGAGAGAGAGAGAGAGAGAGAGAGAGAGAGAGAGAGAGAGAGAGAGAGAGAGAGAGAGAGAGAGAGCCGTGCTCCTGCTACCGGTTCGATCCCGCCTCCTGTTCCTCCTGCCCCGCCCCTCTCCGTCCCGCCCCGCCCCGCCCCGCTGGCGTTCGATAAGCTTTGTGTCAAACGAAAACTTATTGTCTCGCCGCCGAGTGACTACACAGTCAAAAGTTTAGTCAAAGAAATGTTACCTCGGGAAAAATCGGGATATTGCTGTAATTTTGCAGATACAGTCGCGAAGTATCGATTAATAAATAAAATGAAAGATTTTTGACAATATCGCAAAAATAGTAACAGTGCCAAAAATTGCGCTTTAGATAGAGTTAGTGCGCGGCATTTGCATCGAAAAGGAGAGGGGGGGGGGGGGGGGGAGCAACGCCATGGCGTGGCGATAATCGCAAAGAGAGCGTTTTGCGCCGTGCAGCCGCGCCATAGCTGCTATCGAAGCGGACAGGAGTTTTCAGTTAGCCAGCTGCTGGACACGAGTGCACGCGCGGGGCGGGGCGGGGCGGGGCGGGGCGGGGTGGGGCGGGGTGGGGTAGGGGAGGATGTCATTGGTTCCATCCATTCAGAGTACGTACTCGAAGACTGACGGGGTTGGGGCCCCAGCGGCTCGGGCCGGGCCGGTCAGCAGAGCGGACCTTGCTCCAGGTTTATTGCTCGACGGACCCCCTCAATACCCCCTCCGCCCCCTCCTCCGCCCCCTCCCTCCGCCCCCTCCCCTCCGCCCCCTCCTCCGCCCCCTCCCCTCCCGCCCCTCCTCTCTTCTCACCTGCCGTGCCGTTCATCAGTGTCTCATTAAAATTCGAGAGTCCCCTGTGTGTTCGTTGTTTCTGCTGCGCACGGCCCCACTTAGATTCTCCGTAAATTTTGACGTTGTGACGGTTTCCAAAGACGACGGCAGAATCTTTTTTTGGTCATATCGTCAGCGGCCGAAAAATAATTGTAAGTGTCCTTAAGAAAGTACTGTGCTCTTTTTGTCGTGGAGTTAAACTAGCTAAGTTCTCCGTGCGCGCTTGCTTGACGAACACAGACGGAGAGATATTTGTGACGAGCCTCATACATCGCTGTGACGAAGGAGAGTCTCTCTCTCTCTCTCTCTCTCTCTCTCTCTCTCTCTCTCTCTCTCTCTCTCTCTCTTTGGCTGAGGAGCGGGTCGGGTGAGCAACAAGGTTGCGGCGAGTGAAATATCAGGTAACACGGGCGCTCTCTGCACCCGCTGTTCCGCTCTGGTATTTGTCGCTCTCCAGCCTCTCCCCCTGGAGACTCCAGGAATCTCCCTGACTCCAGGACCCCTGGCGTTTTATTGGGCCGCCCCCTGCCGCGAGTCCTTGCGTGCGGCTATGGTAATGCCGGAGAGAGAGAGAGAGAGGGTGGGGTGGGGGGATTCACTTTATATAGGTGAGATCCGTTCGTCGCTTGCTCGGCCTTCCGTTGGGGCTCCGCCTGCGACGGCGCCTGCTGGTTGTGTAGTGGGCGTCACCGTGCCCCCTCCCCCTCCCCCGTCCCTGTCCCCTCCGACCTGGAGACACCCAGCCCAGCCGCTCCATCATCGGGGCCGTGCCGCTGGAGCTGGACCGTCACACACGTGTTCTCCCATCTGGTGACAGCACATGTGCGCGCAAGCCTGTTTGGGAAATTTTTATTGAAATTTAAATCGCGCCGAGATAATATCGATAAGTTCAAGACGTTCAACAGGAGTGGCGCGAGGGGGAGAGGCGGCGCCGAGCGCTGGCGGGGGAGGATCTCTCTCTCTCTCTCTCTCTCTCTCTCTCTCTCTCTCTCTCTCTCTCTCTCTCTCTCTCTCTCTCCCCCTCCTCTCTCTCTCTCTCTCTCTCTCTCTCTCTCTCTCTCTCTCTCTCTCTCTCTTTCTCTCCCTCTCTCTCTCTCTCTCTCTCCCTCCCTCTCCCTCGCTCTCTCCCTCTCTCCCTCCACCCTCTCTGTCACACACTCAGACGCACAGCCTCTGTTGTCGGTCGGCCGGTCGGTCGGTGGCTAGAGAGAAGCAA
The DNA here is from genome assembly GCA_033675135.1 of Frankliniella intonsa. Taxonomy (NCBI): domain Eukaryota; kingdom Metazoa; phylum Arthropoda; class Insecta; order Thysanoptera; family Thripidae; genus Frankliniella; species Frankliniella intonsa. The sequence goes on from CM066259.1 coordinate 3,327,685, forward strand.
ACGCTCCAATTTATCTTGTTCTTGCGACGTGTGTGTGTGTGTGTGTGTGTGTGTGTGTGCGTGCGTGTGTGTGACAGAAGACGTTTGGGCGACGGAGAGCGAAAGCGAGCCGGAGACGGAGGCCGAGCGGGGCCGGGCCGACATACAGATGGGCTCAAGCTCACCGGCCGACAGCGCGCGACAGCGCCTGCCTGAAATACATCCATACGGCGTGATGCTTCCGCCGACGGCCGACGCGTCGGTCGTCGACCCGCGGGGCGGGCAGGTGTCTCTGTCGCGTCCACCCACTGGACCAATCCAATGTCAATGAGGACAACTCTTTCGAGAAACTCCTTTCAAGAAACTCCTCTCAAGAAATGGAGGTATTTTCCTCGTTTTGAGTAGGGGACATTCTAAAAATCTGAGGAGTTTTCCTCAAACTGGAGAGTTTTTCAAAATTTTCCTTTTCCCTCTAAAACGCGAACATTGGGTTTTTATTCGCAGCAATCAAGTTGATGCTAATTTATGTCTCGAAAACGCCGCAGAAAAATGTTTTAAACGAAAAGTGGTCCCTAGCCGAGCGTCCGTTGGGGGGTCGGGTGTCCTTTTAAGGCCTTAATGTGATGTTAATACGGGCCGATGGTGGCGGGGCGGGGCGGGGCGGGGCGGGGCGGGGCGGGGGCGGCTCGGGGCGTGGCGACTGCCGGCGGCCCGTGCCTCGGCGCGTGAAAATGACGCGATAATAACCTTTCGCCTCGCCTGATCCGTGTCCAAATTAATTTGATATCGGAAGCAAGCGCACAATTATGGCGTGTGTGTGTGTGTGTGCGCGCGCGCGCGCCGGGCCTGGCCGCCGGGCCGGGTGTGAAGCCCACTTCAAACAGAAACGCCCCTAACCGCCGCACCGCCGCACCGCAGCTCCCGAGTAACCTGCCGGGCCGGCCCTGCAGTCAGTTGTCAGTCAGTTTGACAGCGCTGACGCCACAACAGACAGCTGCTGCTGCTGTAGGCGCAGCCCGCCCTGCTGCTGCTGCCACTGACTCCTCATTATATTATTTATATTTTGTTTTTGTTTTACTCCGTGCGAGTGCACTTTGCAATTAATACCTGATGAAGATGCGCCCGGGCCGAGCTTTGTGTTTGACGGATACCTGCCAAAAGCGTCTGCATGCATGCACCCGCGGGGCTGAGGTTTTGGGCCGGGCCGGGCTGGCATTAGGCGGCGCAGCGGAGCGGAGTTTGGCACGCGATTCAATGGCGAATCTGAGGTCTGGCGGGAGGAGGCGGAGCAGACGACTTCCTTGCGTTCTGCAAGGACGCGCGTCCAGGCCGGGGCCGGGGCGTCCTCGCCGGGGCCCTTCATGGCGACGAGCAGGGCGGCCTCTCGTTCAGGCTCGAAAACTTGTGTGCAGTGTCAAACACAAAAGATTTTCTCGGTTAATTTTTTTTTTCTGCGGTATCCTCTTTATTTTTACGCTGCAGGGGAGATGATTGACCGTGAAGGAGGCGTCATCGCGGGTGGGGCGGGGAGAGCGGCGGGGCGGGGCGGGGCGGGGCGGGGCGGGGCGGGGCGGGGCCTGTCTTCGAGCACGGCGTCAGCGGCGCCTGCTGGCGCCACCGAGCCATGCGCCACTGAACTTCCGTGACGGCGCGAGAGACTCAGCCGCCCCGCCCCACTCCGCCCCGCCCTCCCCGCCCCGCCCCGCGCGCCCTCCCTCCCCACTCTGTGCTCTGTCACCCGGCCGCGGGCTGGGCTGGGCCAGGCCACTGAGTAGAGCCCCTCCAGCCGCACGTGAAATTGGCTATTTAGGCGTAACATCAAAGAATAGCCCGCAAGTTAGCGTGGCCTGCTCCCTCTCTAGCAGCCTCCCTCCCTCTCCCTTCCTCTCCTTCCCTCCCTCCCTCTCCCTCTCCCTACCTCCCTCCCTCTCCCCCCCTCCCTCTCTCCGGGTCACGCAGCTCACGCGCGTGACGGCACGGGACCGGTCTGTGCCGCACGCACGGTATATATGGTGTCGACGCTGCGCGAAAGCCTAAGAGTAAAATTTTCTGTGAAGAATTTAAACCCGCATCTCGCGTCATCTACTGTCGTTACGTTTCTTTTCTATAACACTGTTTACTTTTAACGAAAAAAAAGTGGGGAAAAAAACTAAAACTGGAATTACGTATTAAGCCATTTTCTCGGACTGCTAAGAGCCGTCGCGAACGAAATTTGTGGTTGTGTGTGTTCTGCAGGCCGCTTCCACTGCACCGCAGTGCACTGCCCACGACTGCGAAACCGAATCTGAAAGGGAATCTGTGTCGGGGGTCGAGTTTTAATTTATTTCTTTTTATAGCGCCAACCTGTTGCGACTACTGTGGGGCGCGGTGGCGGCGGCGGAGGCGTGTCCCGATAAACACACACACACACGAGTTCGGGAAAAGGGACTGGAGGAGGAGGAGGAGGAGGAGGAGGCTCCGAGGCGGGTCGGGCTGGTCGCCACATCGCCTTCAGCGGGGACGTCTCCGAATCGGCCCCGCTGCTTCCCTTTATCCGGACGCACGCCGGTGTGCCGTGGGGATGACACGACCCGGCGCGTAAAATTGACGACATGATCGGGGAGAGGACCCCGTTCGCCGTGGGAGGGAGGCCCAGGCCCAGGTGGGTCCCGCCGGCCCCGGCCCGGCAGGCAGGGCGCAGGCCGCCCGTGGGCTCGGGGAGGGAGATGACTTCTTTTGGGTCTGTCTGGGGTCCCTCCCGGCAGGGACAGTCCCACCCAGCACCACACGCTGGAAATCCAAGTGTACGAATGTCGCTCACTTGTAGATGAGCGAATAAATTCACTCACTTGTAGGTGAGCAAATGACTATTCGCCGAGGGGGCAACCACTCGGGAAATCCTGTGTACAAACCTGCGGAAATCTCACTGAAATCCTCAGAAATCTCGATGAAATCCTCGGAAATCTCGATGAAATCCTTGGAAATTTAACTGAGAAATCTCATGAAATCTCATTGAAATCTTGTGAAATCTCATGAAATCTCAAGAAATCAAAGAGAAATCTTGTGAAATCTCATGATATCTCAGAGAAATCTTGTGAAATCTCATGAAATCTCAGAGAAATCTCTCAAAATCTAAGAGAAATCTTGTGCAATCAGTAGAAATCCCGTGTACACTAGGATGGGGAGTGGTTGCCCCCTCGCTATTCGCTCACCTACAAGTGAGTGAATTTATTTGCTCACCTACAAGTAAGCGATATTCGTACCCTTAGATTTCCAGTGCAGGGGTGCCCTCTGCGTGGTGCCCCTTGCTGGTAGGCAGACCCGCCACACTGTAACGTGTTCCCTGAAACGCCCGCCCGCCCGCCCGGTACGGAGTGTAATTGTTTCGTGTCGTACAACAGGAGTAATAATAATTGTAACGCTGGCGGGGCGATGGCGACGCCGAGATGCGATTCTCTGTCAATAATTACGGGGATCTCTGCCTTTTTCGTGTGAGGCGGACCGCCGCGCGTAATTGCAGGCCGCTAACATTGTCTTTAAGGTAGTCCGACTGGAGCAGCGGCAAGTACAACTTTCGTGATTTTTCGTGTCCGTGCGGCGTGCCGTGCCGTGCTCGCGTGCGCCCGCGTGCTGCGATGCGTGCGTAGTGTGGCCCGTCGTGCTGGTGGCCCTGTGGCCCTGTGGCCCGGCCTGCCCGTCTTTATCAAGACATCTCGCTGTCTCTCTCGCTCGCGATGGTATCGGCGCACCCCGCCTGGCCTGCGTGGCACTGCAGCCAGCGAACCGGTGGTGGTGGTGCTGGTGCTGCTGGCGGAGAGGACACCAGCCCTGTACCTGTCAAGGACTTCCAGGGACCTTCCGGGAACATCCTCGGGGCAGTGACTGCACACTGTGTGTGTGTGTGTGTGCGCACGAAATGTTGCAGCGGCTGGCTGGACTTGAGCCGATGTCCTGTCCTGCCCGTGGCGATGATGCCTCGTGGAGCAGTAAAAGAGTTTGATGGTGATCGGACCCGCGCCACAAACTGCGCGGACCTTTGCACGGGCCGGGAAAATAAAATGAGAATTAGACAAGTTTTGACGAACGTACGTATAGCGAAGTCGTGTGTATGGATGCGGCCCGGTGCGACTCCAGTGCGGAGCGCCGCCCCCTGGTGGTCGTCGCCGTGGTCTAGTGACGCCCGCGTCTCGGTCCGCGTGCCGAGTCCTTCACAGCCGCGAGTCAATTGAAATGCGATCCCAGCTGTGTGTGTGTGTGAGAGAGAGAGAGAGAGAGAGAGAGAGAGAGAGAGGCGCGCGTGACGTGCGAAACACGTGCGTAATTACTGTGATATTTGCACCTGGGTGGAGACGCGCGGCTCGACGGACGCGACGAACACTGTACAGACGGACGGACGGACAGAGTGACGATGGGTCCGTATCGAGTGGCTATATCACTCCCTGTATCCGGCGGCCTCTGGCCCGGCCTCTGGCCCGGCCCGGCCAGCCCCGGGTGAGGAGTGACTCCTTCATGTCGCCGTCCGTCCCCATCTGCCGCTTACGTCCTCTATAAACGTTATCGAGAGGATCTCCCCCGCCCCGCTCCACCTGACGTCGCGCGGACCGGACCGGGCCGGACCGGGCTGACGGAGCGGTTACGAATTCTCTGTGACGATGTAACGAAATTTTGATACGGCCACGTTATTGCTTTAGTTTTTTATTTATTTTAACGCGAACGTAAAAATTTGTTTGAAAAGTACTCTGGAAAAACTAACGTGACATGCGTGTGATGCCCCTATCCTTTTGCATGGGGAGGAGTGCATCAAGAAACGTTCTCTCCAGAGAGTGCATGATAATGTGTGACACATGTCACACTTGTTTTTCCAGTGTATTACGGAAAAGATTGAGCTGATTGTAGTACGCGATGTCTTGCAGACAGGCAGGCAGGCACGGCCAAGGCGACGCCTGGTGATTTGGACCGTTCATGGAGGGTAATCATAGCCTATTGGGGGCAGGTGGTTTGAGAGGGCTGCGGGGGAGGTGGTGGGCGAGGGGGTGCGGCGAACAAAAGCGGCAACAGGCAATGTCACTGGGGTTGCTTGGGGTGGGGCGGGGCGGAGCCGGGGTCCCCGGGGCAGGACACGCCAGGGCACGCGGGCGGGGTGGGGCGGGGCGGGCAAGATCGCCTCCCGAGATACCCGAGTCAGCCAGCTGACATGGACGACTAACTCCTCTCTAGCTCCGCAGCCTTTGGCCGCCTGTGCAGACACCTAGCGCGCCTGCTCCCCCCCCCCCCTCCCTCTCTCTCTCTCTCTCTCTCTCTCTCTCTCTCTCTCATTTTATTTGGATCCTCGCTCAGTGCTGAAAACAATAAACCGTCCGCGAGATTTGCTTTGAAAAATAGTAGAAATGCGTGTCTCGGCTCCTCTGAGTTACGCGCTGCTTGTCTTCATGTCGATGCTACCGGCTCTCGCTGCTCCCGCGGGTGGGCGTGGTCCTCGCTCTGCTCTCGTGCTTCCGTCCTTGTCGCACTTGAGGCGGTGCCCTATGCTGAGCCTGGCAGCGCCCCATGAGTGCGACAAGGACAGACCTGTAGGTCCGCGCGCGAGGCTGCGCGTCTGTCGGCGAGCTGCTTGGTCCAGGAGGCGGTCATCTGGTCTGGTCTGAGTCGTCCCATATCAATCTCCTGACCGGCCCTGGGCGGGGCGGGGCGGGGCGGGGCGGGGGCAGCACTGCCCCGGATGAGTCACTCTTTTCTGAGTTATTCCATCCGCTGCGCCGCGCGCTCTCTGCTGCACTGCTGCTGCTGTTTGCACGCCCGTAGGCCCCGTAGAGCCCGTAGCGCAGCACGTAGAGCCGCAGTGCGCCGGCCCGCCGGCGGGCGGGCACGTACGCACGTACGCGCGTGATCGTATCGCCGGCCGGCATCGCGCAGACTCCCACCGCTGCACCTCGCTCCCGCTACTACGCTCCGCCGCGAAAAGTCTTCTTTCAGACGAAAAAGAAACAAAGCTTTTGGCGGACTATATGGCAACTAAACCATAGGCAATATTATTTTTCTCTCAAATTATATTGTTTTTCATCGTTCTTTCCAGTTTTGTTTGTGAAATTTTAAAAATATTTTCCCCCTAAAATATTTAATTTTTTTCCCCTTAAAAGTTCTTCACAATTTTTCATGGAAAACGTCAAGTATTTTGAAACTTGTTAAATGTCATCTTCGACAGTACTATATACGGGTGGCGAGGCGGGGCGGGGTCGGGCGGGGCGGGGCGGGGCGGGGCCTGCCCGTGTACGGCAGTCCATCGCTATCATTAGCAGGTACAACTGGTGCAGCCGGGAGCCGGCCCGGGGCCCGGCCGGCCAGACGTGTCGTGCAGAAGTGGCGCTGCCGCGATTGTCTGCGTACGTGTGTTTCGATAGCATCGACTCTATCGCCGGTGATGATAGTGGTGTGCTGCCTCCTGCAGCCTCTCGATGCTCGCCGTCGATAGAGTCGATCTCCTCCCGCGCTGCGCTCCGGAGCCTCATGGACCCCCGCCCGCGATCCAAACAGTTGATTTGCTCTCGATCGCGCGACGTGGATTGATCTTTCGAGCCTAGAGATGAGAAGAAAAAAAAGAACCGGGGCGTATTACTTGACCTGACATGTTTTATTATTTTCGCGTCTCGCAAATGAGGGTAAAAAAAAATGCAATAATGTAAAAAAAACAAGAAGAGGAAATTGTCGCGTTTCAGAATACACGAGGCTGCCTTTACACGTTACGTGCGAGTCGTTGCTTTATTTAATTATGGAGTGCATTACGCTTCCTCCTCGAGCCGTGTCGGCCCGCCCCGCCCCACCCCGCCCCCACCCCGCCCAGCCCGTGTTTGGGACGTACCGGCCGAACAATGGTGGCGATCGTCCCGAAAATGAAGGTGTGTGTGTGTGTGCGCGGGGGTGGTGGCGGCGGGAGGGGTTATGGTAATGGCACCGTTGTCCACGCCCCGCCACGGTGCAGCGGCGGTACGCGTCGTTGGGGCGACGAAGTAGAAAATAAGGATGCATTTATGACCCCCGCTCCGCGCGCCTCTCGCCCCGGCCTCCCTTAATATCATTATTATTATTATGATTATTATTATATCGCAAAATGAAATGTGCGGTGTGCAAGCTGGTGTGGAGTTCAATTACGACCGGCCCGCGATTATAATACGGAGCTGCGCTGCCTCAACTTTGGACGTACGCGGCGTAAAGCGAAAGTTTTTATCTTTTTATAATATTTGGAAAGCTGTATGTAGAACTGCCAAGAATTTCGGACCGAGTCACCGGTTTTTTTCTTCCCCTCGTCAGTATACTTGATCACTCAGTCGGACACTTTGACCTGCCGTAAAAGTGTGAAAGTTTCCTACGACCTTCACACTCTTGAATCAAGTGTAGTACAAAAAGTGAATTGACACACCTACAAGTGCGCGGCATTCACGCATTTGTGACGCGCCGCGCTGTCTCCCGAGGAGGAGGAGGTGGCGGAGGAGGTCGGGTCGGGGAGTCGGTCGACTTGACTTTTTGGCGCCTGTCACTGAGCTGTCAGTAGATAAATAATCGTGTTGGTAGTTTGTCCACGCGGATGCCGCCCCGCTCTGCTCCGCTCGGAGGACGCGACGCGACAGCAGGAATCAAAAAGCGATTATGGATGCTCAGGGTTTTTTTTTCCTTCTTTTTTTTAAAAACATATGCGCCGCGGTTGCGGGTCTGCGCCGGGTGCCCCGGGGGCACGGCGATATGGCGCTATTATCGCCCATGGGGTCACGCCCGCGGGGAGAGAGGGAGAGGGAGAGAGAGAGCGCTGAGAGTACCCTACGCTGAAGCCGTGCCAAAGGTGTCGCAAAGCTATTTTTCGGTAAAATCTACTGCTACTTTTCCGTAAAATCTACAGCTATTCTGCCTTAAAATCTACAGCTATTTTTCCTACCACAGCAAAATGATGATAAAATAATGGCATATATAGCAAAGAGTGTGTTGGACTTAACCTTGCACTCGAGGTGACGGGCGGGGCACAGGGAGGCAATGACCGAGCCAGGGCTGCCGGGCGGTCTGCCCCAAGTGTGTGAGTGTCACACAAGTGTGTGAGTGTCACACACACACACGTCACGTGGTATGTGTCTGTGAATTTCCATCCGCACGCCGGAGCGAGTAGAGGTGCGAATATTCCTGCTAGGAATTTGGCGCACTTGTGTTTTCTGTGTGAAGACGCTTGGCTGCCGCGCCGCCGCTGTATATAGTATTTCGTGATGAGAGCTGTTATCAACTGTCTCGCGACTCTTCAAAGCTTGCGGCAAATTTCATCATAAAAATATAACGCTAATAATAACAATAATAATAATGATTGAGATTGTGTTTTGATGAGGAAGTGACACACACTCACTCACCCACTCACCGCGCGCCTGCTTGTAGTTTTCAGACGAGCGCAATAAAGATTAGGGCTAATTCATCAGCGTGCCGTTTAAAAACAATTTCGAGTCATCGCGCCACGGGCAGAGCGCGGGCCCTGGCGGGGGAGAAAGAGAGAGAGCGATAACGATAACGCCCGTCGCCGATAACGTGACGAAATATCGTAGATAGTCGGCCACGATGACCGCCGCGCTGCAGCCGGCCCAGTCGACTGTGCGTGGCGCGGCCGCACTGACTAATTTCTCGGAGGGGAAGGAAGGAAGGGACAAAAATGACGCACATCCGACGATGAAAGCGGTCATGGATCTTATTTTTTTGTCCCCGCCTCTCTGCGGCAGCGGCGGCGCGTAGCTTTGGTGGCGAAACTGAAGACGCGACAAGGTGTCATCCATTTACCTCAATTTCGCTTTTTTTTTTGTTGGTCCCCCCACCGTCTTTGTCTTTCTCTTATCCTGCTCCCTCCTGCGCCGTGAGAGAGAGAGAGAGAGAGAGAGAGAGAGAGAGAGAGAGAGAGAGAGAGAGAGACGGCAGAAATACAGGGGCCCGCGCTCTCGGAGCGGGCTCTGTGTCGTGCGACGTATGTCCTGCGATTATAAACAATTTGTAGGTGTGTTTCCGGCCCGGCCCGGCCCGCGGCCAGGCGCTGTCACTCGGGCCGGCTCGCCTCACGCCACGCACCCCGAGGGAGGGGCGGCTGTCGTCGGCCTGGTCCCCGACGACGCACTCGGTGAGCAGGTGGAGGATCAGGAGGAGGAGGAGGAGGGGGAGGAGGGGGGGGAGGAGGAGGGTGAGGAGGGTGAGGAGGAGAAGGAGGAGGAGGAGGAGGAGGAGGAGGAGGAGGAGGAGGAGGAGGAGGAGGAGGAGGAGGGGAGGAGGGGACAGCCGCCGCGGGGAAATACAAATGCAAGTACAAGTGGTAGGTTGCTGCTACCACCGCGGTAACCAGCGCCGCGTAGCAGCGCCGGCCGGCCAGCGCGCGGGGGCAATCTCGCACGAACAAGCGTTTGGACTACTATATGCACATGCGGTGTGCGTGTGTGTGTGTGTGTAGGTAGGTGTGTTTGCATGGTTTGTAATCTCCGCCCTCGCATCGATAAGAAAAGGCAATCTGAGAGAGAGAGAGAGAGAGAGAGAGAGAGAGAGAGAGAGAGGGGGAGGGAGGGAGGGAGGGAGGGAGGGAGGGAGACAGAAAAGAGTGGGAGTCAAGCGGGGGTGTCGGGGAGGATGTGGCCCCTTAGCTGCACTCGAGGTATTTCCAGGACGGCGGAAAGGTGGAGCTGGTGTCCGATTATGCCGGCGGGCTGCGGGGCGGGGCGGGGCGGGGCGGGGCGGGGCGGGGTGGAGAACAGGTCCGGGGCAGGGCAGGCCGGCCAGGGCGTCGTGTCGTGTCGTGTCTGTCGGAAACACCTGCGAAACGAAACGAATCGCTTTCAGAATGCGCGCCACAGGACCGTCCTCCTTGCTTCCTGCTTTGACATAGCTTTCCATAAATACAAGTCACCAAGGAATTTATCCCTAATTTTTTTTTAAATATTAGATAAAAATTGAATAGCTACAATAGAAAGTTTGTGGTGGTGGGGCGCCACATCCCGAGGCTGGCGCTAGAGGTGTCAGGCCAGCACGTGCCGCCCGGGACAAACTGCGCTGCTCAGCGGCCCTGCCCGGCCTGGCCGTCTCATCGGCGGCCATCTCTCTGCCGACACACGTACCTGCTATATACCCCCCACCCCGCCACCCCAGAGGTGCGTTTTACGGAAACCGAGCAGCAGCAGCAGTAGTAGAGTGTTTTATATTACGCAGGAGCGACAGAGACGTAAAAAGCTTCTGCGGCGGCGGCGGGGCGGCTCGCTAAAGGCCAGAGGGGATAATAACATCATTTTCACGCGCAGGCCGGGGCGGGGCGGGGCGGGGCGGGGCGGGGCGGGGCCGGTGGGTAATGTGGCTGGGCGATAATATGCAAAATTAGAGCAAGGGAGGAAAACACGTTCCGGTCTAGTCTCCATTCATTGAGACCGGCGGGGCGGGGCGCGGCGCCAAGCAGCCGGCCAGCGTGCCAGCGTCCTCCCGCATTGCGTTGCGTGGTTTTTCGAAAGCCTCTTCTTTTTGGGGGGGCGTAACCGAGGGGGAAACAACTCTGACTTTTGGTGTACAAATGGGTGACATTTTTGGGAATTTTCCTCAATTTTTATGATTTGTTTTAAAATAATTTTTGCTCTAATTTTTCCTGAATTTTTCTGGGTTTTGTGAATTTTTCTGATGTTTTACTGATTTTCTTTTTGAAGTTTTCTAAATTTTTCTGCATTACGACGAGGTGTACAAAAATTTCAGAGTCTTTTCCCCCTTTGGGCGGTTTTTTGAAATGAGTTTTTTTTGAGAGTGTACTTTGTGTGTTGCAGCCGCAGCCGGAGCGCCAGCAGCCGTGCGTGCAGCACGCGTACGACCCCTCGAGGGACTTGTCCCCGAACCTGCCGCACAGCCACCACCAGCCGCACCCGCACGACAGCGCCACCCGCCTGCCCTGCGACCGCCTCGACCCCTTCAACAACAACAACAACAACAGCCATGACCGGCCGGCGAGCGCCATGTCGGGGGGCATGGCCACCCCGCTGATCTGCGACGAGGACCACCAGGGCTGCCACCAGTGCGGCCACCACCAGGCGTCCGCGTCGTCGTCATGCTCGTCGACGGCGTCGTCCGGCGGCGGCGGCGGCGGCGGCGGCGGCGCGCTGCTGCGGCCCAAGCAGGAGCGGCCGTGTAGCCCGGCGTCGTCGGACGTCGGCGGCCCCGGGTCCACGACGACGACGGAGCTGGAGGCGGCGGGGCCGTGCGCCGGGTGCGGGCAGCGCATCTCGGACCGCTTCTACCTGCTGGCCGTGGACAGGCGGTGGCACGCCGCCTGCCTGCAGTGCTGCTCGTGTCGGCACGCCCTCGACGGCGAGGTCACGTGCTTCTCCAGGGACGGCAACATCTACTGCAAGAAGGACTACTACAGGTGAGTGAGTGTTCCGCCCTTTTTATGTGGGGGAGGTCCCTAGGAGAATCGAGGGGGCAACCACTTTGAATGTTAGGGTGCATAAGATTTCTTCGGGAAAGAGATTTCGGCGGATTTTACGCCCTTATTTAGCTCTTTATTTTGCCTTTTTGGTGCAAGATTTCGGATTTCAAGGTATCCGACGTGTAGGGTTTCTCAAGTGGTTGCCCCCTCGAGGAGCATTCACACATGTACCGGTTCGAGTCGCGGTCGAATGGAAGCTCACACGTGTGACATTCTCACACTTGAGGTGCGTGGACGGGGGCGTGCGTCGTGCGCTGGCGGCGTCGCGGCGTCCCTCATAGCGTGAGGACAAGTCAATTGCGCTGCTGTTCCACACGGGGCGCCTCACGCGAGCTGGGGGGGCGCCGGCGCCGCGGCGTCGCGGGGGCTCCTCGCGGCGCCTCTGGAGCGTCGCGGGCCGCCAGCCGAGCCGCCCCCGCTGGACCGTCCCGCCCCGCCCCGCCCCGCCCCGCCCCGCCCAACCCCGCCCCACCCCACCCCGCCCGGACGTGCTCGCGGGGCAGGTCATGGCTAAAGCGGCTCGTCCCGTCCCCGTGCGGTGCGGTGCACCTCATGCGTGTTGCACATGCGGGGCGGGGCGGGGCGGGGCGGGGCGGGGCGGCGTGCTGATGGCACAGCGCGATACGGCCCACGGGTCACTACCAGGCGCGCCGGGGGCGGGGCGGGGCGGGGCGGGGCGGGAGGCTGTTCGCCGGAGAGTAGCATGAAGTCACTCTCCTAACTCGTCGGCTGCCCGCTACTGCGAGTGCACTGTCACATTTTATCGGCCGTGCGCTGTCGGCTGCTCCTCGTACTTTATTGCCCGCCCCCCCTCCCCCTCCCCGCTAGATGGCGCTAGCGACACGCGCGCGTCGGCTCGAGATAAAGTCCTTTGGCGGCGACACTATATTTCCCGTCGGGATGGCATCCCTCGCGGTATGAAGTGAACCATACGTCCGCCCCATGGAGGTCCCCCCGCGGGGCGGGGCGGGGCGGGGCGGGGTGGGGCGGGGCGGTGGGAGCCGCTGCTGCTGCCTCCGCTGGAGAATGCGCGCTGGAGACGCCCGCGACGCCGCCGTCGTGCAGGTGCCCCCCCCCCCCCCCCCTCAGGGGCGCCCCAGGAGGCTCGCCGGCCGGGCACTGTCTCGGCCATGGGGCCCCCCCTCGCCTCGGCCCGACCACCGGAGCCAATGGCGGGACCGGCCGGCCGGCTGGCCGGCCGATGTCGCCGCAGAAAACAAAGGCAATAAAAAGGGCTTCGGCAGCTACAGGCCTGCTGCAGCAGGAGAAAATAAAAGCAGCGCTCCTGCGGCGGGCCTGCGGGGCCTGCGGGGCCTGCGGGGCCTGCGGGCGGGGGCTCCGGTATGGCCGCGACAACCCGACCCCCGCCCCGCCCGCAGCCGGCTGTGCGGCTGGCGCAGATGAATTCCGAGTTGGTTCCCCGATGAGCGGCACACAGTGCATAAGGCGGAGAGAGGGTGACTCCAGGATAACTCGCGTCTATCTGTCTCTGTCCATGAAGTTGTCCCGCCCGAATTATTACCCTAAGCGGTCGTACGGCGCCGCGCTGGGGACGGGGTTTAGTTTTGCTCCGGCCAGCGCCCCGCCCCGCCCCGCTGCACCGGCCTCCTAGCGCAGTGTTGTGAAAGCCCTTATGCCTGGTGTTGGGTTTCTTTATTGGCGCGGGTCGGGGCGGGGCGGGGCGGGGCGGGGCGGGGCTCGCGTGCGGTAAGTAGGTATAGCGCCCCTAGTTGTCTGTTGCGACGCCTGGCCTGTGTGTGCCTGCCGCCGCGCGCTGCACCGCGCCGTATTCTATCGCTAATGGACGCGAAAATAATGATAATACTGGAAATAAAATGAGAAATGTAGTCGTGAATGTTTCTCATACACGAGTGGTGGCGGCAGCACTGTGGGCAGCGCGCGCGCTCACTCGCTCGCTTGTTGCGCTGTGTGGTTTTTTTTTTACCTTTTCTTTTATTTGATTGAATTTATCGCTATTGGAGATCGCGAGTGGGCTGCAGGCGCAACTCTAGTTGTAATCCGATGCCAGCCGCGTGTCGCACGATCCATCATAATATGTATACACTGCTGGGGGCTGCTGAGAGAGAGAGAGAGAGAGAGAGAGAGAGAGAGAGAGAGCGAGAGAGCATTTTCTCTCCTTTGAGGGAAGGGTTGCGGGTGCTATGGGCGTGAATGCTTTTGCGGTTATAGAGACCCGCGCGCGCACGCGGCTACCTCACACGGCGCCGTTAAGGGAGAGTGACATTTATCACAGGTGGAATAATTCAGCACGCGCTTTACGCACCAAGAGTACTAGACAATAAGACAAGCACTCGCGCACACACACACTCACTCACTGTGAGTCTCTAATTTCATTTACGCTCTGCAATAAAAGCTTTACACTGACTCCTAGGCTTGTTAAGGCTGCACGGGCCGCTGGTCACCTCCTCTTCTTTACCCTCTCTTCCCTGTTTTCTCCCCCTCCCTCTCTGTCTCTCTCCCTTCTTTTTGTCTTCTTCCCTCTACTTTGCCCGCCGCAAACTTCTTTACAGATTCGCGGAAACGGCCGCTTCTCCAGACTTTTTTTTTACTCGATGTATTTTTTCTTCTTCTTTTCATTCTTTTTACTCGTTTCGTTCTTACGCCCGGTGCGCGTCCCTTCTGTCCGCCTCTTCCGACTGGACAGCAGCTGCTGTCCTTTCGGCTCCCTTTCTCCTCTCAGTATCTGCATCCTTGGAAGAACCGTAGAATTTTGCAATACGGGCCAGGCCGGCCGGGCATCAGCGCGCTTCTCTCAGTGTAACGCTAGGCGGTGCTGTCTGTCCGCTTGCTGTCCTCAGATTCCCACTCGGCCTTTTTTTTTCCCAGCAGCCATGGGCTTTCGAAGGCCACACCACCTGCCGCCGCCCGTGTGAAGAGCGCTCTCTCTCTCTCTCTCTCTCTCTCTCTCTCTCTCTCTCTCTGTCTCTCTCTCTCTCTCTCTGTTCCTCTCTGGTTACTACAACTACTTTGTTGCACACAGCGGCCGTATAAACACAGGTGTCATTTCAAATCGCATGCAACAAGCGTCACCCATGCCTCTGCAGCAGTGCAGAGCCGGATCATGACGGATTTTCCTATTTTATTTTTCTACGTGTACTACACTGGAAATGAAATGAATGGAGGTGAATGTCGCACGCTTACAAGTGTATGAATTGTGCTACATTCACACTCTGGGGTTCTACTGTAACCTCCGCCGCCGCGCCGCTAGACTGACAGCAGGTTGCAAACGAAGGGAGTCACAGATACGCCATCGCGATATTAATAAAAATAATAACAACGTTGCCATCACACAAAAAAAATCTTATCCTTGGTAATTAGAGTGGGAAGCCTTATCAGGCGGGCCGAGTGAATAAAAGCAACCCTTTCGTATATATATACCTTTCTCCAAATCGTCTTCCGGCGGGTATCGGGTCGTGGCGTGCGCGGTCCCCATTAGCGGCGGCCCGGCCCGGCGCGGTGGTCTAGCATGTGTGTGTGTGTGTGTATGCAGCGGACTGCAGTGTAAACTTTTATGATGATTGAAGGCATTTTTCATCGCGGTGGGCAGCCGCTATGGTGGGCCGGTGGGCGCCGGGCCGGAGCGGGAGCAGTGGAGGGAGGGGTGACCATCTTCACTGGAAACCCAAACGTGCGACCGCCACACACTTGTAATCGTGTGTGTGCGTGTGGTGCACCTGGATAGGTGAGGGGATAAACTTTGCTTAGGAATTTTGCACACGTCATAAGGTACACGTGTTACAAGTGTCCAAGACTGAAAATTCGCGCACTTTTTAGTGTGTGACTTTCAGTCACTTAATGGGTCTCCAGTACGCTTGCGACCTTCAGCAGTCTGCTGCTTAAAACTTTAAAATGACAGAATGCGCGTTTTTTTTCCTGGCTGAAATGACAGGGCGTCAGAGCAATGGAGAGGGGATTTACGAGGTGGGCTAGTGGCAGTCCGGTTATAGAGTAGTTCCGTATAGCAGGTGTGTGTGTGTGTGTGGTGCGAAGCGTGTGCTTCGGCTGGTGAGGGCACTACTGGCTGAGATTTTATGGTCTCCATTCTCGAGAGTTTTAAACAGGGGAAAAAACATACCATTGTGCGCGTGCAGATAACCTGGTCGTATTTTGGAATTTATAATATAGGAATAAAAGGAATAATAAATCCGTGGGTGTAACTGCGCGAGGCTGCTTGATTAGCTCGGTACGACATTGTCACGGTTTCAGCGTCCTGACGCGTTTGATACGTACACCCGACTCAACAATTTAGCGAGTCGGCACCTGTGAAAGGCTGAAAACTCGGCCTCGCTCGCCTGCTTCTCTCGGTACTTGCGTGTCAACGACGGAAGAAGTTTTTTTTCCCCCTTCTTCCTTGCTTCCTCTCCTGTCGTTTTCTTCCATGCTTTTTGGACTGCGCCAGAGGCAGGTAGTAGACAGGTCTCCGCTAGGTTCACGTGTCTTCTGAAATGATATCAGGGTAGTTAATCTCGGAGTGCGACTCTGTGCGGGCGGCGCCCCGGCACTGCAGCCCGCTGGTAGTCGTAAGAAGCCGCCGGAACACCCTTGGAACGCCCCGCCCCGCCCCGCCACGCCTCGCTCAGCCGCCGCGTGTGACTTGCTGACCCGTTTCGGTCTCCTCGTCACCCTCCTCATCCCCAGCGCTGCCGATCCTCCTGGCGTGCTTCCAGTCAGACGGCTACCGCGACGTTTTTTTTTTTTTAATTTTTTTTATTTCTTTTTATTTTGTCGTTCCGGGCGTAGCGTGGAGTGGCGCGTAGCGAGGCATGGCGGGTCATCAGCACCTCCAATCCGACGGACACTCCTCTCCTCCGTTTGACTTGAGCCGCACGGCCCCGCCACGCCCCGCCACGCCCCGCCACGCCCCGCCACGCCCCGCCCAGTCCGGCAGTCGCCTCGCCACTCTGCAGTTCCCACGCTGGACCGGCTGCTGCCGCTGACTTGTTCGGCCCCTCTCCCCCCGCCTCTCTCTCTCTCTCTCCGCCTCTCTCTCTCTCTCTCTCTCTCTCCCTCTCTCTTCGACTCTCGCTCCACGGATGCTGATTCCGTCTCTGTACCACTTCTTCTGCAAGTCCTCCAAATTTTCTCATCCGCTCTGCCGGCCCCCTTTCCCGGCGCGCTGGTCCCTGGATGCTGAGCGGCGCCGCGCGCTCTGCCCCGCAGCTAGCGCCTCATCTGCGTGAGAGAGAGAGAGAGAGAGAGAGAGAGAGAGAGAGAGAGAGAGAGAGAGTTGTGTGCGATAGGTAAAGTATGTGGAGGGGCACTGGTCGGGTCGTGGGCCGAACCGCCAGGACAGGCCGGCGGGGGCATCGGAATGTGGACATCAGCCAATAGCCAGTCTGTATTATCGGGCCCGCTGTCCGGTCACCCCCCCCCCCTCTCTCTCTCTCTCTCTCTCTCTCTCTCTCTCTCTCTCTCTCTCCTTCCCCGCTAGGCGTCGTGGCGGGCGCGTCGGGGAGCACGCAACACGCGGGCATACACTGTATATGGCGGAGGGGAGGGAAAATGAAGGCATAAGAAAGGATGAAAATTATCGCAAATGGCCCACAGAGGGGGGAAAAAAGTTTCCATGGCGACTGATTGTAATGTGAGGGGCCGTTCATCGCTGTCGTGGCGTGCAAGTGGGCGGGGCGGGGCGGGGCGGGGCGGGGCGGGGCGGGGCGGGGCGGTCGCACGGGGCCTCGCCCACGCGGAGCCCCGAAAATAATATCATGTCAACCTTTCGTGTGACAAGCCAGACGTGTGAAGTCGCCGACGGCTTTGCGAAAAAAAAAGAGACACACACGCGTCGCAATTATGATACGAATTACAATTTTATGTGCGGCTGCGGGGGCCGATCGTGTGGCACATTTTAAAGAAACTCTTTTTGGAGTCTTTTTATGATTTTTTTTTTCGAAAAACGTTTTTGTGGATTTGTCTGGTAGCTTTGTCACATGGGAGCACCCCTCTATTTCTGGTAATTGTCGCTGCGTGCTGGCCGGAGGCGCGGCCCGGCCTGCGAGTGGATCCTCTGAAATCACGGAGTGAGAGGAAGACGAAAATTATCTGGAGAAAACGATGACGGCGTTTTGCGGTGTACACCGGCCGTCGTCGTCTACCTTTAGTTTATTTTTTCTTTCTTCCACATTTCCGCCGTGGACTCGCCTGTCCAATGGCGGGGAGGGCCGTGCGTGCCGCGGCATGTAGCCCCAGGCCCGGCCGGGTCAAACGGACGTGTACGCCCCGCCTCGCCACGCCACGCCACGCCACGCCACGCCGCCAAGGAGCCAATCACATGACTCGCCCTTCGGCGGAACGTGTGTCGACCAATCATGCGCCGGCCTGGCCCGGCCTGCGCTGCGGCCCGAGGCGTATGGGCTGGGCACGTCCGTACGGACGGGCGTACGGGCCCGCACCGCCGCGGCCGGGCCCCGGCCCAGGGAAGGAATCTCTCTCTCTCTCTCTCTCTCTCTCTCTCTCTCTCTCTCTCTCTCTCTCTCTCTCTCTCTCTCTCTCTCTCTCTCTCTCTCTCTCTCTCTCTCTCTCTCTCTCTCTCTCTCTCTCTCTCTCTCTCTCTCTCTCTCTCTCTCTCTCTCTCTCTCTCTCTCTCTCTCTCTCTCTCTCTCTCTCTCCCTCTCTCTCCCTCTCTCTCTTTCTCAAAAAGGAAAAAAGAGAATAACTACAATACAGAAATGTCGTAGTTTTACCGCAGAAGCAAAATTAATGCCTTTACTATTACCGGGTTTAAAAATTTTAAAAATACATAAACTTTAATTTTACCATGGGTGATCGATATCATAAATTAACCTTGATCAGTTTCGTTGGTTTGCGGTAAAACCTAGTCGGATCACACAGTAAATCGCGCGCCTTTTCGTCGGCGGGTCGCGCTGAGTGGGCGTGGCGGGGCGTGGCGGGGCGTGGCGGGGCGTGGTGGAGCGTAGCGGAGCTGGGCTGCGAGTGGCCGGCCGCTCCGCGAGGCCCCCGCGGCCCCCGGCTGTCCAATGGCGCAGCACGTCCCCCACGCTCCGCCGCGCCCCGCCCCGCTCCGCCGCGCCCCGCCCCGCCCCGCCCCGCCCCGCCCCGCCGAGCCTAGACGAAACCCGATACACTACAGAGTGCGCGCGTGCGGCCTTGGCCCCTGCCATCGGGCAGGTAGGCCACCCGCCGAGGTCGCCTGCGGAGCGCGCGGCCTACCCAGCCGCCCTGCACGGCACGGACGTGCGTGCGTCAGCTGTACTCGCTGTACTTGTGCGCTCTCTCTCTCTCTCTCTCTCTCTCTCTCTCTCTCTCTCTCTCTCTCTCTCTCTCTCTGGCTGCTGTGTTACCTGGAGCGCGGTGTGTTTGCTTGCGTTGCCAAAAGGGAAATGGGTTAACAAGTCTGAGTCGGGGCTGGGGGCGGGGGCGGCGCGGCTATGAAGTGCGTTGCTAGTGAGGTCATAAAGACAAGCAGGTCCATTTGAAGATAGTCTTCTTTCTACAATTAAAATATAAGAGTTCATGCGGGCCTCTGACGCGCACACTACTTTGTACTCCGTGGACGGCCTGAGCAAACTGATAAAAGTTTCCATGAAAATTTGTTAAAATGGAAATTCTTAACGACCTACTATAAATTGCCGCACTTCATAAAACAATATCACAAAAACATATTTTTAAAAAATACGACAACGCGACTGACGAAACTTGCAGTGCGAGACAGCAGCCTGGGTACATGAGCACGGGGGCCATGGGGGCCATCTGTCATCCCGTGAGCCCGGGCCTGCCGGCCGGGCGCCGGAGGTGGTCCAGACTCGTCTCCTGGGAATGAACCCCGCAGCCCCCGGCCTGGCCCGGCCCGGCCCCGGAGCATGACAACAGGTGTGGAGTGGGGTCCTTTGCATTCGAGCCTGCACCTACCTTGTCATTGCTCGGGCGTGACTCGGGCCTCCTAGACCACACCCCGAGCCGAGTGTGAAAATGCTCATGACGAGATACTCACGAGGACGGCCGGCTGCCGCACGCGGGGATAGCATTGTGTGTGTGCGCTGCTTTTTGGTTTATTTTTGTATGCTCCTTTTCTCGTGTTCAAGAAGTACGTCCGCCCCCTTTTTTTTTTTTTGTACCCTCACTCGCTATATTCGTGTCGCGGTCAGCGGGCTGTCCGCCATGTCAGTGCTCGTGACGGGTCTGCGACTTGGCATCGCGCGCTCCCTCTCTCTCTCTCTCTCTCTCTCTCTCTCTCTCTCTCTCTCTCTCTCTCTCTCTCTCTCGCACACTTACACACATACACATACCCGCTCACTCGCGCGCGCCCGCACAGATCAGAGATACTCTCGTTTTGGTAAAGACGACTGTGTACCAACCTAACCGAGTCCGACTTTATCATTCAAACGGGGTTGCGCCGCGCTCCGCGGGGGAATCGAGGTTTTCGTCTGCCTGCAAAAATTTCTCCCCCTGTAGGGATCTGCCGTCGGCGCGGCCTGCTGGCGCCTTTCGGACTTGGAGGATCGCACTGCAACCCGCCCTTTCACAAGCGCGCGGTAGATCGGGCTTGTAGCGCAGAAAACTAGAAGAGAGCAGATTTGACCGACCGACCGGTGGTCATGGCCGGTGAAAATATTAAAATGTGGCTCGTAAACCTGATTCGCGCGCGTTATATCACTCCGCCTGCTCAGACGCTCCGCTCCGGTTTTTTTTTTTTTTTGTTTTACCTGGGCGCCCTGACCCCGGGCCACCCGGGGGCGTCACGCCGGCGTCACGCTGTGTTGGCGCGGGGGGGCAGGGCCGGCCGGCAGGGCGAGCCTTCACGGGTCGACAGAGTCAGGCCGGCCGGCCAACAGGCCAGGATTTGGGGCGCGGCCGGGCCGGCCGGAGACTTTCTATATACGGATCCTCACGAACCTCTTGCTGGTGGAGCCTCCCTCCAGGGGCTGTCCAGTCGTCCAGGAGCGAGGGGTCGACCACTTGGATATTCCATGTACACATTGAAAAATATTCCAAAAATATTCCAGATATTCCAACATATTCCAGCCCAAAAATATTCCAAATATTCCAAAAATATTCCAAATATTCCAAAAACATTCCAAATATTCCAAAAATATTCCAGATATTCCAACTGGAATATATTCCATGTACACAAATATTTCAAGTGGTCGACCCCTCGTCCAGGAGTCCCAACGAGTTTCTGTTTCATTTGTAATGTCCGAGGGAGAGACAACTGTGAAATTCTTGTACACCTAGTAAAACATAAAAGTTCAGAACAATTCAGAAACGAATTAAGAAAACTTCAGGTTGATTCAGGAAAAATCAAAACGAAAAATTTCAAAAATTCAATTAAAGTTTAATAAAACTTTACGACATTTGTACGCCGAAATTCAGGGTTGTTTCCCTCTCGGAAATGCCTCATGAAGGTACCTCCAGGGAAGACTATGAGGTATTGTTTTAAAGACACCTGAGGCTAACGCCCGGCCCTACCCCGCGGGTCGCGGGGCCCACCCCCTGGCTGGCCGCGCCGCCCGGCCCGACGCGACGCTAAAAAGGCGCGGTTTGTCGCCGCGTGCTCGAACAGCGTGTAATTAAGAGTAATGTCACTTTAACTGCGATATAGAACGAGGGCGGAGGGGAAGAAACAGAAAAATATAATTATATTGCGATTGTGATCTTGTGATGAGGGGGCCCCGTGGAAAGACACACGTTTTGGACGCGGCTGCCCACGCCCCCCGCCGCCGCGACGGGGAATTAAATGAGGCAGCTGGAGCGGAGGGAAGGAAGGGCTTTCGGGGAAGGAATAGGCGCGTACGACCAGCCGAGCCCGGCCTGCTGACCCCGCCCCACCCGCCCCGCCCCGCCCCACCCCGCCCCGCCCGGGGTGGACCTACAAATCACGCGGGGATGGCGAGCACGGCCCGGGCGCGACGCGGCGCGGTCCAGCCAGCCGCGCAGCATCACACCGGCTGTATCATCTTTCTGCCTCCTTAATATCTTATTTCCTCCTCACGGCCTGGATGCGACAGCGGCGAGCGGGGCGTGGCGGGGCGGGGCGCGGCGGGGCGCGGAGGTAGTTAGCGGTAGATCACGTATAAACGCACTTGTCGTCTGCTGCGAGTCCTGCTGCTCCTCTCTCTCTCTCTCTCTCTCTCTCTCTCTCTCTGGCGGGTCGCGGCCCTGGCCCTTGCTCCCCGCGCGCGCTCTCCCACGAAGATGACAAACGACCCCCCCCCCCCCCCCTCCCCGCCCCCTCCGGCGGGACGCGCACGCACACGCCCTTTGTGATCGTTTTCTGACAGACGCAAATTAGCCTCCCGTGGAGAGAGAGAGAGAGAGAGAGAGAGAGAGAGAGAGAGAGAGAGTACGTGTGGAACCGCGTAACGAGCTGACCCCCCTCCCCCCCTCTCACCGCCCCTGCCAGCCACGTGTCACCGAAACCAGAGGAGGACCCGCGGAGTTAAAAAAAGAAGAGGGGGGGACTTTGCCCTGGAGAGCCAAGTGTGTGAATGTCGCACACTTGTTGGTGTGTGTGTATGTGTGTGCGTTTCTACTCGTCAACCATAACAAGTAAAACTTGTGAATTTTCTTCGTGTTTTCACAAATTTACCTGACCCGCTGGTAGGATCGCGCGCGCGACTGGAAAAGGAACTCGAACAAATGTCTTCTGGTCGCGGGGGAAGGGGGGGGGGGCGTGAAATGGGTTGGTCTCGGATGGATGCTGCTGCTGCGCTACGTAGTACTACACGAAAAAGACGGCGGTCCGGGTAATCCGATCCAGATTTATCGCGTAAGTCGAGACCCGGCAGAGCAAGGGCTCTACTGGACGCGGCAACCCTCTCGGGCGGGAGAGGGGGGCATTCAGGCAGGGTGGAGTTTTCTTTTAATAGTAGACCTGTATGCTCGGCTTGTATGAGGCTCTTCTCTCTGCGCAAAACAAGCGTGAAGAAGAACCTAAAGAGCGTGTTGAGGAATTGTGACGACCTGTTGGCCTGGACCATGCAATGCCCCCACGTGATGAGAGGGGGGAAAGAATGGTGCTGCAATTGGCAGCACTGATGAGCTGCCGACATTGGTACTGTCATGAGCGGGGCGGGCGAAAGCGCACCGGCTAGCTATGCCGCTCCGCTCCGCTCTGCTCGAACAGTCCGGTTCGCTCATGGCAATCTAATGGCGCAAACAACGACGATGTTCACACGGACTGCCGGCCGGCCGTGTTGTTGGTCTTCTTATATTTTTTCTCTCCCTCTCTCTCTCTCTCTCTCTCTCTCTCTCTCTCTCTCTCTCTCTCTGCTGACGGGGAGGACGAGTAAGGCGTAGTATAGCCAGGGGTCGCTGAAAGAAGAAATTTGAGAAAAGAAAAGTCGCAAGCGAGCGTGGTTCTCGTGCAATCGGACATGACGGCATAGGCTGGCAGAAACGCAAAAAAGTTATGTTGAGAGAAGAAAAAGAGTTCTTATAGACGTGATTTGCTGAAAACTTATCTAAATGCGACCCCGCAGAGAAATTTCTCATTTAAGACTAGACGTACTCGTACCCCCAAGAATATTATCTGTAGTATTCTGTAGTACTGCATTAAAGTGTAAGGTTCTCTTGGGGAAAAATTGGAGATTTTTGACAACGCGTTGAACTTGGCAGCGCCAACCGCGTGTTGCGCCTACTTGGTAACCAGGCCACTAGCACGCAAGGAAGAAGATTTCGACGCCACAACTTTATTTTATTTTTTTCGGAAGAGAACCGGTTTATGGTAATGTATGATGTGGTTTTTGGCTGAGCGCACGCACAGTGCCGGCACGGCCGGCCGGCAGGGCGACTAGTATGGCACCTTGCTGCCCTCCTGCGCGTGTGACCGTCCGTCCCTCCGCGACACCTACCTGCATCATGCACTGCTTGTGCGTGACCCTGCCCGCCCCGCGCGAGCGCGCGCAAAACCGTTTTCATTCAAAAACGCGCGCGCGGCCTGCGCTCAGCCTTGTGAGATAAAACATCGCGCGTCCCGCCACATCCTGCGTGTGTGTGTGTGCGCGCGCACGCATGCTTGTATTCGCGCGTACCGGCGTGTGTGTGTGTGTGTGCGTGCCCTCCGCCCTGACCTGCTCATGAATGAAGTGCGCCCGCGCGCGCGCTCGTGTGCGTGTGTGTGTGTGCTATCCATGCATGTACGTGCGTTAGTTTTGTCCACAACGCAGCAAAATTTACTGCCTAGGAGAGGATTGTGCATTGATATCAATATTTAAAAAAAAAAGTGTTTGGCACGCATAGGTTTTCCGAATCCGAATTGTTTTCTATTCCCGCTTGCGCGCGGCAGTTGAGCAGGTAGGCAGCCTTGGCAAAGCCGTACGTACAACTTGGCCTAGCGGAGCGCAAGTGAAAAAGAGGGGAGGGGCCCGGGGGACGGGGAAGGGGGGGGGGGGGTACAGACGTATAAAATAAGCGTCTTCCTTCCGCCCGAGAAATTAAATGTGTGGCTAATCTGGGAGCGCGATTCACACGGAGCGTCCCGTTAGCAGAGCGGGTAGGGCGCCGCCAGCGGCAGGGGCAGAATGGGTTATATGGGTGTTCGTGCTTTTATTATCATCATTCATATAAGACACAACGGCGGCAGTTTAAGACTTTTTCCTCTCTCTCTCTCCCTCTCGCGTCCTCTCTTCATCACCTATCCCTCTCGGGAGCGAGCTTACTTCATATGCCAAAAACACATGCAAAATAAATGCAAAAAAAAATAAATTAAAATAAAATTTTAAAAAAAGTATGAAGAAGACTAGAGTTCTCGCACTCGCAATGCACACAATTGTTTTATTCGTTGAAAGATAAACTCGTACGCTAGAATAAGTGCTGGCTGGGTGGTGTGGTGGTGCACATGTGTGCGCGCGTGTGTGTGTGTGTGCGCGCGCACGGTTGTGTATGTGTGTAAATTTGGGATACAATCTTACTTCCGGGCGCGACCGCAGGTGTAATTGGTCAGCCTTCTATCTGGTCTAATCTAATTCTAAGGGAACAACACGGCCTGTAGGCCGGCCGGCCGGCCGGCTGCGCCCTACATGAATGACTAAATGGACTTATGTTCCGGCGGCCTGCCCTCGCCCCGCGCCCACCCGCCCCACGCAATTAAATTCCGTCAAAATTGAATGTAAACAAAAGTTGAATGCGGCGGCGCAAACCTTGCCCTAGCGATGCGTGCCCTTCGCTCAAGCGACATGTGACATTTTTTTTTTTAAATTTGTTTTTGAGCTTATCTCTTTATTTGCCCAGTTGCATCTCTTTTGAATGCAACAGTTATTCCGCGTGCAAAGTTACGGACTCCTGGTCCCATGTACCCCGCCAGGAGATACGCAGTCTGGCACTGCAATAAATCTAAATTTTGAAACATTTTTCCTTGGGGCGGGTGGGGGGGGGGGGGGGGGGGCGCCTATAGGAGGGTGGAGGCACCGCGGCGAGAAGGCGAGGTGGTCCTCGCACCGGACGCCAAACAGGTTGGCCTTATTTATTGTTACTGTGAGGGAAACGTTTCACACTAATTTTCCCTCCTTTTGCGTTTACTCAGATTCGGGTCCAGCGATACAGCCAGGTGGCTCTCGCGGAGGTGCTTCGCCTCCCAGGCAGATGTCATGGGCGAAAAATTGACGTGTGTGTTGGTGCCGGTGTGGGGACCGTCCGCCTCCTCCTCCTCCTTCTCCTCCTCCGCCTCCTCCTCCTCCTCCTCCTTCCCCTCCTCCCTCTCCTTCCCCTCCTCCCCCTCCTCCAACTTATGCTAATTGCTTAATTTTTATGCAGCGTCATAGCCGACAGCTACCTTTCTCCCAAAACTGTTTATATATTTTCACTGCGAGCTTTTCATGCTTGTAATGCTCTTCATATGAATAATTAATCAAAAGGACCAGGCTAGCCGCGGCGGCGGTTTTGGTGGGGAACCTGAGGAGGGAAGGGGGAGAGGAGGGATCGGACTTCGCAAACCCGCGGCCGCGTGAAATTAAAAGAAACAGTTTCACGGCGGTGCGTAAGTGTTGAATTTTCCTACCTGTCCGCTGCCCTCCCCTCCTGTCGTTCAGCTGTCGCTACTGGAGATGAGTGACGGAATCCTATTGATTTCTCCGCCCTCGGGATCGGAAATACTTTGATATTTTTTTCTTCTCGCTTTCGGGGATAATAGCTGGCCCAAAGTGGAGTGGACGGAGCCGGGCTGGGGCGTCTGCGCCCGCCCCTGCACGGCGCCACCCGGCGCCCCAGCGTGAGAGAGAGAGAGAGAGAGAATGCGGGCATGACGTTGGCGCATTTTCGCTCCAGTCATCAGGACTCCTCCTGAGGTCCTTGCCCGTAGCCGTATGGTGCACCCCGCTTTCCTATCGTTGCTCAATAGATTAAGGCTCCTGTTTAGGTGTACATTTTTAAAAATTTATTCTTGATTTGTATCTCAATGCGCTTATCTATCGGCCCAAGGGATAGACCGAAACTGCGGTTTCGTCATTTTAGTTTAGGGTAGTTCCATGACTCACTAAAACAACTGGGGTCACGTTCTCACTTTACCTTCTTCTGTTCTTGTGTTCCAGGTAAGGATCGTGACCACCCATTCAAGGATATACACAACCGAGGGGTTAACAACTTTGAAGTTTTTTGTACACCACGCAATTCGAAGAACAAAACATTTCCGAAAAGTGACGTCATGTGTGCACTAAAATTCAGAACTGTTGGCCCCTGGAGCCTGCTCAGCAGCTCAGCACGCCGTGCAGGTAAAGTCGAACGTCTTTCTCTTGTGCTCTTCGCCTCGGCGCTCGTGTGCGACAGCAGGTGTGAGCGGCGCCGCGCCGCGTGACGGCTTCCGCTGGAGCCGCGCCCCGCCCCGCCCCGCCCCGCCCCGCCCCGGCCCGCGTGAGGCGCGGCGGGGCGCGGCGTCTTCGCGACGCCCCTAGAGCTCGCAGCCCTGCGGCGCCGCCCCGCCGCGCCCTGCCGCGCCCCGCACCGCCCCGCCCCGCCGCGCCCCGCACCCATGGCCATGTTCTGTAACATTCTCGGAAGTCGGGCCGCGCAGACACTTGTCTGGCCGGCGCTGCCCAGCGCGCGGTGCTATGCCGCTGTGGCGGAAAAAGTTAAAGTAAAAAAAAAGAATATGGATATAACAAGAGTGTCCGCGGAGCTGTACGTGGAAAAGGGACGCGTAAAAAAGGAAAGGGGGCATAGCGATATGTGTCCGGCCAGCCGGCCCTTTAACACTGTGAGGGCTCGAGCTGACGGGACCTCGGGGCCCGACCCGGCCCGGCCCGGCCCGGCCCACCCCACACCGCCCCGCTTATCAAACAGCCTCGATGTGTCAGTCAAACGGCTGAAGATAAGAATGAATGAGAGATCCGCTCCCTCTGTTTTCCTCGCCCACTCCGTTGAAGGAGGCCTGCTTACCTCATCGCGGTGCAGGAATCCTAAGTAAACAGAACTTTGACATACGAAAAAGGAAGAAGTTGCGCAGAAAATTGGTGTAGTCGTGCGGAGCTGCAGTGACCCGGGGAGGAGGGGGGGCTGGGGGCTACTTGAGTTTCTCTGATCCTTGTAGAGTCACGGGGCCTGGCAGAGGGTCTGTATCCGTATAGGGTACGAAACCTGGCTGCCGGGCCGGGGGAGCCGGCAGAGGCGGGAAACGTGAAAAAAAAAAAAAACAGAAGTGAAGCGCTCCGCCAGCCTACCGTGAATAGATTTTCTTTTGGAGTCGCGCACCATGTAGCGCATAGCGAGTGCAAACCTTCATGTCGGCAAAACGCTCGCCGGTTATAAATAAGTCATACGAGACCCGCGACATTGAGAATGGCGGCACAAAAGAGCTTTGGACTTGTTTCCAGAGACGTGAGCATTCCTTTGCCACCCCTCGGAATTTATGTACTCCTACGCGTCCGGCCCGCTTCGCTCTAAGCTTTATGCGATGCTACTTTTTTTCCCCTCCTCTTTCCTGGACTCCTTTCTTTCGCTTAGTAATTTCGTTGTGGCTCATGGGAGCCTGTATATTTTAAGAAAAAATCGTTAAGCTATAAATGGTCGCTAAAGTAAATTTTTATTTGGCACTTGCAAAAATTAGTTTACTGACCAATGTTAACGTACGCCCGCTGCCTTTGCATGTGTGGAGCTGTGATTACGTTTCCCGTATACTTTGCGTCCGTATAGTCTCGTCGGGTCTGCGGCGGCGTCATGTCTCACCAAACCCCTTCCTCTCGCGTTCTCATCGGCTATAAACGTTAAAGTAATAGTGCGTAATAGGCGGGGGGCGGATGAATTTGTCTGCGTTTACGCGCTTAGCGCACGGACCCGTCATTTGTGGCCATCGAGAGGTTAAGAGACCGGCACCCTTCCCTCCTCCTCCTCCTCCTCCTCCTCCTCCTGCTCCTGCTCCTTCCACTTCCCCTCTTCCTCCTTCCCCTCCTCGGACGTATATCGTTTCATTCGGGCAAATATACTTCCGGTCTAGATTTGTATCGCGCGCGCCACGCCCCGCCACGCCCGCGGACCGGCGAATACGACCAGGGTCGTCCGGAGAGGAAGAAGGGGGGAGAGGGTGATGGTTTGCAAATTCACGAAATATTTTGGCGCTGCTTAATGCCGCCTTGCATTTCCATTTCGTGCCGCCGTCTGTCTGTCTGTCTGTCTGTCGGGGTACGCTCAATAATAATTCTGACCTTTGAGCGGCAGCAGTCATCTCTCGACCTGCCAAACGCGATGGTTATCGTGTGGGAAATGACCGCGATGAGACCAGCCCAGGGGAAGTCCGTAATCCATGTCGGAAAAAGCCGGAACAAGTGAATCAACATTGGATTATGGAGCACATGCTTTATACGCTATGTATATAAATACTGATCTGCTTTTTGTTTTTTTAAGAAAAGTAGCGAGGTTGCTCGGCGCCTAGGCCTCCGTGCCGGTGGCGCCGCGCCGGTGTGACTCGCGTGTGCTCGCAGCCGCTCACCGCACCGCGCCCACTCGATGCCTTATCTTCCTTTTCTCGCGGGGAGACGGGCAATTTGTGACGGTAATCCAGTAGGCCGGCCTCTTCACACGCACGATGACGAGAGACCATTTAACCGGGCGGATAGCGGATAATCTGCCTGCCCCTCCCTGCACTGCCCCTACCCAGTCCTCCTCCTCCCCCTCCTCCCCCCTCCTCCTCCTGGACTCTTCTGTGTTGCCCTCTTCACGCTCAATTCGTTTTCATTGCCGCGCCCGGACAGCCGTTTAGATGTACGCGTGCTGCGGTTATGAATTGGACCGCGCTAGACTTGCGCATGGAAGGGACCCCGTTTAACGCTACACTACTCGTTTTTATTTTTATTTTTTCTTTCTTTCCCTCGCATACTCCCATATAGTTGGCATTTGCAAGGGTCTAAAACTAAAGTTTTAAAATTATTTCATTGTTTTATTTTATTTTTTTTAATAATTTTGGTAACAAAAGACTGAACACGATAGATTTTATTCAATTCCCTTGCGCTGATATTTTTTTATTTAAGGTTATCATGGAAATCTCACGCTACTTTTCTGTAGGGGGCGCGCTGCCTCTCGCGTGAGCTGGTTTCTTCTTCTTCTTCTTCTTCTTCTTCTTCTACAACAGACTGTGATAAAAACCAGCGACACAGATGGAAAAATAAATAAGACTTGCGCGCGCGCGCGCCTGCTACTGTTTGTGCGTTTAAAATGCAGTGACGCCGGCGCATCGCGCGCTCGATGAATTCCATAAATGATTTATATAGTGGCGGCCGCGCCTGGCTCGTCGCGTTCCGAGATCAAAGATTTGATTGAAGAGCGGGGCGGGGCAGAACGCGACAGAGGAGT
This sequence comes from Frankliniella intonsa, assembly GCA_033675135.1. Lineage (NCBI taxonomy): Eukaryota > Metazoa > Arthropoda > Insecta > Thysanoptera > Thripidae > Frankliniella > Frankliniella intonsa. Next base: position 3,356,855 of record CM066259.1, read on the forward strand.
AGTAGTAGTAGTAGCAGTGGCAGCAGTGCCGCGCCGCGCCACGCCGCGTCCGCCTGCACAACAACGAGGCCCTCCGCCGCCTGGTGCTGAGGATACTGACCCGCGCTAATCTCAAGCAGGGAAGTCCCGCACAGAACCGGCTGGAAATAGGAATCTGAATCCGGAGGTTTTCAACGACCGCGCGCGGCCGCTGCTGCTGCTGCCTCTAATGCCGCCGTGAGCTATTTGCCCGCGCACATTGATAACGAGCAGTCTAGCCGTTAGTGGTTAAATTTGTCCTTGCTTTCGCTGCGTCAAAATGTTACCGACTTTGCCTTTACAGAAAAGTCGGATAACTTTAGTTTTTCCTTTTTTTATTTATAAATGTCTCCTCCCCCTTCTCCCCTCACCCTCTGTTTAGACTTGCGCCTGCCACTGCTGAGAGCATCCATCATGGTTCGCGATACTGGGGTGTGTTCCGGAAGTGGTAAGCCTGGTCTTAGGAGATCGGTCACTTTGTAGACTGCCCTCTCCGTAAAAGGGTTGATGGATACGGGGTCCCCGCGTCGGAATCGTAATTACATAATTTATTTATCATTATTTATAAGAATGATATTAATAAAAAGCGCGCTTATCGCAAACGTTGTGCAGAACGCCCCCGCGCTGGTTGACGAGACTCGTTTGAAAAGTCGCCAAGAGCCTGTGCTCACAGCTCGGCGCGTCTGCATGGGCTGTGGGCTGTCTGTTTCGCACCGCGGCAATTTTCGGCTCGCGCGTTTCCTTTCGCGAAAAAAGTGGGAGGGGCCGAGCGACAGCGCGGGCACCGCCTTCCTTTACCTCGCTTTTTATTTTATTTCACTCGCGGTTCACTCTCATTCCTCTTTTTTTTTCTTTCTTTTACTCCTTGATTCTTATTTTCGCATCGTAATGAAAATATTCGCGGGAGCGTTATCGCGCGCGGAGCTGTCATCCTCTGCTCCGGACGGATTATGGAGATGAGGGGCGCGCGTGGTGTGAAGAAAGTAAGTTGGCGTCTTGTTTTAAATTCACCGCCCGGCCAAACAGAGATAAACTTTGTGCCGTCCGCCCGCTGCCGGCCGGCCTGCATGGCATGGCTCGAGCTTGTTCCGGTGCCCGCGGCCACTGTCCCGCTTCCTGTACGATTAATTTTTTGAGCAGATGATACCTTTAATACCTTTAATAATTTAAAATAAGATTAATAATAATAAAATGTGTCAGCCAGCTTTAACTCTCGAAGACGAATAAATAAAATATTTTTTTTGTTGCCGAAATACGCACAAGTATCTCTAACATTAATTGTTCCTTGACGGTTGGTGTAGTTTACAGTGTACAAGTCCGCGTGCCGCAGTTCAATTGAATAGCCATTCAAATAGGCGCAAACGAGCGTCACGCCTGTGATGTCGCGCGCCTCCGCCCCCCCCCCCCCTCTCTCTCTCTCTCTCTCTCTCTCTCTCTCTCTCTCTCTCTCTCTCTCTCTCTCTCTTTCCCGTGATTTCCCGTGGCGTGACCTGCGACGGGTCACTGGTGGGGCTCCACCCCAATAATCGTCGACACTCTTCTTGTTTCGCCGGTCCGCGAGTATTTTCTCGTCACCTGTCGTCCTTTCGATAAAGTCCACTCCGGAGACTTGAAGGCGCGGCAGGACAGAAGCGCCAATCCATACTAATTTTTCTCTTTTTCGGAAAAAAATATAGAAATCAGCGGGACAATTCGTCGCGATATACCATTTTGACTTTTAACCTTCGCTTTTAACTTTGAAGTTTTAACTTTTGCCGCCAGTATTCCCCCCCGGCCTTGAGCAGAGCGGGTCTGGCTTGCGCCTGCGCACTTCCCACCGCTACGCCCTCTCCTGTCTGGGTGACGGCTCACTCGCCCGCTGCTGGCACAATGCGATGAATTGGATTGGCCCATATCGGTGCGCCGCTTGCGGCCGTAAAGCACCTCCCCCCCCCCTCCTCTCTCTCTCTCCCCCTCTCTCTCGGTTTCTCTCTCTGTCTCTCTCGCACCCTCCGCTCCCGCTCCCTCGCGCGGGGTGCCCACCTCAGATTACGGTTCTCGATTCAAAGTCGGCCGGACGTACGTCGGTCGTGTACGGCCGGATAGCTGCTGCCACCACAGCACACCCGCCTCCACCAACACCGCGACCCAGCCGCAGCACCAATCGAGCCGGCCGGCCGGCGTGCACATTGGCAGCACTGCTTGCCAGGTGACATCTCTCTCTCTCTCTCTCTCTCTCTCCCTCTCCCTCTCCCTCTCTCTCTCTCTCTCCCTCTCTCCCTCTCTCTCTCTCTCTCTCTCTCTCTCTCTCTCTCTCTCTCTCTCTCTCTCTCTCCTCTCTCCCTCTCTCCCTCTCTCTCTCTCTCCCTCTCCCTCTCCCTCTCTCTCTCTCTCCCTCTCTCCCTCTCTCTCTCTCTCCGGAAACGTGAATTCATCTAGGGGGGCTTGACCGATTTTGACGCACTGGAATGAACATCCGCACACCTACAAGTGTGCGATGACATTGACGCACTTTGCGCCGGCGCCTGTCCGCCGGGCCGGGCCGGGCCCCTGGCTGAGGTCCCCCGCCGTGTGAGATGGGCCCGGTGCGATAGGAGGAGGCTCTGCCCGGCCGTGGCCGGCCTCGGCCCGGCTGGTCCGATGGACTGATTGAGTTGTGTCATCCCCTGCTGCTGCCGCTGCTGCTGGCTCCTTTTGTCCACGAGATGAAGATATCGTCATCGTCGGTGTCACTTCTCGATTATGCCTCGGGCGCGGCGGTGCCTTTGAGAGAGTGAGCCGGGCCGGGGGGAGCTAGCTAGCTAGCTAGGGGAGCCAGTGCGCGCGATGTGCGCCAACTGATGTCCGACTCTCTGTCGCGAGACACCACCACGGCTGCCACGGGGAGCAGCGGAGACCACGCAGAATGTACACAGACAAAAATACAGCGGGTCATCCTACTCCATGCTTTTGACGTAGATTATATTTTTTTTTTTATTTTTTTTTTTTTAAATAAAAGTTGGGGGATACGAAAGAAAGAGTCGAGCATGCAGGGGACACTTGACTCGCTGGTGGAATATGGCTCACTCGGCTCGCAGGCCGCGCCACGCTGTGCGCCAACGGGACAGGCTGTCAGGGCGGGGCAGGCGAGTGATAACTTAGGAGCTGCTCCCGCCTGCCGACCCGCCAACTCTGTGCGCGCGCGTGTGTGTGTGTGTGTGATGAACACCCGTGATATAGTAATCATATCGTGTGCGCGTCTGTGTGTGTGTGTGTCTGCGACGCTTTTGGAAGTGCGTTTCTATCGCAGCGTGGATTTATCCCCCCAGATGGCGCTGCAGCGGCGGCCGCAGCTGTAGCAGCATTCCCCTCTAGCTGTGGTGGACGCTCGTAAAACTATTTCATGTCTCCATTCGGCTTGGCCGCCGCCCCGCCCCGGCCCGTCCCGTCCCAGCAGAGTGTCTCGTCTTGTACCACACACCTAAGAAGAAGAAACAGAAAAGGAAAAAAAAATGTGAAAGGGTGGAGGGCAAAGCTCTCTGTCAGCGTGCGCAGTGCGGTACCTGCGCTGATCTGATAGGGAAACCCACACCTCTACCTGAGCGCTTGCCTCATGACGAGGGAAGGGACGCAACAGGTGATTTGTAGACTTTTTATCGATTCTTTTTTTGTCTTTTGTCTCTCTTCTGCTCTGCTCACCACTTCATTTTTTTTTTTCGGCGAATTGCTTTTGATGATAAGAGCTAAAGGCAAACTTGCAGTCGCAATTGAGCGGCGTAAAGTGACTGAGCCAATTATGCACACATTTCGAGTCGCGGCCGGCCGTTCCCTTTCCAGAAGCCGATCGCGGCTCGACTTTTTATCGTGCGAAATCTGACACCAAACGGAGCTGCGGGCGGGGCGGGGCGGGGCGGGGCGGGGCGTACGGAGGGCGCGGGCGTTGGGCGCGCGGCGTTGCCCCTAGAAGATCTCTATCTCGCGCCGCCGTTTTGAAAGGATCGTTTACGAAGGCCGAGACTTTTGTCGTGTTTTTTGTTTTCGGCCCTGTATGGTGCCGGGGAAGGAGATGAGACATTTCTGCTGCTGCGGGCGAACTCATGGAAACTGTTGCACCAGAAAGCTCTCTGCGGGCCTGCAGGCAGCCGCCGCGACTCCGTGCGAGCAGTGCGAGGCGTCTCGGAGATGGATGTGTAGATAGAGAGGAAGGGGGGGGGGAGAAGAACTGGAGTGAGACAGAGGTTGGAGGGAGGGGTGGGGAGGGGTCTGATATCCGTGAGTATATCTCCACAGAATATATACGGGGGACCACGCCGTTCACCCCGGGGGGTCCGACAGGGTCCGACAGGGTCCCCGAGCGAGAGTCCGCGGGGGGCGGGGCGGGGCGGGGCGGGCGGGGCGGACCCCCCCAAAACAGGCTCTCCTCCCCCCTCCCCTCGCGCTCGAGCCATTGTGGTGACGGACTTCCACACACACACACACACACACACACACACACACACTCACTCAGCAATTGAATGCGACACAGTAGCGGTTATAATAACGGAGGAATGAAATGTAAACATTTTATCGCGGGTAGATCGGTGGCGACGGCGGCGCGCGGGGGACATTGTAGGCATTGTTGTAGCCGTCATTGTCGAAGGGGGGCGGTGACAACTATGCGTACGCGCGCGCATGTGTGTGTGTGTGTGTATCGGGACGTCTCTGTGAATGTCTTATTCGTATCGGACGCGCGCGGCGGTGGCGCGTTGTCCCATGTGTGCAATTGTATCCGTGTGTGAGTGTGCTTCGCCTGAGTGTGTGTGTATGTGTTTGTAAAGTACAGTACCGCGCGCACTGGACAAAGACCCTTGAGCGTAAAGACCTCTCTCTCTCTCTCTCTCTCTCTCTCTCTCTCTCTCTCTCTCTCTCTCTCTCTCTCTCTCTCTCTCTCTCTCTCTCTCTCTCTCTCTCTCTCTCTCTCTCTCTCTCTCTCTCTCTCTCGCTACACTAGGAAAAAAAATGTACGCTTTTCATAATAATTACTCGCACCGCTTTGCATATTAAAGACCACACCGAGGACGGCGATGAAAGATGCGTTGGAGTAAAGCGCGGCACACACAAAAAAAAAAGGGTTACAAAAAAAAAATAGCGTGTCGACGGGTTCCTGACGGGAGTTGAACCCGTGACCGGGCGGCAGCATTGATGTAAGAAGTGCGCTGACAGGTGAGCAGCGCGCGCACGCACGCCCCTGTGCTCTATGTACAGTGGGTGCCGCTTCCTGCAGGATTATTTTTTCTAAAAGGGCGGCGGGCCGGCCGGCGGCGCCGCGCGGCGAGTTCGCACCACTGCCTTGTAGAAAATACGCGCGCGGCGCCATGGCAGTTGTGGCATGAAAGTCATGAACAACACTATGCGATGCGGCTAGCGGGAATATCATTTTGTTGCCGGGGAGAGAAATACCCTCTCGGCCTCTGCGTGTATTGGATTTCCCGCGGAGGTTATTTGGGCCGCGCGAGGACCCCCTTGTGTTGTGTTTAGGTCCGGAGTTAACATTTTAAATGACGGCCATAACTCATCCCGGCCCCCCCGCGCAATTTGCCAATGAATTAACCGCGTGGCGTCATAATTTTTGTCTCCCGGTCGGCTGGGGCCCGGCCCGGCCGTGTGCCGTGTCCGAATACGAAGATGAATAACTTACTTTTGGTCCGTGTTTCCCTCACGCGATATGTCATCTCTGGAGGCTGCGCCGCCGCTGGGGCCGTGAGCCATGTCGGAGCGGTGCTGCAGCGCTTCTGGAGCGCGCCTGGAAGCGGGCTGGAGGCGGGCTGGAGGCGATGCGACCCCCGCGGCGTTTATAGCCTGGGATTTGTCCCTCACGCTCTCACTGCCCTTGGCCACGGCCTTCTCGAGGGCGCGCGTGTTCACGCTCCTGGAGCCTCCAGGGAGCACGCTCCTGGGCGCGCACTTACGCTCTCTTTGCCCTGGCCAGTGCACGCTCCTGGAGCCTCCAGGGAGCACGCTCCTGGGCGCGCCCTCACGCTCTCTTTGCCCTGGCCAGTGCACGCTCCTGGAGCCTCCAGGGAGCACGCTCCTGGGCGCGCCCTCACGCTCTCTTTGCCCTGGCCAGTGCACGCTCCTGGAGCCTCCAGGGAGCACGCTCCTGGGCGCGCCCTCACGCTCTCTTTGCCCTGGCCAGTGCACGCTCCTGGAGCCTCCAGGGAGCACGCTCGCCGCCGGAGCCTCCGGGCGCGTCGCTCGTGCGCGCCGGAGCGCAACGCTGCCCGGAATGTCCAAGCAGAGGTCGGCCCTGCAGATACAGTGCAGATCACACACACACACACACACACACACAGCAGACCATCGCGGACTCGTAGTGCAGAACAAAGCAGTAAAGGAAGTGCGGATCCGGAATGCCATGCAGCGCTTGCCACTCCAGGAGGCAGCTCCAGGAGGCAGCTCCAGGCTGCTCCAGGGGCGGCGCGCGCGATGCAGATGTGACTGCAGGGGGCCTGGACAGGCCAGGCACCCACAGCTGATACTGTCTGGGCTGCGTTAGAAGGCGCGCGCGCCGGCGAGGCGGACGCAACCTGTTGGTGGCAGTACGCGTGGGAGAAGCTCTCTCTCTCTCTCTCTCTCTCTCTCTCTCTCTCTCTCTCCCTCTCCTCTCCCTCCTCTCCCTCTCCTCTCCTCTCTCTCCTCTCTCTCCTCTCTCTCTCCCTCCCGGCCGCCGTCACCTCCTGGTCGCTGGCCGGTGCGCACAGCCTGGACTTCCCTGACCGCACGTGTTGCGCGACTCGTTGCGTGTCGCCAGCAACCCCGTCCTCCCCCGTCCTCCCCCCTCTCCCCCTCTCCCCTCTCCCCCCTATCCCCTATTCCCCGCCCCCGGTGGTCCAGGTAGCCGATGATGATCAATCACAGCCTCCCAGTGGCTCCCCGTCCCCGGGCCCCCGCCGCCAGACCGCCACGGCGGCTTGCCCCCCGTTTCATCGCCTGTCTGCTAGTCAAAAAGCGATTCGTCATTATCGGGCATGGCAGCTGCACACGTCCCACGTCGGTGCCCTCTCTCTCTCTCTCTCTCTCTCTCTCTCTCTCTCTCTCTCTCTCTCTCTCTCTCTCACGCTCTCTTTATTGACCAACTCGTCTCCACGCTGTATCCACACCCTCCTCTCTCTCCCTCTCCCTCTCCCTCTCCCCTCAGCGCGACGAGCAGCCCAAAATTTCTCGCGTGGCTGGTCCCCTCCAAACATCCGCATCCCTGTCCGTCTATATCTCCCCCCCCCCCCTGCCCGCCGCCGCGACCCCGACATCAGTTTATGCGGGAAATGTCGATCAAGTCCGTTGAGAATAGCAAAAGGGAAAACAGAGACAGACTTTCTCTTTCTCTTACTTGATAAGTACAGTCCCTCTATCCTCTCCTGGCTGGGCGCGCGGCGCAGCGGCACTTCGCTCTCCAGGCGTTACGTGTCGTGCTGAGTGGCTGAACTTTAGCTCTTGTCCAGCGCGGCTCCAGCAGCAGCAGCAGGTCCGTACCGCTGGAGCGGCGCTGGAGCGGCGCTGGGGTCGCAAACACGTTCCTCGGACAGTAATTACTTGTTGGCGGCGACAGAAGGGGGCGTTGCGCGTTGCGAGTGTTGACTCTGAGGATAAACTCGACCTCTACTACCTCCTTCTCCTCCTCGTCGTCGTCGCCCGGCCCCGGCCGGCTCGGTACGCCTCCGCTCCCGCCGCTGTGTGATCTGCGCACTGGCGACCCGCACCAGCCTCCGGCGTCGTTAATCTTCCTTAACAATTTTTCTAAATTAAAAAATCCAAACCTTTTGGAAAGTCTGATTCTTTTCTAGAAGTTCTCAAAATTTAAAAAAAATCTTAATTTTTTTAAAAAATCTAAATTTTAAAAAAAATCTAAATTGTTTAAAAAAATTATGAATTTTTCCGGAATTTTTCAAAATTTTAAAAATATCAAAATTTTTAAAAAAATGGAAGTTTTGTTGAAATTTTCTTTCTTTTCCTTGTGATTCTCTGAGCGCTCCCTCGCGCCGCGGGAGTGACACGCTGGTCGGGGGCGGGGGCGCCCCACCCGCGAGCTGCGAGTGGCGAGGCGCAGACAATGAGGCGGCCAGGTCGGGTCGGCCCCGCAAAACGTTTTTCCCAAGACGCAATGGGAAACGCGGGGAGAGGCTGAATAATGGAAAACCGACTCGCCTTGTCCCAATCGGCGGCGGCCGAAGCAGCAACCGCTAAATGAAAAGTATTTGAGACTCTAGTGTGGTGGACTGGAAGTGTGTGGATGTCACACACGTCGTGATGTATGTATGTGTGTGTGTGGAGCGTGCTCGCGCCAACCGCAGCTGGTGGCGGCGCGCCGCGCCGTGTACTGCTGTGAGGTGTGCCTGAGGTGTGCCTGTGCTGGGCACGAAATGAAATGTGCTTATCATTGCTGAGGGGTGTGTGTGTGTGTGTGCGCGCGCGCATTGCCACCGCCTCCCCCGTCTCTCTCTCTCTCCTTCTTCCTCTCTCTCCTTCTCCCTCTCCCTCTCTCTCCCGCGGCACCGCACAGCTGTGCCCGACGCTCCTTTTCAATGTCCGCGCGCCGTCTTTCTCTCTGCCCCCCCCCCCTCTCTCTCTCTCTCTCTCTCTCTCTCTCTCTCTCTCTCTCTCTCTTCTGTTGCAACAGCGCGCTGTTCACAATGTTTCCTTTCTGTTTGTTTGTGTTTGTGTATGACGAGTGGAGAGGTGGAGGGTGCGGCGTGGCGTGGCGCGGCGCGGCGCTGCGCTGCGGGGTGGCTCAGGTGTACAGTCGCGGGGTGGCGCGGCGGTTCGACTGTCGTATAGAAACGCTGACGCTTTTCATACCGAAACAGGAAAAAAAAATATTTTTTCCTTACAAGGTTTTATTTTTTTGCCTTTTTTTTGTGGAGCAGGGATGAGGTTAGCCGAAACGGCTTGTTACTTCCCATATCGTGTCTGTTGAACAGGATATAACCCAATAAACGTATGGCGGCAAGAGGGATCAATCTCTGGGGGGGAAAATCACCTAGGACGGGAGAGGATATATTTTTTTTATAGGTTGAGAAGAAGTTCAAACATTCCGCAAATCAACTTGCTGTCGCCTTTCAAATGGGAAACACTTTCTTCATTTCTGTACTCACCCGTGCTGCATGTTTCAAACATAGGAATACATCCGCAAATCACACTCAACACACACATGAAAGAAACACGTCGTATACAAATTTCCAGTGGAAGTGTGTCAGGAAACCAGTTTTTTGCGTGCAGTAATTTAGTGGTTTGGGAGTGCAGCCACCACTCCCCACCTCGCCTTGCAGTTTTGAGCTTTTCGTCTGGGTGCGTTTGAAAGAGCTGCGCCGGTCTGACATCACCCCACCCCACCACACCCCACCTCACCTCACCTCACCTCACCAGCGCAGGGCTAGAGAGGACGTTGTGCGCACCCCTCCCCCCCTCCCTCCACCATTGATACAACTTATGCACAGGGGAGGAACGGGCGGCTAGTAGTGAGAGGGGTGGCGGTGCCGGCCGGACCCTGCCGCCAGCCTCTCTGCTACAGGCACAGGGGAGATCACCTTGTCATAATATGACAGCACCTTTTCAACGGTCAATCCACACAGCTCATGTGAGAGTGCGAGTGTGTAATTCTTTTGACGTGCCCCTGTGTGTGCGTGTGTGTGTGAGAGAGAGAGAGAGAGAGAGAGAGAGAGAGAGTTGTCTTGGCACGGGCGCGCGCCCGTCCTCATCGGGTTACATTACCTTTGGGTGTTGTGACAGTGCTAAACGCCCACATCTGTTTCCTCTTGTCTCCCTCGCGCCCGCTGCCCGACGTACGTTCTGCCTGCCGCCCCCGCCCGCCCCCCGGTGCCCGCCCCCCGGTGTCCGCCCCCCTAGCTATCGGCCGGGGCCATCGCCGCGCGCGCCCCGCTTGTCGTCTGCTGTACTAGGCGTCGTCTGCTAGCAGCAAGTCGCCGTCGTTTTGGGCGCAGCGCTGCTCTGTAATCTCGATTGTTTCTGACAGTGTCGGGGGCGTCGCGACGCCTAACCCGCGCCGCGCCGCCGGGGGGACGCCACATCCATCTCCCTGCACCCGGCAGCGAGGCTAGGCGCCGCCGCCGTCATCCTGGGCAGGTGAAGGGCCGAGCCGAGCCGAGCAGGGGCGGCCACAAAATAAATAAAACGCCTTCTATTTCCATATAAACGGGTGCACTGGGCGTACGTACTTGACCTGCTCTGGCGCCTCTCTCTCTCTCTCTCTCTCTCTCGCGGCGGCGGCGGCGGACACAGGTCGTGATGAATGTGTCCGCAGACAAGGTGCTCGTGTTGCCCATCGGAAAGGGCGGCTAGAGGGGGGGGGGGGGGCCTCCGTGCCGCTTGTATCCGGTGAGGCCCTCCTCGCGGCGGGGGGCCGGGAGCGGGGAGGGGGGGGGCCGCCACAATGCAACCCCGTCCCCGCAGCGCGTCTCCGCTGCGCCCGCAGCCCTGCCTGCATATGCCGCTGTCATAAAGCGCCTGTCCTTCCGGGCGAAGCATTTTATACGTCCATGCCTACGTCGCAAGGCGTCGCCCCGCCCTTGACGTGCACCCTGAACCTCGCGGGGACCAGTTCCGCAGCAGCAGTCTTCTCGGAGATTCGCGGCTCCGAGGCCGAACCTGTCCTTCGCCCCCGCAGGACGACGAAGATCCCCTCCACATTAAGGCCCATCCACTCGTGCTTGTCTTCGCACCGCGCCATGCAACCACCGCCCTTCTCTTACCCCTCTCTCTCTCTCTCTCTCTCTCTCTCTCTCTCTCTCTCTCCCTCTCTCTGGCCGCTGTGCCGTTGTATACCCAGCAGAAGGGCCTCGCGCCTCGGGGCCCGCCGCACCGTGCCTTTTGTTTTCACCCCAAAGCTCTGTGTGTGTGTGTGTGCTCAGAACACACTGCGGGGTCGAAACTTGACCACTGCCCTTTTTCTGTCTCCCGAGGGCGCTGGCTGCGCATGCGCGCGAGCGCGTAGCCCGCGGCGCTGCCAGCCTTGATGGATTATCCAGATGAGCGGGGGGAGATTGTCCTGTTGGGGCTGTTGCGCCTCTGACCCGCAGGGGCTGAGAGTGGCGTGCAGTGTCTGCGAATGTCGCACACTTGGATTTATTTGCACCGACAAGTGTACGACTTTCAAACGCCTACTTGCGCCCCGCCCCGCCCCGCCCCGCTTCGCCCCGGCTAAGTGTCCCGCTTTGTCTGCCCGCAGGTTGTTCGGGATGAAGCGTTGCGCGCGCTGCCAGGCGGCCATCTCGTCCTCGGAGCTGGTGATGCGCGCGCGCGAGCTGGTGTTCCACGTGGCGTGCTTCACGTGCGCGCTGTGCCACGCGCCGCTGTCCAAGGGCGACCACTTCGGGCTGCGCGAGGGGGCGGTGCTGTGCCGCCTCCACTACGAGGCGCTGCCCCCGGCCTCGCCCACCCCCGCCTTCCCGCCGCCGCCCCCCGGCAGCGAGGGCGGCTTCTCGCCGGTGCCGCCGCCGGCCTCGTTCCGCGCCGTGCCGCCCTCGCCGCAGGGCATGTCCCCGAGCGGGGGCGGCGGCGGCGGGGGCGGCCTGCCCCCCGGGGGCCTGTCGGGCGCGCTGCCCCCCGGCGCCGCCATGATGCCCCTCGGGCCGCACGGGCCCCTGCCCGGCGGCATGCCCCACATGGGGCTCCCGCACGGCGGCCCCGGCGGCCCGGACCCCAAGCTGCCCTTCTTCAACGGCGGCGTGCCCCAGGTCGTGGCGCCCGGGCCCCGGCAGAAGGGCCGGCCGCGCAAGAGGAAGCCCAAGGAGATGGAGGGCATCACCGCCGCCATGGGTAAGCCACCCTCCTCACATGCGACTATCCACACGCCTGCACGTGTGTGACAGTCACTCACGTCTCGGTGCAGGAAGCCGATGCAAGCGCGTCTCCTAATTTGCATGCATTAAACCGGTGTGGGCGATGAAGTACCTCCGAAGGGGAAAGATGATTAAGATGAGCTTGTCGGCGTCGAGTCAGCAGTAGCAGGGCTGCGGCGGCCTCCTACAGGCCCGCCCCGCCCCGCCCCGCCCCGCCCCGCCCCGCCCCGGCGCCCCGGGCGCCTCCGCCTCCTGGCTCATCGACGCCCAAAACAAACGGCGGTTACCTCCTGGCGGCTGCCTGTTGCGGGCCGGGCCGGGCCGGGCCGTGCGCAGCCATGCGTGCGGCCGCCCCGCCGCCGCCGGCCAGACCCGACGTCTGAGACGGATGTAGGTTACAGGGGGTCGGGAGTGCGGCCGCTCACAGGCCACACTCTGGAAACCGAAACGTGTGAATGAGTGTCGCACACTTGTGAGGAGTTGTACATTTCCAATCGGGCGCTGCTTGGGCTGTCAAGTTTGCGAGTTTCTCGTTGTAGACAGATACACACATTTTGCATCGATTGAAATTCACACACCGGCAAGTGTGCGACATTATGGAGTGTCCTGTGCGCGTGGCACGGCCCCGGGCGGGGCGGGTAGGTTAGGCCCTTCGATGACACCGAGTTTCCCACGGCGCGGCGCGGCCCCTTTGAGCCCCGCGAGGTCGCTGAAGCGTCACCGGGTCCCCCGCGGCCCCCCGCGGCCCCCCGCGGCCCCCCGCGGCCCCCCGCGGCCCCCGCGGCGTCAGCAGCTTCTCTCCCGGTGCTGTTCCCACTCCTTGACCACGATCAGCTGCTCGATCACGATGCGAAGGCTGCGGGCGCGGCGCCACGCGGTCCTCGGCGCCCGGCGTCGCGGCGCCGCGCACGACGTCGCACGGCGTTTGATTCATTGACGCCGGTGCCGCCGCCGCCTGCGTGGCGCCGCGTTGTGCCGTGACGCCTGACGCCGCCGCGGCGCCGGCGTCGTCGCTTATTGCTCCCACGATATCCCAGTGGGGCTCTGTGCGCCGCGGCGAATTTTTCATCCTCTGGAAATAAAAAGGGGGCGAGAGCGACGGTTGGCTATGGAGGCTAATTGGGACTTCTCCTGCGGACCCGCCGCGCCGCACCGCACCGCACCACCCTCCGCGAGGAGGACAAGGAGGATGTCCGCCTGGCCGGGCGGGGCGGGGCGGGGCGGGGAGCACCCCGGGCCAATCCGATTAGCCCTGTTAGCATGCGCTTGTCGCTGGAAATCCAGTGGGGCGCGCGGGGCGGGGCGGGGCGGGGCGGGGCGCGGTGGGGTGGTGGCGCCCGCCTCGGCGCAAAGCTGACGGGCGGGGCGGGGCGGGGCGGGGCGGGGCGCTGTCACGGCTGACGCGTGGCGCCCGGTGTGACGTGTCGAGATACAATCCGCGCGTGACGCTCCGCATATTGCCGCGCTGTCGTCGTTACGAGGCCCCCCTGCGACACGCGTACAAGTGTGTGACACAGTCACACGCTTTTGGTTCTCGAGTGCCGCTGATTGACTTGTCTCTCTGGTTGCAGGCGACATGGGCGGCGACTCGTACCTGGACGGGCCCTTCGGCCCGGGCACCCCCGGCCTGCACGGCAACTCGCGCTCCAAGCGCATGCGCACCTCCTTCAAGCACCACCAGCTGCGCACCATGAAGTCGTACTTCGCCATCAACCACAACCCGGACGCCAAGGACCTCAAGCAGCTGTCGCAGAAGACCGGCCTGCCCAAGAGGGTGCTGCAGGTGAGGCGAGGCGCTTACCCACCCACCCTCTCCACCACGTCACAATGACGTTGTGTGGCTGTCGCTTCCATTTCTTTTATTACGACGCCCGCCGTGAGTTTTACCTTTCATAAAAGCCCCGCAATAACCGCGCGGGATTCTCTAGTTTTCCCTCTCTGTCGCTCTCTTCCCCCGAGCTACCGCACCGCACCGCCCCCCCCCTCCCCTCCCCTCCCCTCCCACTTCCTCGGTCTCGCACACAGACCGTGCCATCAATTAAATGTGCATTTTTCTGTGTCTGGGGCGCGGGCGCCCCCTCCCCCCTTCCCCTCTCACGGATCGCCGAGGTGGGAGAGAGAGAGAGAGAGAGAGAGAGAGAGAGAGAGAGAGAGAGAGAGAGACGCGAGAGCAGGGAACACAGGAGGCGTCGCAGGCCTCGCCTCCGCCTCCCCTTCACGCGTGTGTGTGTGTGTGTGTGTGCGTGCGCGCGCGCCCCCCGCCACCATTCCTCAGGCGCCACGGTGCGTATAACAGACTCTCGCAGGCCTCCTGCCAAAACCTCCATCATATTCCGCGGAAACGCGGCGCCCTGCCTCTTTTCCACCGCCCCCTCCCCCCCCCTCCCTCCCCCCCCTCCCCTCCCCGGCTGCCCCCCGCCCCGCGGCTCTTTTCGCTGCCTGGTCCTTTCTGTTTTAGCGAACAGCTTTAGCGCTCTTCACTCCCTATTCGCACTCACACCCCCCACCCCGAGCAAAACAAAATATTGCAGGAGTAGCAGAAAGAAATTGTTCTAGCAATACTTTTTAAACTTTTAAAAAAAGTATTTTTAATCCAAGGTCAGAGGCCTTCTTTCTCCAATAGATTTTGCGCGGGGCGCAGCGCTACCGCAGCGCTTGCCCGCTGGTGGCGGCGGGGCGGCGGCGGTCGGGCCTCGGCCACCGCCATGTGTCAACCGCGCCCGTAAATTTAAATAGGGAGGGTCGGGGCCCGCGGTGGGGCGGGGCGGGGGGGCGGGGCGGGGTGCGGCGGCGCCTGTGCCACAGAGCTCTGCCCGCCGCGCCCGGCCCGGCCCGGCCCGCACGCTTGTTATTTCTGTGCTGTTCGGCTTGTTCGCTGCACTCGACCCGTGATGACAAATCCCCTGTCCGCTGACTCTGGTCGCGACCCCCTCCTCACCCCCTCTCTCCCTCTCTCTCTCTCTCTCTCCTCTCTCCCTCTCTCCTCTCGCTCTCTGATCCACCTTCCCGGGCCGCTCATCAACTCCCCCACGCGACGCGAAACACCATCCCACCTTTATTCTCTCACCGGTCCTCTTTATTCATATTTCCTCCCTCCTCCTCCTCCTCCTCCTCCTCCTCCTCCTCCTCCTCCTCCGCCCCCTCTCTCCTCCTCTCCGCCCCCTTGCCCTCTCTCCTCCCCACACCTTTACACGACACCTCTCCTCGGACCCGCGCGGGCGGCGCCAAAGTTTCAAAGAGAGGCGCCCAGTTGTCGTCAGGTGCAGGTGACTTACCTGTCAGCGGGCGGGGCGGGGCGGGGCGGGGCGGCCCCGCCGGCCGGGAATCAGGACTCCGCCGAGGGAGAAATATGATCCGTCATATATTTAGTCCACTTTGATAACAAACGGGCGCGCGCGCGCTCGCGCCGCGTTTGTCAGAAAGGCTTTATAAATCAGCTTTATAGTGCGCGTTTACCGCAATGCGGCCAGTCGGCCAAGACGGGCGCGGCGGGGCGGGGCGGGGCGGGGCGGGGCGGGGAGGCGCGCGCGAAGCTATCTCAGCGCACTTCAGCATTTGCGGGGAAAAAATATATACACTCCCATTAGGGTTCGCCTCAGTTATCAATCACAAAGACGTATCTCTGAAATTTATTTTCATGAGTATGAGATCGTTTTAACTAGGGGCGTATCTAACGCCTCAAAATTTTGAATTCGCCTTTAAAAAAAAGAAGAAATTCTGGGCCATTATTTTTAGGGAAATGCTCTTAAATTAAGTCTTACTTTTACCGTTCTTAGATGTATACGTTCTCTTTCAAGAAAAGAAAATTGGACCGGTTTTGGACTGTGCCTTTCGCTGCCGCTTTGCGAGTAGGAAATGCTCTAAAAGCGATGAGAGATATACATGAAATGGCATCAAAGAAGTTTCTGCACTAATTAATTGGCGTGATGATCCGAGTGGAGGCGAAGGGAAGCCAAAGGGAAGTCGAAGGGCCGGCCGGGCGCCTGCTGGATAAGACGGGAGGGGAGGGGAGGCTGGGGCTGCGCGGATGCGCCCCGATATACCAGACGGAAAATTCAAGAGGGACAGGAAATTAAAATATTTACCTTGCGGTAGTAAATTTCGTTTTCACCGAGCAGACAAATCGGGTTGAAGCAGGGGAAGTCATTGGGCGGAAAATAATATCCAACGCGCGTTTGCCGTCACTTGAAGGGCCATGAATCATGAAGCGGGGCGTACTGCACAGCGCCACACCCCGCCACGCCACGCCACACCACGCCACACCCCGCCCCGCCCCGCCACACCCCGCCCCGCCACGCCACGCCGAGCGGCCGTGGCGTCATCCGCCTGCAATGAGGCGCGTAGAGACACCGCTCCCCCCCTTCTTCTCTCTCTCTCTCTCTCTCTCTCTCTCTCGCTCTCTCTCTCTCTCTCTCGCTCTGTCATTGGAGTCAGGTGATCGCTCACACGGCTGATTTCCCGCAGGCACAAGTCTCTCCCTTGTGTACGCAGCCCACCACAGGGCGCATCTTGAGAACGGTGGATATAAAAATACACACTTTTTTTTTGTCGATTGGAGGTGCTTTAATTTATCTCCTGTTGTCTTGGTGATGTTCTATGTGTGCGTGAGAGAGCGAGAGAGAGAGAGAGAGAGAGAGAGAGAGAGAGAGAGAGAGAGGGGGGGGGGGGGAGGGGGATCCTCCGTCGCGGCACCACGCTTGAATTCGCAGGTTATTTCCAAGTGGCTAATTGCCACCCCTGCCCCTACACGCGCGGGCGTATAAATACATGTATGCCCCCCCCCCCCCCCCCGCGTCACACAAACCCAGACTGATGACCGATGTATAGTGTTCTGAAATACCTAGAACGTGTCCCTTTCTTTGACCCATCGCCGCCCAACTCTGCTTCACCTGCTTGCTGGTTCCCCGCGATTATCCGAAACAACCGTTCATACCGTAAAGAAAATGAACACGTCTCTCTCTCTCTCTCTCTCTCTCTCTCTCTCTCTCTCTCTCTCTCTCTCTCTCTCTCTCTCTCTCGCGGTCTGGGGGTGGCGCCCCGGCTGCGTGCGCCTCTAACGTGACAGCGCCGTTCTCCAACGCGTAAAAACGGCCGCCTTACGGCGTGGGGACGGGACGGCCCCCGCCCAACGGCACTTACTGCAGTACACTCTCAAGTGTGTGCTCGTGTCCCAGGTTATGCGTGTAGCATATCCTGTCAAATAGGCCTTCCCGTTATCAAGTTGAACGGGGAAAGTTAAGGGCTTCGTTGCGCAGCTGAACCTTGCAATATCTGAACCTTGCAGTATCTGAACCTTGCAATGTCTGAGCCTAGCAACTTCTTAACCTTGCAATATCTGAACCTTGCAATATATCTGAACCTTGCAATATATCTGAACCTTGCAATATATCTGAACCTTGCAATATATATGAACCTTGCAATATATATGAACCTTGCAATATATATGAACCTTGCAATATATATGAACCTTGCAATATATCTGAACCTTGCAATATATATGAACCTTGCAATATATATGAACCTTGCAATATATCTGAACCTTGCAATATATCTGAACCCTGCAATATATATGAACCCTGCAATATCTGAACCTTGGCTCCTCGTGTCTGTTGCAGGTCTGGTTCCAGAACGCGCGCGCCAAGTGGCGGCGGCTCATGCTCAAGCAGGAGGGCAAGGGCGGCGACAAGTGCGGCGGCGACAGCCCCGGCGACATGGACCACGGCTTTGCGGGCGCCATGGGCGGCGCGCACGGGCCCGGCGGCCCGCACAGCCCCCAGTTCATCCTGGGCGGCTCGCCGCTGGAGTGCTAGCAGGGGGCGGCGTCGGACATGCTGGAGGCTCCAGAGTCCGACGCCCTCGGGTTCCACGCGTCGCCCGCCGGCCTCTACTACCAGCCGCCGCGACGCTACCTCGACGACGACATGCACTCGTACGACGCGGCCGACGCGTCGCTCGACGCCTCCTCGTCGGCGACGTCCCTCGTCGGCGACGGCGACGACGAGGACGCGCGCCCGTACCTCTGCCTCGCCCAGCTCTGAGCGCTGACAGTCATCCCCGCCCCCACCTGGACCCGCGCGCGTGTGCTCCAGATCTCAAAGGAGGTGACAGACACGTTAGTCAGTGCATTGTGATATCCGCTGGAGAAGCAGAGAAGTACCTGAACATCGCCCTCGTTTGGATGGGATTATCTCCCTACGTCTTTCTTCACCCCCTCCCCCCAGACCTTCATGAAAGGAGCGTGCCTGGACCGGCGCCTTTCAACAGACTTCTTTTTTTAAGTTCCTACCAAATGACATTACATAAACTTAATTATTCTTGGCTTGTGATCGTAAATATTGACTTGTTTATTATTTGAGCGATGTACAAAGTGTATACAGAAGAATGAAGAGAGAAAGATAATTATTAATATTACTATTATTATTATTATTATTGCAATCGATGTTATATATTTGCGCCACGGTGACGTGTGATTGTCGCTTGTGCCAAAACTGAAAAAAAAGCCAGTGTTGGACTGTACTATATGAACATACTTAGAAAGAAAATAACTGTTTTTGTTGTGTAATATTAACGTCATCATCGATTTTACGTTTCGAATGCGAAATTCTCAGTGCAATACAACGCGTCTTTATGGACAACGGACTGCAACGACATCAAAAATTTCTCGTAGGCTATAACCTCTTTCGGCGCGTCCTCTGCGCGTCGAGCGACTCAACTCTCAAAGACTGCGTGGTCACAGGGTGAGGCGAAACCCGTGCGGAGCAAAGTGGAAAAATGAGATGTGTTTTTACCCAGCTGCAACCGAACCAATTTTTCGTAACTGTCGTAAACAAAAAAATATGTGTAATTTATAAAAGGCACTCTCAAGTGCCCGTTTGGGATTTCGTTCTTTCTCAAAAAAAAAAAAAATATATAACCCTTTCGGCCCAGCAGTGTGGTACGCTCTGCTTCGGAGAACCCCTATCGCTGATTTAAAAGCCTGGCGAGAGAACCAGCGAAAATTCACAGGTTGGCAGTGGCTGCGGTGTGTTGGCAAGCATGTAGGGGAGAGGGGAGGGTGAAGGGGAAGCAGTCGTGGGAGACCCCGGCCTCTTCCTTGAACAGCGTGTGGGGGCGCGGGCGAGAGAGAGAGAGAGAGAGAGAGATGCAACGGTGCGAAGCAATGCAGGCATGTAGTAAGAGCCTGCAGGCCTGAGAGAGGTACAAAAGGGCTATGTGGAGCGGTCGAGGGTTATTGGCTATCCTCAAGAAAGACCTAAAATCCCAAATGTTACCCTTGCCTCTCCCTCGTTCTCTCTCTCTCTCTTTCTCACTGAATGAAAAAAAAATGCCGTCGATCTGTATTTGCGGCGTCGTGCCCGGCTTTGAGTCACGTCTGCTAAAAGCTTGTCGGATTAATTAATGATAATTATTCGGAGCGCTTGGAGCTTGGAGCTCCGAGCGGCACTTCTAGTGTTACTGTCCGGCCACTTTGTTGCGTTCCGCCAGCAAAATTTATAATTCTAGGGCCACGCGGAGGGGCCGGCAAAGCTAGTCCATTTGCATGGAGGAGAGAATGTAGGAGGAAAAATTTCGCAGAGACATTATTACCTTTTTTTTATATCTCTGCTCCAAAATTTATTGTTCCTCTGCCGTGCTCGCCCACTCACTCACTCACACAGGGACTTTTGCGGTCCGAGGGGTCATTGGACTAATGAAACTGCGACGCCAAAGACCAAAGGCCCTGCCTTTTCAAATGAAAAGATTACATTAAGCGTCCGGTCGGCGAATAAGAACTACCGGCGGCACGTCTTGTTTCACTTCGCTCCGCACAACAAAAAAGCTTCAGAAGGGTTCAAAGAGGAACGAAACAGTTATGTAAATTTATAGAAATTGTAATTGTTGTAAAATGTCAAATAATATACGTATATATTAATTTTATTTTTATCACGTTATGTTCCTTGAAGTTGTTTTTTTTCTCTTACTTATTGGCAGTTGTGATGTATTACAAAACTCTTTTTGTAATTGTATATTGTCTGTCAGAAAAAGAAAACCCAATCACATGTATTGGGTTGCAATTATTGCTTTTCTTTTTTGAAAAAAAATCTACAGGTTAAAATTATAAAAAAAAAAAAAGAACTGGCACAATATTTACATCTTGGTCGCATTTTCTTTTCACCCATTTCATCCTTACATTTTGAGTATCATCCTCTCCTACATTTTGTGTTCGGCGACAATCTCGCCTCATTTTTCCGCCGCGACTCATATCCTCTGGGCCACGCCTCGCTTGCTCGGCCGCGTCAGCCCCCTCCTTGCCCCCTGACCCCGCGGCGCCGCGCCTCGCCACGCCGCCAATCGCGACGCCCGGGGGAAGCGCCGATTAGTTTCCCGCCATTTCACTCCACGCTCACTCCGCGGCCCATCCGTCACCTTCGCCCCGCTGCCTGTCGCCTCTCTCTCTCTCTCTCTCCCCTCTCTCTCTTTCTCTTCCCTCTCTCTTTCTCTCTCTCCCCTCTCTCTACGTGAGAAAGAGCGAGAGAGAGAGAGAGAGATGCCAGCAGGGTGGGGTTAAACTCAACCACCATAGTAATGGCAGGCTGCCAAAGCCTAGTCTTGGAGAGCACACCCAGCCCGTGTGACACGCGGCTGGGCCGCCCCGCCCCGCCCCGCCCCGCCGGTGTGTTTGCACTAGAGGCAGACAGCGCGACGTCCCAGCGTCACTTTGTCTCTCCCGCCGCAGGGAGACAGAGTGTTTCTCGTGTTTGAAATGAATCCCCGAAACAAACCTCGAAATGGAAGTAAGTGGGTCGTGCGGTCGGCTGTCGGTAAAAGGACGTGAGTACTGCACGGTAAAAACAATGTCTGAATTTTTTGAGGAAATATGGGGAAAACTTTGAGGAACTTCCCTAATTTGGTGGAATTTCCCTCCAAATATGGGAGTTCCTCAAAAAAAATCAGGCAATGTTTTTACCGTGTGTCGAATACTACTTGTCGATTGCAAGTGAACCCGCGTGCGATCAGGAGAGTTACGCCCTTTGGTAGTAAGGCCAGCACCCCGTCGGTACGGGCGCCCGCGTGGGACAAAGGGGCCTAAAGCAGGGTCCGGGGCGTGGCGTGGCGGGGCGGGGCTGCAGGAGGAAGCTCTGAGACTGTCACTGTGAGGTCGGAAGCCAACTTGTCAATTAATGGACCGGCTTTGGGGTGCATCCGGTGACTAGCGCTGTACTGCCGTCGAGCCCCTCGTGTAGGCCGGCCCGCGGGGCGGGGCGGGGTGGGGCGGGGCGGGGCGGCCAGGAGCGCCCCTCATCGAACGGAAAAAAAGGGGCGCGTCTCGTCGTCCTGAGCCCGCCCTGCCCGCCCCGCCCCGCCCCGCCCCGCCCCGCCCCGCCCCGCCCCGGCCCGCCCCGCCCTGTCCTGCACGGCCCATTGCCGCGGACGCCACTTCCACACGTCTGTGCCGCTGCTGCTGCCGCTGCAGCTACGCCCCCGCCGCCCCGCCCCGCCCCACCGTGATATATCGCTTGTTTTTGTCATCTCTAGGACGCATCGCGTCGCTAGAGAAGAATAACTATCGACACAGAGCGACTTTGAACAGTGCGGGCCGGGCGTTCGAATTAGGCTCGGCCGCAGGATGTGTGGAAGGGAAGGGCTGCGCCAGTGCTCAACAAAACTTTTGTGAAAACCAAGCGTGTGAATTATTGTGAATTTCCATTCGTATACTTATTGCACACATCAAAGTATGAATTTTCCTAGGAATTTCACACACTTGAAAGTGTTTGATTGGTCCACATTCATTTAAGTTTCCGACGTTTTTTTTCTCTTTCGCCTAAATTGTGTGAAAAGTAAAAGTCCTGCTGCTCTTCGTTGTTAGACCGCACTGACCTGCCCCAAAAGTCCGCCCCCCTCCACGTGTCAAAAACTGTACGGTATGCGGTGGCCTCGGTGATATATTTGACAGAACTGGGGGAAACTGTAAGGGGGTGGCATGGGCGGGGCGCACGGGCGGGCGGGCCTGGGGAAGGTGATGGGCAGGAGAGGGGGGGGGGGGGGGTAGGTAGAGGTGGTACCGCAGCGGTGCGGGCGACCACGTGGTTTTGAGTACCGCGCACGACAGCCAGTCAGATTTATCGGAGCAGCACACAACGTCGCCCAGGGCGAGGGAAAATTCCCCCTTTACTTGAAGTGGTATCGAACGCGTCCGCAACAGAGTAGCGGGGCCGAAGCGACTGGGGGAGGGGGAGAGGGGGGGCAGCGGTCGCCACACGGTGACTTCAGGGAAAGGGGGAAAGAGGAGATGGAATGGGAGGGGGGGGGGGAGGGAGAAACAAAAGCTACGGTGGCTGCCATTTTGTGGTCGAGGTACATGTGGGGCCCATGTGGGTGCGTGGTAGGGGCGTTCCCGTGTGTGGGTGCACCTCTTGGTCTCTCTGTCTGTGTGTGTGTGTGTGTGTGCGCGTATCCTTTGAGACGAGTATCTTCTGCACCCGTCCGGTTTGACTCACTGTCTGGCACGTGGGCGCGTATTAGTCATGTGAGATGAAACACAATCAGCATGACCCTCTATAAACTCGATTTTGATTCTTGTTTTCTAACTAGTATTTCTCTTATTTCTTACGGTATGCTTAAAATCTTCTCTAACCAAGAAACGGGTTAAAAAACAAGAAAAGAAATTGAGCGACGGTGTTGTCTTCACGCCTTGACCCTGCCTAAGGGCTGGTGTTGCTGTTGCTGCTGCTATTATCGGAATGCAGGATCGCATAACATTATCGCTGGAAATCGATAACGTATCCCCCTGCAGGCGGGCAGGGCCCCGGGGCCGCGCGCACGACCGACGGGTACATTTGCAAACAGAGAAACAATCAAATTGCGAGACACAAAAACAATGTCAAACTTGGCGAGGGGCGGCGGAAGCCAAGTTCCAAACGAGGAATCTGTAAGCGATTGTGCTGCGCCCTGGCCTGCGCCTGCGCCTCGCTCCACGCGCCTCCCGCCCGGGACTCGGGTTCGCAGAAGGAAGCGGCTATTCCACAATAAAGTTTGTGTTTCTTGAAAAGCCCCCCTCACATTCTTCTATATACAAAATGGCCGCGACTCGTGCTCTTTTTGTGCACCGAAACAGACGACGACGACAACAACATCGCCGCAGGACCACTGAAAACAAAACGCAAACGCGCCAGCCACACCTCTCTCTTACACGTTTGTGTGTTTTTGTTGTGTTTCAGTGACGTCACCTGACTGGGGATGCGCGGACTCTGGCTGATGGAGGAGAGCTTTGAAGGCATGGCTGGAGGCTGCAGGCGGCGGCAGCGACTCGTCCCGGCGCCCGGACAGGTAGGCAACCTCGCCAAACTCCTCTCGGACACGGGTGAACGCAACCCCTTCGGAATGCCTTGAGCATCATGGCACATTCATCACTCCCTCATTTCTCTAAAAAAGAGACGGGTGCAGAGCGCAGGACTCGGGGCGGGCGGGCCCCCGCCGCCGAAGGTATGGCGGGGCGGGCCACTTTTAGGCTCGAATGCTAGCAGCCCCGCTCCCGCCCCCTTCCCTCCCGCGCACGGCTTTAAAAACAGCGAGAGTCATAGTATCGTTACACATGGGGACCCGGGAGCCGAGCCGAGGCGATGCAAGGGCCGTGCATAACCCGAAACAGATCCGGCGTAACTGCAAGGCGTTCCCATTATTTACTGCGGTCGCATGGCACGGGCGCGCCCCCCCCCCCCCCCCCCAGCCGTCCTGCGCCTGCAGCGCGGCCAAAGTCTCGGAATTATTGACTTACTCTTCGTAATATTTATGTGACGCAGTGCAAGTGATTTTCTTTTTCTGGAAACTTTCAATAAGGTAGTGTCATACTAGTATTGATTCAACTCAACATAAATGATGTCCTTTTCCACACAGACGCCCCCGTAAAGGGGTGCGACTGCTGTTATTTCGCCTACTTTCGGAATGCACGAGTTTTTCGTTGGAGTTTCCCCCCCTCTCTCTCTCTCTCTCTCTCTCTCTCTCTCTCTCTCTCTCTCTCTCTCTTCCTCGGCGTGACGCGACCGCGACCCCCGCGAGGCCGCGGGGTCACACTGGCGTCAAAGGAGGGGTGGGGCGGGGCGGGGCGCCGGCACCAATTTTCCGCGTCGTCAAGCGAAGCTTGAATGAGAGGGGAGCAGCCCCGTCCGGGTAGAGCCGAGCCGAGCCTGGCCGAGCCGAGCGAGAAAGGCCAGTGCACTTAGCAAAGTTTTCGCAGGTACCCGCCATTTTATTTTATTAAGTGATTGAACATGTTTCCCGTTTCGGGCGTGATTGTAATGTGGAGAGCCTAGAGGCGGGCGCCGTCTCGAGGGACGTTGAAATAGTGCGCCCTCCCTCCCGCTCAGCGGGCGCACGGCGCGCGCACGGGGCTGGGCCGGGCCGGGCCGGGCCGGGCTGAGCGCAGCGGGAAATTTGACGTTCGAAATTGAACTGGCGCCGGTGGGCTGGGACCCGTGGGAAAAGACGGTGGCTGTGGGCCCCGGGCCGAACTGGACACTGGACCAGCAGAGAGAACCGCTCTGCTCTCTCTCTCTCTCTCTCTCTCTCTCTCTCTCTCTCTCTCTCTCTCTCTC
Organism: Frankliniella intonsa; assembly: GCA_033675135.1. NCBI lineage: Eukaryota > Metazoa > Arthropoda > Insecta > Thysanoptera > Thripidae > Frankliniella > Frankliniella intonsa. The sequence goes on from CM066259.1 coordinate 3,381,234, forward strand.
TCTCTCTCTCTCTCTCTCTCTCTCTCTCTCTCTCTCTCGCCTTGATACCGTGTCTTATGGTTCAGGCCATCATCGAGTCTGGTGATTTACCGCTGATCCCGTCCAGGGCTGCGTTCGAGACGGCCGCCGTGCGCTGGCACGTAGCCTTTCTGGACGCAGCCGGCCGGGAGGGAGGTTTTAATTAAAAAACCTTTGGCAACCGTTTTTCAATCGTGTGCCCCTGCTGGTCTGGTACCCCTGGCGCTGCGCGCTGCTACCCCGACTGACCGAGAGGGCAACCACTCGCGAAATCCTGTGTACAAACCTGCGGAAATGTCGATGAAATCATCGGAAATCTCGATGAAATCCTCGGATATCTCGATGAAATCCTTGGAAATCTAACTGAGAAATAACATGAAATCTCATTGAAATCTTGTGAAATCTCATTAAATCTCATGAAATCTGAGAGAAGTCTCATGAAATCTGAGAGAAATCCTACAAATCTGAGAGAAATCTTGTGCAATCAGTAAAACACCCGTGTACACTAGGATGGGGAGTGGTTGCCCCCTCGCGACTGACGAATCGGTGCTGCCCAAAACCAAGCTCATCACCAGGAAGAGGCGCCGGCCCGCCCCTAATCGGAGGGAAGAAGAGGAGGAGGATGGAGATTAGAAAATTAAGAGATCTCCTTGCAAATCCGACGCCTCGGGCGTCCCGGCGCCCGGCCAGGCCCGGCCCGGCGCGCATCGCGCATGGCTGCGGGCGCACGATGCGCCGGCCGGCCGGCCGGGGCGGACAGGAAGGCCGTAAAAAATTAAAAATTGGCCAATCATGATCACCTGTGGGCTGCATTTTTTTTTTCGGGGCCGCAGCCGTGAATGTGGTATTCGCGCGCCCGCGTGCACGTCAGGGGTGGAGTGCGCGGGGGCGGGGCGGGGCGGGGGCGGCAGGTCCGCGAGCAACATCTCACGCCACGGCCGCCCCGCCCCGCTCCGCCCCGCCCCGCCCCGCCCCGCCCCGCCCCGCCCCGCTCCCACACCACCTCCTCACGTGTATAACATAATGTGCGATCGCGTGGTAAAGTGCAATCTGGGTGCGCTGCGCGGGGCTGCCGCGGGGCGTGGGGCGGGGCGGGGCGGGGCGGGGCGGGGCGGGGCGCGCCTCTGCCGTGGCCCCCATTCATTCAGTTCATTCATTTGGCGAAGCCCATTCAGTCTTCTGCTCTTTAGCTCGTCCGCAAAAACATCTTCCGTATCGGTTTCCGAGTACCTTATATTATATTTTTTTTAGGATCAGATTTTTTTTTAGCACTGCTACTTTGGCATAATATATTTATTTTGCCATTCTTATCCTACGAAATTCGCTAAACCTAGTTTTTACTAATTAAAATGATATATGTGCCTGGATTTAGAATGCGTTGAAACGACCAGCGCGCCATCTCTTCTAAGCATTTTCCACGGGATAGAGACATTAAATTTGGCAATATTGTATACATGTTTGTTTTTTCTTCTTTTTTGGGGGGGGGGGGGCGGGGAGGGGGCTCATGCACCTGTGAATTTCGATGCATCGAGGCCTGACGGTACGATACGTTTGCTGCTCCCATTCGGACAAACTCGCTGTGCGTGCACGCAAGAAAAAAAAATATTTTTGGCGGTGTGCCGTCGCGTCTGGAATCAGCGAGATGGTGCCGACGACGAGTGTGTGCTGAGTTCATGTTATATGGAAAAAGAAGGCGAGCTATCCGCAACATCCCTCACCTGCCAAATTAGCAGAAACAAGGAGCGGCCAAGCGGCTCCAGGCGAGACTCCAGGCGAGGCTCCAGGCTCAGGCCCGGCCCGGCCCCTTCACGCCAGCCCGCCGTACGTGTTCATACATTCGTCTCATTCATCCGCTTCTTGTTTCATTCATAATTTTTTCCCCGGCATGATTTAAGAAAAAAATACCCACATAAACCACTAACTACCTTTCGTTGCCACAATTTAGCAAATTTACACGAAAAATCCAGAAATTGACTGTGAACTTAATTTTTTCTGTTTTTAGTATAATTTGTAAATTTGTTTGCACTTTTATCTGATCTGGGTCGTCCAACACGTACGTGTGTGCGTGTGTTTGTGTGCTCGTGTGCTTGTTGCAGTGTAGGCGTGGGTGCGCTAAAGAGTGCGCTCACATCACTAAATCACGGGGCCGGGCCGGAGCCCTTGGGCTACTCCTGTTGGGACCGCCGGTAACGCTGTGTCGCGTGGGATCCGCCCCCCCCCCCTCCCCCCCACACACTTCTCTGATCATTTATCTATTTCGTTCTTTCAATAAAAATGCCCAATAAGAGCGCCATGAAGCGTTCGCCCACACTGTCACTATGCACAATAGTTTAAATTCAATATTTCTTTCCCGCACGACTGGGTTTAAATATTGCGATGTGCAATGTTTCACCCGAGCTAGGAGATGACTCGCGGCGGCATTGCGCGGGGCGGGGCGGAAGTCGATGGGACTTGGTCTTTCTTTTCCGACCGCTTCTCATTCTTATTCTCTCTCTCTCTCTCTCTCTCTCTCTCTCTCTCTCTCTCTCTCTCTCTCTCTCTCTCTCTCTCCCTTCCTCCCATCTTCCCCGCGCGGGTTTCGCGGCTGATTTTTGACATGTTGGTAATGATTCCGCCCACGTCACTCCGGCCGGCCGGCGAGGGCCCCGCCCCGGGGCGGTTCAATTTGGGCATTCTCGTAAAACAAACGCACAACCGAGCAGAACGCGTCATAATAACAACTGCACACAGCAGCAGCGGCCCGTATTGCATTTTATTCTTCTTTTTTTCTTGCAGTGTACACATTTCTTTTTCACCTGCGTGGGCCTTCCCTCTCTGCTTTTGCTGCTCGGGAAAGTAATTCAGCCAGCACCGTGTCGACACGGCGCCGGCAAGTTTTTTTTTCTTCTTCCTTTTTGTTTTCTTGTTCGAGTACCTGCGCCGTCGGCAGCCATGAGGAGAGATTTGAACTCTGTCAAAAAGCAATAATTCCCCCTTCGTCCGGTGCGTTTTGTCCGACAGCAACGTACGGCCGCGCAATGAAGCTGAAATTTATAAGATTATAAACGGTGTACCAAAGCAAGTGCCATAAAGAGACTTAAGCACTCGAGTGTTTATGCCCTGCGGTAGGGTACGGTCCAATAAAAAAGCTCGCCAGAGGCTTTGGGCCCGTGCCCGAGCGGAGCGCCTAGGCCTCCTCCTCCGAAACACGACGTGTGTGATGTCGCACACTTGTAAGTGTGTGAATACCCGTTCGTACGCCTAAACAAAAAGAGGGATGAATTTCCCCTCAGGTACTACCAAGGGGGAAAAACTATGAAATTTTTGCACACCTCGTAGTTAAAAAAACTTCAGAAAAATTCAGAAAAATTCACGAGAATTAACAGAAATTTACGACACTTGTACACCAAAATTCAGAGCTGTTTCCCCCCTCAGGAACCACATCCTTTTGGCGACAAATGGATGACCACACACATCTACGACGCACTTGAGTTGCCAAAAATGTGTGTTTGCAAAAGCGGACCGCGCCACGAGCCCGTAGCGGTGACAACGCTAGCGCTCTCCTGTGTACTTCCGCACGCTCGTTAATCAAGGGCGTCTCTGAGCCGGGCAGCAGGGCTCCGGGCGGACAGGGCTGTCCCCGGGCTGTCCCCGGGCTGTCCCCGGGCTGTCCCCCAGCACGTGTTGCATCAAAGAGGGCAGCCGGCTGCTCTTTGCCCTGCCCTGCCCTGCCCTGCCCTGCCCTGCCCTGCCCTGCCCTGCCCTGCCCTGCCCTGCCCTGCCGGGGCTGGTCTGGCGCTGCTGTCTGAGCCGCCGCCGCACCCACCCCGCCCCGCCCCACCCCGCCCCGCCCCGCCCCGCCCCGCCCCGCCCCGCCCCTCGGGGCACCCATATTTCACGTGTCGCTCGTATGACAACGCAAGGAAGTAGTGACCTCCTACGCCACCTGGCCCCTTACGCCCCGCCGTCGTGGAGGAGGACCCTGTCAAATTATTGGTGTAAAATATCCGCTCGGGATACAACCCTTTTTTATTAATTATTAAGCATTACATTTTTGCTCTCTTGTTTAATTGGATTGTGCGATTGGAAATGCACCCCCTTGCAAGTGTGCGACATGCACACACCTACACACACACACACACACTTCACTTCTGTTTCCGGTCGTGCGTGTTTCGTTCACAGAGGCCCTTCCCTTCAAAGCAGGTGCGAAAACCAGAGTGCACATTAACACAATGTACCGACAAGATTTTCATTAAGCAGCGCAGGAGAGGGGGTCATGGCCCGCAGCGCCAAGACATCGCGCCCGCGGCATCTTTATGGAGTAAAAACTATTGCATATGCGCGCACGTCTCTCTCTCTCTCTCTCTCTCTCTCTCTCTCTCTCTCTCTCTCTCTCTCTCTGTGTGAGTGCCGCCGCCATCAAGATGATGCGCTTTTTCAATCTCGTCCGCGCCAAATGTCGTTATCACTGGCGGGGCGCGTATAGCGTTCGCTTCGCGGCTTTATATAATTGCGGGTGGGCTATACACTGTTAAACCAACTTGTCATGTGACGATAAATATTGCTACAAATATTTCGTCACAAGAGCTGTGATAAAACAGTCGTCACGTGACATACATTTCGTCACTTGACATGAATCTTTCGTCACATGGCATGAATCTTTCGTCACATGACATGAATCTTTCGTCACATGACATGAATCTTTCGTCACATGACATGAATCTTTCGTCACATGACATGAATCTTTCGTCACATGACATGAACTATTCGTCACATGACATGAATCATTCGTCACATGACATGAATCTGTCGTCACACTGTGATGAACCATTTGTCATGTGACGAACCTTTCAAGCGTAAAATTTAGCACTGACCTTGTCGTCATGTGACGACCTAAAATATTTTACAGTGTAGGGCGGTATGGCCGCGTAACGTGACGTACGCGCCAGGGCCGGCAGGAGGGTTACTGCCCCAAAAGTGATGATTCCTACGCAAATTGGCGAGCGGCCGCGGCGGCGGGCGGGAGAGACGAAAACCCTGCCACCCGCGAAAAGTCATTAAATTATAAATTGGGCGGTCTTTCCGTGCCGGTCCGGGACTTATCACGTGATATCGGCGAGAACACGTCCGCTACTTTTTTGCGAGGGGCGCCGCGCCGTGCCTCTGGCCTGGCCGCGCTGGCCGCCGCTGGCCGCCGCTGGCCGCCGCTGGGTCGGTCGCCTAGCGTGTTTTATCCCTGGGAGGAGCACTATACCTGTGCGAACCGCTTTGCATGGCCCTGGCCGGCCCGGCGCGGCCCGGCGCTGGCTGCGGCCGGCAGGGGCCGCACCTGTGATGCGCCAATTTACATGCGCGGAATTATGCAGGCGAAAACCGTGATAATCAAGATTAGTGAACCTGAGCAGCAGCGGCGCGGGCGCGCGCGGCGAGGAGTAGGCGCCCCGCCCCGCCCCGCCCCGCCCCGTCACTTTATATGGACCTATAAAGACGTTTACTAGTTCCTCTTGTCCGGAACCATCACATATAAACGCTCCTCTTCACGGATATGCAACCGCCGCGGGGCATGCTCAGCACACTGCTTGTTAATGAGGTAAATTATATCAAGTCATGTTCTGCTATCGGCGGGGCGGGGCGGGGCGCCTGGAGACAGTACAGTGGCGCGTACGCTATCTTCATGGTAATGAGCCGCGACCTACACACGCTGAGGCCGCTCACCCATTCATTCATTCTTTCATTCATTCATTTGCCTTACCGCGGCTTGAATGAATGAGCGGTGGCGCCGCGCGTACGGCGGGGCGGGGCACTCCTCATTCGCGTAACATGATTACTGTACTGTACTATACTGTTTACTAATTTTTAAAATTATTATAAGTTTTCTTTTTTACGCTGTTTTCTAGATAAATATTTGTCGTACTAAGCATATTCATCTCCCGCGCACGTCAAATTTTTAATTTCGAGGAAAGAAAAAAAAAATGTCTTTCTTACCCACAGAAGAGCTTTGCGTGGACCGGACGCGCGAAACACGCGGAAAGCGCCTGCCGTAGGCTTGCTCTTTTACGAGGGTTTGACCGCACCTCACGCTAGCGCCGGCCGCGAGTGCGTCTACTCTCTCTCTCTCTCTCTCTCTCTCTCTCTCTCTCTCTCTCTCTCTCTCTCTCTCTCTCCCTCTCCCTCTCACGGACGACACATGTTGGCCTGCCATTTTACTGTCGTGATTAGTATGCTTGCGCCTGCGGTTCTGCGCATGTTTTCATGTTTTACACTCCTCATGAAATGCTGATGACTCTAGCGCCTCGTCCCGTACTGCTAGCGGTGTGGTCTGGGCTGGGCTCGGCTGCTGCTGGTGTGCTTCTTCCAGAGGTTTCCAGATTTTCCGAATTTTAACCATAGTGCCCTTTCTTAGCCATAATAATCAAACACGTCTCCGTCAAAAAGCAGATGTGAGTTGTGCTTTCATTTTAACTCCCCCCCACCCACCCACCTACCCAAAGACCCATGCGTATCCGTGATATTCCCACACCTGCTTTCCTGATTTGATTTAACAAAACGAGCCGTCGGCCAATAAAACAGCTCGGCCCGTTCGATCGGCTCGAACGATATAATCGATCTCGGGGCCGCCAAAGCTCGCAGCGAGGGGTCGAGTGGTCCCGCGGCGCCCGGCCCGGCCCGCGCGCTGCGAGCGGAGAGAGGAAAGAGAGAGGCTCAGAT